>JAGTXR010000164.1:0-600000 GCA_022606575.1 Glossosoma conforme
CAACGGAAAAAGTTTCCAAGAAAACCAAATAACAAATCCCAAGGAAACCAAATAACAAACTCCCTAGTAACAGAAACAGTTGCCATGGCAACGTAATAACAAACTCCATAGTAACCAAATAACAAAATCCCTAGCAACGGAAACAGTTGCCATGGCATCGTAATAACAAACTCCATAACAACCAAATAACAAAATCCCTAGCAACGGATACAGTTGCCATGACAACGTTATAACAATCTCCATAGCAACCAAATAACAAAATCCCTAGCAACGGAAAAAGTTTCCATGGCAACCAAATAACAAACTCCCTAGCAACAGAAACAGTTGCCATGGCAATGTAATAACAAACTCCATAGCAACCAAATAACCCAATCCCTAGAAACGGAAAAAGTTTCCTCGGCAACCAAATAATAAACTCCATGGCAACCAAAGAACAAACTCCATGGCAGCCAAATAACAAACTCCATAGCACCGGAAACAATGTCCATGGCAACCAAATAACCTAAAAATTCAATAATAATTTTAAATGATTTTTATATCCTAGTGCAGTGGATTTGTACTTTGGTATCAAAACTTACATTTGACGTTTAGCAGCATCTTGTTGCTGGTCCCGACTCCTTCCTCGTTGGTCGCCACACAGCTGTAGATGCCGCTGCGAGCTCTCCTCAGCTTCTGGAGCACCAAACTCTGGTTGGAGATGATGACTCCCTCTTGAGGATTGCTCTGCAGAACTTCTCCCTGAAAGAAAACAATAAATAAATGCTTAAACGAATCAAATACTTAAATAAAAGATATTTCAATGACAAACAACTTCTTCTTGCATATAAAGAAAAAATTCCGCCCTATCCTTGAATGCGGTAGTCACTTATGTGTTGAGACACAAAATACCTTCCAAACTTGTTGACTTAACATATGGCGATTGCTATAATAGGTTTTAACATCCTCATCTCTACGGGAGAAACGACTTCACGTCGCCGGGATAGTTATCGGATCGCGTTGTGGAAGTATGAAGAGCAGATTAACAACACACATATATTTTCGATACAGACTTGGTTTCCCCGCTCGACCGTAACCGGGACTTGACTCACGACTGAACGCGCTTGTGATAGGCTGTCGCCCAGCAACGCAAGTGGCGATCTACAGAATTAATGGCGCATCAATAACAGCAGCCATGTCCATAACTAACGTCACACCCGTGACTGGACTTGTCAAAATGCCAATATGGCGACACACACATGTACGACAAGCGAACAGAAATAAGAGACGAAAGATTGTATATCGACATTTTCGGTACAAGCCTGCAAGGGCTATACCATGCTGATGTCAATAGGTTCATAAACATTGTGACATCAGCATGATATAGCCCTTGCTGACTCGTACCAAAAACGTCGATATACAATCTTTCGTCTCTTATTTATGTTCGCTTGGCATTTTGGACAAGTCCGGTCACGGGTGTGACGTTAGTCATATAGATCCCGCTTGTGGCGTTGGGCGACAGCTCATCACGAGCGCGCTGAGTCGTGTACCAACCATGAAAAAGACCGTATTGCTGTTGGCTCGGTTTTTCGAATGCTGTGACTAGGTCCGAGCCATAAATATAATAAATATATTTTTATATGTCAATGTGCTTCAGAAAAAGTCCGTGCATTATTAATCTGCTTCTCATCGTACTACCACGCGACTGAATAACACCTTTTAAAGAGAGGAGGATGTTAATTACTTAAATTTATTTATTTACAGGGCAAATATTTACCTCATGAAACCACTGTATCTTGTATACCCAAGGGTTAGACTTGATGTTGCACTCGAAGTAGACGTCAGTGTCTTCCACAATGTCGGCGGCATTCAAGTTGGTGCCAAGCTCCAGGTTCACAATGGGAATATCTGAAATACAAATGAATAATTAATTTTGTTATTCAATGTCAAAAAAAAAAACGATAAAATCCAGGTCTCGGAAGCGTCCAACTCATGATACGATGTCTTCTTAAAAAATATATCTGATTATTGAACATCCAAATGCAGGTTTGAGCCACCCTTAACCCTTTCTATACGGCTCGGTGGAATACAAATTATACTGTCAATAAGGCATGAATTTTTTATACCATTTTTTGCTTAAAACTAGTAAAGGGTCCGCCAAATAACTTTTTTTTTTTAAAACAGGGCGCAAAACATCGAGTGTAGCTTCGGCTGTGTGGTACGTAGCGCCGTCCTGTTGATACCAAATGTTGCCAATATCCTCCTCTTCAATTTTTGTGAACAAAAATTCGTTCAACATGGCCGCGCCGCATGGAAGCGCCATTGATGGCGCTTCACGCACACTTTCTGCCACAGCAGCAATATTCTGGGGTGTACGCACTGTTTTTGGCTTTTCACGCTTTGATTTATCGATGAGGATGCCAGTTTCTTTCACTTTTTTCACAAGATAACGAACATACGGAGCTGACAGTGATTCTCTTCTTCCAAAATCCGTACGCAATTTTCGCACACATTCTGCAACATTACCATGATTTTCAAAGTAATTTCGCAATATTTCCCAGCGTTGTTCAAGCGTATACACAACCATATTCGTTCAGCGGAAGGATAAAACTAATTATCTGTCAAATCAGACATGAGCTAAGTGTTACCATTCACGAAATAAGCACTAGTTGAAAAAAAACCGTTAGATGGCGGACCCTATATATGAAGCATAAATGAACTTACCTGACTTATATATTATATATATATATCATATTGGTTCTTGTAACCTTAAGCTATCAATGATGCATAAAAAACTATTATATTTAACAAACGTTCATTATATAAATATAACTCTATACATGAGGTGGCAATGACACATGTGGCTTACAGAAAAATCGCTCCTGTGACGAAACCTTACGATATTTATTTACATGCTCTACAGATTCCTGTATAGAATACATGTAGGTTGATAAAGGGAATGACTGCAGTTCCAAGTTCCTACCGTAGATGTCACAATGAGTACTGAAAGTAGCAAAACGATATATTACGGCTACCAATGTCAACGGTAGGGTAATCTTTGACGGCATATATCGACAACCGATGCGAAAGGGTTAAGGGCAAAACTGAAAATTTCCAGGCCTCGCGAGCATCGGGCTAATAGTCAGATCTTTTTAAAAACGCTGATCATTGAACACCCAAATATTTATTTGGTACTACATGCAAGCCAATGTATATGCAAGTTCGCGGACTCTTGCCCTGGAGGCTCCCGGGAACCATGTTTGTTTCGATGAAGTGATACTCACGGTGGTATGTCCAGCTTCCATCCATCTTCCAGAAAAGCATCACGAATTCTTGGCTTTACAACTCTCCAGAAAAGCTTTTTTTATGTAAACACATGCAGGAGAATACCGACATATAGTGATAGTAATTCTAAAGTCTCATCTGTATGATTCTATGACACTTACCATGCTGTATATGGCTGTGTTGATCCGCCAACGTCACAGACTACAGCCCGAGATTCACGCATCATCCTTATTATTGCAGGAATTTAATATGAATGGGTGGTCTTCACTGGACGACTTTCGTCTACCACCAATTTTAATTAATATGCTATGACTGGTATTTTACGGGTGAGGGATCAAATTCACACCAACCGGCGGTATTTTAGAGCTCAGAAATCGATTAAAAATCCTTTTTTTTAAATCTCCGTCGGGGAACGAACCCACGACTATGGCTTACAAAGCAAACGCTTAGACCATTGAGCTATACCCACCGTTATTTCTCATTGTCTTACAGTTAAGTTGTGAAGCTAAATATGCATAGAATCATATTTCTATGAACCCCACAACTATGACGATTCTTGATAAAAAAGATACGATGTATGTGCAGCTTCCATCCATCTTCTAAAGAAGCATCAGGAATACTTGGTTGTACATCTCAGCAAAAAAGTTACTTCCCATCGTCTTCTAGTTGAGGAGTTACGCTCAATATGTTATGAAACATACTCATATTTCAATGAAACTTACTTACAGAAATCCACGACACACTCCACCCTATGTTTGGGTATCAAAAGATAACCACACGGCTCAAATCAAGAAGTTTACTACAGTCGACAACGGAACTGGTGATACCTGAGGCCGCCAACATGTGAAGAAGAGCAACTGAGGGGAATACTTGGACTGCCCCAAAAGAGGACCTAGCCCCTGGACACGACCAGGGATGGAATATATGGAGGTTCCTTAACAGACTTTGGATCGGAGTATGCAAGACGAGGACACAAATGAAAGCCTGGCAGCTTTACAGCGGACCGACTGAATGTGACTGCGGCGTGGAGCAGACCCTGTCACACCTTCTGGAGTGTGCGCTGTGTCCGAGTAGCTGCATCCAGGAAGACTTGATGATGGCCGGGAGTAACGCCATCGACGTCGTCCACTTTTAAGCAGACAGGATCTGACGCTGTTGTTTCCGACACGATTATATATAAGAAGCTTACAACTATGATGATTCTTGATGGAACAGATACTCACGGTGTATTTCCAGCTTCCAACCATCTTCCAGAGAAGCATCAGGAATACTTGGCTGTACAGCTCTACAAGAAAGGTACTTCCCATCGTCTTCTAGTTGAGGAGTGAAGCTTAAAATGCTCGTTGTTACGTTTCTATCAACCGAAACCTGAAAAGATACAAAATAGCTTACTTTATGTGAATATTCAACACCACGTTGTGAAAATTTGTAGGACATTCAAAGAAGGGAAAACTTATACGTAAATACAAATGAGGACATCTTCATTTTGGAACAACTGACTTAACCGTATGGATGACACGAGCACAAATATGGGTCCGCCGCAGGAAGTGCGCCAGTGCCGCGAGCACACCGGTGTGTTGTAAAACTGTATATTTTCGATCAGTGTTATAGCTTGGGTCTATACGTCTATAGCGACATCTATCGTATGCCCAAGAAAAAAAAATGGTTAAAATTGGACACCATTCAAATCTTCGATAATCCACGAAGCGTTGCATCGATCTATTCGGGGTCATGGCATCCATACGGTTAACCCGACGATCGCCGTAAGCGCACCCGTGCGCGCCTCGCAATATTCGAAAGATGTATTTCAAAATTAATTCCGATTTTCTCACAACGATATCTATGAATATTTTAAAATGTTAAAAAACCAAAATGTATTGATATTTCTTGATAGTTTGGGAGATATTATATAGCCGAATGCGTCAAATTATGGATATAGGATAAAAATAACATTTAAGTTGGGTTGGGTAAGGTTAGGTTACGTGAGTACGCTTAGGTCAGGTTGTATATATACTCACGCTTTCCCTGGTGGACTTTAGTCTGGTTGGTCCCCTCCACCACGATATGGAAGGTTCTGGTCTCGCTCCAACAGTCTGGCAGATCACTTCCGTGCTCTTGTTTGCTGAGAACGATCTTTTGGGACCTTGGAGTCGCACCCACAAAGGTTTCACTGAAAACAAAAAGAAATAAACACTTTTATTGACATCTCCGTTTCAATAAATCGACTCTGGAATCGTCATCTGAACGCGTGGTGAAGGGATGAGGAGCAAGTCACAAACCGCAATAACTTTTTGAGAAGCATAATAAATTATATTTCTTTCCATCTTCTTGGTGGAGAAAGTGCATGATTGGGTTTTGGAAATGTTGAAACTGACGAGGTCGAGGTCACCCCATCGTGAAACCCTTTCAAGAGACATGTTCATCTTCTCCACCAGAGATTCCCTAGCAGATGGCTCTTATGTATCAGGATAAGTCGGATTTGTCCTTTATAAAGATGAAGAAGTTGTTTGTCATTGAAATACCTCAGTGATCTATATAATATATATAGTTTTCTGGATGTGTTGTTTGGAGTGTTTTACAAACTGATGATGATGATGATAAGGCAACCCCGTCGTGAGCTTAGCTTAACCGAGCCACCGGATATGACGCTTGCGATTAAAACAAAGCCTCATTGTCAACTTTGCGTAATAAGAGGTTAACACTTCACATCTGCCATTCTCTTTCAATTAAAATCTAAAGGCTTGTTCAGAGCATTCGTAAAATTGAATTTAAAAAAAGCATTAAATGCAATTTAAACAATACAAAAAAATAGTGAACAATGGATTAATTGTTCAATAAAGAGAGGGTCGTTGGTTCTTAGGGGTGTTTTTTTAATTCATTTGAAATGTCGTCAATGCGAAGTTGTAGGGGTCACTGATATAACGCGTGCATCGTTTAAATTTGACACGTGCCTATTATTTAATGCTGAATTGATTGATGTAAAATATATGTCGCTTGGTGAAACCCTCTCTGTTCCGTCCTGTTTTTGGTAAGGTTGGGAAATGGATTCTGCAGAATGGCAAACATCAGTTAGGAGCGTATCATCGAAGGCAGAGTAATTCCGTTTGCTAGCAACGAAGTTCTGGTATCCTCTGGAGTTGATGCCGGCCGGACCACTTCAAAGAGCGCAATCCGAGCAGAGTATGTTCCAGATATGAAACGGACAGGGGGGAAAAATATAACCATCATGTTCGCTACCATTGAACACATGGTCGTCACTAACTACCGCCACAAACCATCATCCCATGTCATTAGTATGCGATGCATATTTTAGGCGATTCACCTGGACTACTTGGTCCTAATGGACGCTCAATCCAACAGCTAAAGCTTGATAGCAGATATATGGGGATAATACAGAGGAATACAGGGCGGACCTGGAAATCCCTGAACAGATTAAGAATCGGAGTTGGTAGAGCAAAGGACAACTTCGTGCGGAGGGAAATGCTTCTACAGGGAGAGTCACTATTGTGCGACCGTGGAAACCTATAGACCGCCTCACACCTAAGATCCTGCTCCATGTGCCCAACAAGCTGCACACCTCGAGACCTAATGCTGGACAATACAAGGGATATCGATGTTGCCAGATACTGGGCAAAAATAATTTGACGTCGCTGACACGAATAAGAAGAAGAGTAGTGTATCCGATGCATATTTTGGGTGATTCACCTGGACTAATTGGTCCTAATGGGTGCTTGATATATGGGGATAATACAGGGGAATAGTAGTCAATACACAGTCAACTTTTGCCTGCTGAGAATACTGTGGGTACGATGTTTTGACTTTGTGAGGAATGGCAAGGGGAGAGAGAGGGCAGGGCGGTGTAATATCAGTAACTTTTTTGCAAAAATTTTTTTTTTAAATTTCGAACAACTCAAAATCGACCATAAACATTAACCCCAACTCACTAGGAGAGAGATACAACATTAATTGCTATCTAGTTGCCGCAAATACAGAGAAAGCTTCCAATTCGATGATGGCTAATATGACACTATTCCAACAATTCCAATATGAGGGTCGAAGAATTCCAAAATCCCGGTGAAGAATTTTAATCAGCTCCTATGGGGAGAACTGTTCTATGGTTACTAGCGATCGCCAACTATGGAAACACGTGCTATTGGGGATACTATGGCGTGCTACCGACAAATTGTTGAATCAGGGTACTGATAACAAATCAATATAACCCTTTCAGGCTGGTGCCGAAAAGGTTCGATATGCGATATTTCGTCTCTGATTTTCGTTCACTCATCGGATACGCATGTGTTGTAATTTGTAATGCCGTTAGAATGACTAGTTATATACATCGCCACTTGCGGCCCTGGGTGTTACCGACCACGGCGCCCGGTGCCCAGTCAGTTATGTGCCGACCGCGACGAGGTCGTATTATGGCATGTTATTCCGCTAGGGCCGGAAGTTTGTAAAGTTTATCGTGAAATTATATGTGCTTCTGTAAAAGTCTGTGTGTTATTAATCTGCTCCCAATACTGCCACCACTCAATTCGATAACAAACAAACTTAGAGAGGAGGATGTCAGTAACAATACATAAAGATTTTGGTGTATTCTATAGAGTATATTTACCTCCGAATGTTATATTTGTTAGTAAAAACTTCATGCCTCGGGGTATTCATTAAATATGGTATGTGTATCACTTGTCCTGTTTTAATTACATTTTTTAACACAACCAAGCGTTCTTTAATCCACTAAGCCACTTTTTAAGCAACTAACTAAGCTACTTATCGTGCATTTTTTGTACGTAAAAAATAAATGAAAATAAATTAAATGGTTTCCGTAGGGAATTTAGTATAGCGACGGGGATGCTTGAAAACGGTCCTGAAAAATATCCCCACAGTAGTTTCAGGCCAGTCTATGTATTGTTCTACCTTGAAGTACTACATCGGTAAAGAGCAGCGCTCCTCAAACATACTTCAATATCCGGTTACGTTATTTACCTACTATATATTTTTTTGGTGCTTATCTGAAAGTGATAAAATAAGACTAGAGACCTTTGAGATGTGGTCATGCAGAAGAATTCTCGGAATTTCCTGGAGAGACCACGTCACGAACAATGAGGCTCTCAGGATAATCAAGGAAGATAGGCACCTAATAAGAACCATCTCAGAGAGGCGAACCCGATGGATCGGTCACATCATGCGCCACAATGGTCTTCTTCACGATATTGTGGAGGGGATGGTTAAGGGGATGGTAAACGAATAAAATGGAGTATGCAAACACCGTGTATTATTATACAATTAAAACTAACATTAGATGTGCATGCCAGGCGAGCGAACAAAAACAAGAGACAAAAGATCGTTTTTCGAGGCTATACGGCATCAGCCTAAAGGAGCTATATCAAGCTGATATCACCGGTTACGTCATTTACTTACTATACTTAAAAAAAATATATCTAAAAAATATGGCGCATACTTTGTGACGGAACAGTATTTCGTCTCGATATATATTGATATCGACATGATATAGTCCTTATCGGCTGGTGCCGAAAACCTCGATATACGATCGTTATATTACATTACATTAGATATACGAGAATTCACGGGTTGTAAGGAGATGGAGATGGAAGATAGATTCTCTCACCGAAAACACGAACAAAAATTGTAAATGCGTGGAATTTTTTTTTAGTGGCCTCAAGTCTGCATGCCAGATAGGGCAGAGGCGATTCCCTCGAACTGCATTGAAAAGGAATCCTCTTTCTAACGAGAAGAACTGACAGTCCCAGAGAATGTACTCTGAGGTCTGGAAGGGGGCGCCACAGGGGCAACTAGGGTGTGAAACTAAATTAAATGAGTATAATCTGTCATTAAATGCGGCGTGCCCAGTCATTAGTTGGGTAGACCAGTGATCAGGGATTATATATTTAGCAGTTAGTCCTAAATAAATGTCCGGAAAGAACAGAAAGGTAGTCCTACCTTTGGTGGAAGATAAACGTAGTTTTTGCCTTGCGGCCGTAAGGGCATCAGCACAAAGCTTTATGGGTTTGGGAGTAGCGCTCGGCTGGAGAACGATGTCTCCAATCTTATACGAGTATAAAGCAACCCGTTGATGCACCTCCAGATCCAGAGGGACAATCCCCAATAGAACCGGGAACTCTGTCGAACATGTTTTATAAGCAGTTTTTTTAAGTTTCAGTTTATAAGCAATATTTCAGTGACTAAGTGTTAAGTTAATACTGGGAGAACGCATTGGTTAAACGCCTTAGTTTTAAGACTGAGTATAAGGTACAAGGTTTGCTAGAAATATATTGTATTTAAAATATTAATTTGTTTGTTTTATGGAATCTGCGCAGTTTGGGAAGAGATACAGCGCTGTGGAGTTGTGTGGTGGCAAGCACTGACAAAGAACTTGCGGTCTCATGTCGGATTCCTGGGACTGAAGGTCTGCTCGCTTGCGGCGCAAGTTCCCGCGGTCGGGAACATTGCGGCGGAGGGTCCCGCGCTTGCAAGCTAATAATGCTTATATACAGAGTACGGAAGCTTACAACAACAAAAAATTCACCATACGATGAAAGAAATATCATAAAATATGGTATTCGACGTAGATTTGTAGGTGTGTAACATCATCATCATTAGCCTGAATGCGTCCACTGTTGAACGTAAGCCTCCCGCATGAGTTTCTACCCTTTCGACTCTTTCGACACTTGTTCCGAGTGTGAGGTCATTGACAATACATTTACATCGTCACACTTATGTTAGTACTTCAATAAAGAATTAAAATGATATATTTGTAATGTAATTGAAGGAAAAGAAATAAAAATTGTATCAGCATCATCATCATCATCAGCCTGTATCCGTCCACTGTTTAACGTAAGCCTCCCGCATGACTCTCCATCCTCTCGATCCTCCACCTTCCGCATCCAGGTCACTCCCGCTATTCTTCTATGCCGTCAACCCACCTTGCAGGGGGTCGGCCAACGCTTCGTTTGCCAATTCTTGGGCGCAACTCTAATACTTTTCTTCCGCATCGACCATCGTCTCTTCTACATATATGTCACATTGTCACTTGAGTGTGCCTATTCTTTGTGTAATCTCCACTTTTTTATGTAATCACATGCAGGAGAGCACAGCCGGTCAAGACCAGTGCACTCAATGTCGCTCAGCCAGGAAGGCTGAACGCTGCATGCGGGAAACGTGTGTTCATTTTTTTGTGTGCGTTGGGGAGATTGCAAGTGTATATTTATCTGTTTCTTGAAGAGATCCAGATTGTAGGAAGGAGGAAACACAAACGCTGGAAGAGCTTTCCAAAGCTTACCAGTGGCATTAAAGAAAGGAACTTTGGAAACTGCCAGTTCTTGGTCGACTCACATTAACCGTGTATGGATGTTCGGAAAGTGTCAGACGAGTTTGTCGGTTGTGGGTGGGTGCAGGAGGAATTGAGTTTTTCTGCGTATTTCCTCGTTTCGGATTCTATCTTTTAGCGACACTCCTCTCATGGATCTCTCCATAGCACGCTGGGTGACCTTTATTTTATGCGTAAGACCTGCTGTTAGATTCCACGTCTCTGCGCCATAAGTTAATACAGGGAAGATATATGTATCAATTTACTTAAAAAATATATTAATTAAAAGCTCCGCAAGCAGCTTGCCAAAACATTTGTTTGGAGCATCTTGATGTACGGCTGTGAGACATGGTGCTCATCTGAAAGTGATAAGAAGAGACTAGAGGCCTTTGAGATGTGGTCACAAAGAAGAATTCTCGGAATTTCCTGGAGAGACCACGTAACGAGCAATGAGGTTCTCAGCATAAACAAGGAAGATAGGCACCTAGTGAGAATGATCTCAGAGAGGCGATAGGTCACATCATGCGCCACGATGGTCTTCTTCACGACATTGTGGAAGGGATTGTTGAGGGTAGAAACTGTAGAGGGCGCCCTAGACGGGAGTTTTTGCAGCAAGTGTTCGAGGTCATGATTTGTAGCTCTTATGCTGAGCTGAAGAGGACTGCAGAGGATTGAGAGGATTGTAGATCGAGATGCATGATTTTGTTACTGCAAACCAATCCACCAAGATTATTATGGGTAAATTATCTATTTCAAGTATAGAAATATTTAAATATATTTTAAAATAATAATAAGAAACTAAATTTCTTAACAAACAACCTTACATTTCAATAATTGATTGAAGCAGGTTTTTTTAGTACCTTAAAGAGTAAAGAGTATGAAATGAAATTACTTTTTCAATTTGCGATGTTTACGACCAATAGGAAATTAAATTATTGCTTTTTTTATTCGAAGGGCAACCCTTTACATTCATGAATTAATAAACGCTTTATTTTTATGTAAACACATACAGGAGAATACCGACAGATTGTATAGTAATTCTGAAATCTCATCTGTTAAATTCTATGACGCTTACCATGGTGCATATAAGCGCTGCATGTGGAGCGTTGATCCGCCAACGTCATAGACTACAGCCCGAGATTCACGCAACATCCTTTATTATTATAAGAATTTACTTTGAATGTTTTTTTTTATGTAAACACATACAGGAGAATACCGACAGACGGTAATACTAATTCTGAAATTTCATCTGTGAAATTCTATGACGCTTACCATGGCGCATATGACTGAGCGCCGCATGTGGAGTGTTGATCCGCCAACGTCATAGACTACTGCCCGAGATTTACGCATCATCCTTTAGTATTACACGAATTCACTATGAATGGGTGGTCTTCACGGAATGACTTTCATCTACTACGAATTTTGATTAATAGGCTATGACAGTCATTTTACGGGCGAGGGATCAAATTCACGTCAACCGGGGGTAATTTTAGAGCTCAGATTTTTTTTTTAAATCTCCGTCGGGGATCAAAACCACGGCCTTTGGCTTTCAAAGCAAACGCTTTGACCATTGAGCAGCTATACCTGCCGGCTTAATTGGGGTACGCATTTTTTTTTTTTTTTTTTTATCGAATATGTTAAGCAGCTAGACCAAATCATCTGAGATTGAACGAGACCCTTGTTAAAATATTTAAGTAATCAATTAAAAATCATTTTTATTTTAATCTCTGTTGGGGATTGAACAAGCGACCTTTGGTTTGGTAAGCAATCGCTTTTACCGCTAAGCCATACCCGCCGACGAATAAGTGTGGGTATTAATAAAAGCAATAAAAGCATAAAATATTGGATATTATTAAGCGGAGCCGGGGAAAAAATGAGTAGTAATAATAATTTGAATGTCGCTAGCGAATGCATAACAGTAAAAATGATAATTTTCCCGATTCCGGGGGAAATTGTGACGTTTCCCCTAATTCCCGGGAAATTTGTCCCACTTTATCTCACCTCCTTATCCCATAAGTAAAGCCGGCCCCTTGAAACAGAAATTTACGGGGAATTTTCCCCAACGTTTTGAAACATAGTAAACGGTAAAATCACAGGTAATTACTAAATAACTAAAATATTGATGTTAACATCCTCCTCTCTTTAAAAAATTTGTTATTCAGTCGCGTGGTGGCAGGATGAGGAGCGGATTAATAATAAACAGATTTTTCAGAAGAACATATATATTCACGATAAAGACTTGGTTTCCCCGATCGATCGTAACATGGCGTTACTTTCGCCTCGATCGATCGGGGCTTTAACAATGCTATCTCGCCGACTTCGGCACACGACTGAGCGCGCTCGTTGACGCTGAGGCTGTCGCCCAGCGCCCAAGTGGCGATCTACGTAACTAGTCAAAAATGCCAATACGGCGACACATACATGTACGAAAAGCGAACAGAAATAAGAGACGAAAGACGACTGTATATCGAGGTTTTCGGCACCAGTCAGCAACGTGTCAGCCCGCTTGGCCGGAAGCTTGTAAAGTTTTAAGTAAATATAATTAATGAGCTTCTAATAATAGAAACTGTTTGTTTGCTGACCTGCTCCTTATCCTGCCCTCACGCGACGTATAAACACCCCTCTTGAAAGAGAGGAGGATGTTAATATATCTACAAAACAAATATTAAATAATAATTTAAAAAACAAGAAAAAAAACACAAAATTCATAAAGGCTTATATAGGGTCCGCCATCTAACTTTTTTTTTTCAACTAGTGCTTATTTCGTGAATGGTAACACTTAGCTCATGTCTGATTTGACAAATAATTAGTTTTATCCTTCCGCTGAACGAATATGGTTGTGTATACGCTTGAACTTGAATGAAAATCATGGTAATGTTGCAGAATGTGTGCGAAAATTGCGTACGGTTTTTGGAAGAAGAGAATCACCGTCAGCTCCGTATGTTCGTTATCTTGTGAAACAAGTGAAAGAAACTGGCATCCTCATCGATAAACCAAAGCGTGAAAAGCCAAAAACAGTGCGTACACCCGAGAATATTGCTGCTGTGGCAGAAAGTGCGCGTGAAGCGCCATCAATGGCTCGGCCATGTTGAACGAATTTTTGTTCACAAAAATTGAGGAGGAGGATATTGGCAACATTTGGTTTCAACAGGACGGCGCTACGTGCCACACAACCGAAGCTACACTCGATGTTTTGCGCCCCATTTAAAAAAAAAAAAAGTTATTTGGCGGACGCTTTACAACCTCATCTTTTGGCAGCTTTCAAAAACACTGTTAATTAAATTATCAATGATAGTATAAAATTTGGCATTTTAATTTATGTAATTGGAGGGTTTGGAGGTCGGAGTGAGAGTTACTGCCCTCCTTAATAATAATTATTGCCGCTCGGGCAAAACTGGCGGAAAGGCCAAAAGGCGAAAATTCAATTTGCCGAAAAAAATTCCCCGTAACTCAGAACTCGTAATACTTTTAAAGACTTAAGGCGAAAGAACAACACGGTCCTAAAAGGCAAAGATCCTGCCTCCGGGTCAGCGCTTCCCAAATGTGGCAACAAAATAAGTCATAGCCTATCAATTAAAAGAACAATTTCTCGAAAGAATCGACGGGCGGATGCAATTAGAATCGGCATTATTTTCAAATCTTTTTTAGACAAATATTTATTCATTTCCTTCAATAACATTACAAAATATTTTTACATCTTAATTCATCATTGAAGTATTTACATAAAAGTGTGGCCCTGTAAATTTATTGACACACTTGGTGTCAACGACCACACACCCAGAACAAGCGTCAGGAGACTCGATGCAAATAGTTGACTTGTAACAACAAAAACCCTGTTATAAGTAAATCATGGATGACCCACAAATAACACGGCATTATTGTCACAACATCAAACATCCAAAATTTCGCCTTCGTCAACACTAGCACTGAATCTGAAGCAATATTACACTAAGTATGTCAATATCTTCACTCAAATTGGTTTCAACCACTGTTCATTGCGATTCTTTCGTCTTACACGTATCCAGCGTTGAACGATGGTCTTTTCAGGCCACACTTCAGGCTCCATGAGAGACTCTAGCGAAGGATTTTGTGGACATATTTAAAGCAATTCGGTAGATATTTTGGCTTTTGGGTTTAGCCGTGTGTGGCGAATTTCTGTCAACCAATATTTCGACCGCCATTGCAGGGGTCTTCTGCAGGATTGATTATTTATTTGTGATTGAGTTGTGAGTTAGTGTCAGATTATTTTTTACGAGCGTTATTGATATCTCCATGGCAACTAGATACTTAAGTTTCATTGGTCCGGAGAATCGTGGGTATGTTCTAAGAATACGGTAAGTAACAGAACATACCTACCGTATTCGTCACCAAATTTGAACGTTTGTAATTGTTCAAAACGTTATTTAAACATATTTTTTTTTAAAAAACATCCAAAAGTTTTTAAAGTATTAATTGTCAAATTATAATCAAATACTCTACCTTCGCTCGAATTTGTCGATTCATACAGTCGGGTACGACACAGGGCATTGACCATCACAATATTCTACCACTCTATGTAAATTAAAGGGATCAAGGTCTACAAACGTCACGTATCGAGGAATTTGCGGTGTACGAAAATCAATGTATTAATATTAATTTTATTAAATACAGAATGCTTACTCGTGTTGTACACTTAGATATAAAAAGGGATATGTTATCAAATAAATCAGTACCAATTCAACTCCGGTCTTTGGACTTATCTTCAGTGCCGGAGCCTTGATATTCCGGCGTCACCATTTAGCTGACGCTGTAATTTCGGGACCGCGATCTCGGTTCCGGAACAGTAATTTTGTAGTGTACATTTTCTGCCTTTAATTTGCAGATTACGTAGTATTAATAGCTGAATCACCTGATAAGCTGCAAGAAATGCTATTCAATCTCAATGAAGCGTAGAGCAAAAATGGTTTGAATTTGAACAAATAGAATTTACCAAACTTTTGAGCGGATTACCATTGGAGGAACACAAATGTAAGTTGTAAATAAATACACTTATCAGGGACAAGTAATACAACTAAGACGATATAATTTCTCGAGAGAAATCAACGGGCTTATACAATTGGGATGGGCAGCATTTTGAAAGCTTGAGTACATTTTTAAAGCGAAAATTCCGCAATGTCTTAAAGTCAAAGCCTATAACCAATGCATCCTCCCTGTATTGACATATGGTGCGAAATCCTGGAATCCAACAGCAGGTCTTACACATAAAATATAGGTCACCCAACGTGCCATGGAGAAATCCATGAGAGGAGTGTCTCTCAAAGATGAAATTCGAAATTAATATATATGAAGAATTTGAGTAGTGGAGGCTACGAGCAATGGGTCAGTCGAAGAGATCACAGAAGGTGTTGACGTTCAAGAATCGGCAAATAAAGTGTTGGTCGATACTATGCAAGATGAACTGACATCAGAAAAATAGCGGGAGTAGCTTGCATTCGGAGGGCTTCTCACCCGCTGCATGTGGAGTGTTGATCCACCAACGTCATAGACTACAGCCCGAGATTCACGCAGCATCCTTATTATTACAGGAATTTACTATGAATGGGTGATCTTCACGGGACGACTTTCGCCGGCCACTAATTTTAATTAATAGGCTATGACTGACATTTTACGGGTAAGGGATCAAATTCACACCGACCGAGGGTATTTTAGAGCTCAGAAATCGATTAAAACAATATTTTTTATCTCCGTCGGGGATCGAACCCTTTGGCTAGCAAAGCAAACGCTTTGAACGTTAAGCTATAACCGCCGGCTATACCATATGTAGAATGGCAAGCGCCATAGAATCCGCAAATGAATCTTCAGAATCACCATCACATGTGTCGGATTCTCCAGTACGCGTTTACATAAAAAAAAAAACATAAAAGTTTAACGAAACAGTTAAAAAAAACAGTGACAACATTGACAGTGACGACGGCGTAGTAAAAAAATCTCAAAATCACGTTAGAGCGAGACAGCCTACGTTTACGTTACAGTTTGAGGGGCGTAACTTTCCAGGGGCGTAACTCGGAACGTTCAAATAAACCGTGGCCCGAACTGCGACGTTAATTATTATGAACGGCGTAAATCAAAACAGTTTAACGTTGGGGGTTAAAAAAAACGAGAATAGTAAGAAGCCTCTTAAATGGATACCGCTCGAAAGGTAAAATATGTACAGAATTGAACTGTTAAATTGATTTTTAATAAAGAACAATTTCCAAATATTTAAAAAAAAAATTAAGCTGCGAAGAGACGTTCAGGACAATAGCGACAAATGGTGATGGTCGTGTGGAAATCTCTTCTGAGGATTCTAAACGCCTACCATATTAGATTTGGCTTCCTCCTCGTAGCATCAATCCGGTGGATTGGTTTGCAGCAACAAAACATTACATCTCGATCTCTACTCTTCTCGATCCTCTGCAATCCTCTTTAGCTCAGCATAAGAGCTACATATCATGTCCTCGAACACTTCCTGTAAATACTCCCGTATAGGGCGCCCTATGCAGGTTTTCCCCTCAACCATCCCTTCCACAATGTCGTAAAGAAGACCATCGTGGCGCATGATGTGACCGATCGCCTCTCCGAGATGGTTCTTACTAGGTGCCTATCTTGCTTGATTATGCTGAGAACCTCATTGTTCGTGACGTGGTCTCTCCAGGAAATTCCGACAATTCTTCTGTATGACCACATCTCAATGGCTTCTAGTCTATTTTTAACACTTCCAGATAAGCACCTTGTCTCACAGCTGTACATAAAGATGCTCCAAACAAATGTTTTGGCAAGTTGCTTGCGGAGCTTTAAATTAATATTTTGCATCTTTTAGGGTTGCTCCTAGCATTGATATATTAATGTTCTGCTGCTCATTGGGGCTTACACTCATGAAACATGACTTTTGTGCTGTTTATCTTGACATCTACTCGATGTGGCTCCTTCAGGCTCATACCAAAAGACCGCGACAAATGATCTGTTGTCTATGCTTCGCTCACTGGATACCTAAGTGAACGGCTATTTTGGGGGCTGGCCACACAGAATCGCACCCCCACCACAATGCCAGGCAGTCAAGGGAAGGAATCGAAGCGCTCGGTCACTTTCGTCCCGGCCTTCAAGAGACACGCTCGTTCCCGCTGACCGTACACCACCGCCGCACAGCATCGCCATCTTGGAATCACGGGTAACACGTGTTGGGAACTCTGGCAAGCTTACTGATCCATCCTCCACAGTTTGACCCTCTAGATACGGCCCGTATTTAGAACCGTGTCAATCTTCATGTTAAAGTTAGAATTAAATATGTTTTCCTTTTTAGATTTGGATAAGCGCTGTATATTGATTTTTGATCCGCCAACGTCTTAAACTACAGCTCGATATTCACGCCATTCATTCATTAGAGAAATTCACTATCAATGTCTCCTTAAAATATCCGATTAACAAATCATATAAAAATATGCCTTGGATACAACTGCGGGATCCATACATGTTTCCAAGTGAAGGGTAGAGACTCATGCGGGATGCTAAGTTCATTAGTGGATGGACACAGGCTGATGATGATTGGGATGATATATCTTGACCCGTCACACAGATCATGCAAGTAATTTCTCATGTATATTCAGTCGCTGTAGGGTTAAACGTTTAACACGTCAAAAGGAGCGGTAGTCGAGTGGTTAGCGCCAGGTAAGATATCCGAACTAATCACAGGTTCGGAACCCGAAACCCTTTTCAATTGCCCTTGGGGCGTGGCCGGACCTTGACTCTAGACACTCCGAAAGAATTCCGAATGAGACGAATAAATTAAAAATATAAATATTGTTATTTTGATTTAATTTTTAAATATTTAGAGTGGTGCAAAATTCATAACGCAGAAACGTTTTTGATGAACAAAATGCGCAATATCTGGGAATCGCAGGTACACTAGCAAGACACTGCAGATTTTTGAAGACGAAAAATGTAAAACAAAATTGCACTAACTGCAATAATACTGACATCCAGCGCCGCCAAGACAATCGCGGCAAAAAATCGAATTAGAGATGACTAGCACCAACATGAAATGAAGCAACTGTCATAACAAATAAAATGGCGTATGCAAACGCCGTGTATTATTATATAATTAAAACTAATATTATTAGATGTGCATGTCAGGAGAGCGAACAAAAATAAGAGACAAAAGATCGTTTTTCGAAGCTTTACGGCATCAGCATATAATTTTTTAGATTTTTTTATTTCTTTCCTTCAATCACATAAAAAATGTACAATTTAAATTCGTTATTGAAGTACTAACGTAAGTGTGACCATGTAAATGTATTGACACATTTAGTGTCGGACTACACAGCGCAAATAGTTTGTGACAACAAAAACCATGTCATAAGTATATCATGGTTGACACACAAATAACACGGCATTATTGTCACAAAATCAAACGTCCAACATTTCGTATATGTCAACACCAGCACTGAATGTGAAGCAATATTACACTAAATATGTCAATATCTTCACTCAAGTTGGTTTCAACCACTGTTCACTGCGATTCTTTCGTCTTACACGTATCCAGGGTTGAACGATGGTCCTTTCAGGCCACACTTCAGGCTCCAATTGACATCCTCATCCCTACGATAGAAACGACTTTACGTCACCGGGATAATTATCGGATCGCGTGGTGGAAGTATGAGGAGCAGATTAACAACACACATACTTTTTCCGAAGCACATTGACATATTTTCGATAAAGACTTGGTTTCCCCGCTCGACCGTAACATGACGCTACTTTCGTCTCGGTCGAACGGGAATTAACTCACGCCACTTGCGGCGATGGGCTGTCGCAAGTGGCGATCTACAGAATCAATGGCGCACCAATTACAGCAGCCATATACATAAAATGCCAATATGGCGACACATACATGTAGGACAAGCGAACTGAAATAATTATCCAGTAAAGCGGTTAGATGCTGGCCGCGCCGCCGGATAGTACAGGGTCCCGACCTGCGGCTAACTACCGTAGGTTGGCTGACCCACCAGCCGGTGTATAATCTCGCCGCATCCAGTGTGCCGGATAGTGACCGGATTGGGTCCCACTGTTTGCGTGCGGGGAGCACTGGGGGTCCTCCACCTCGCTGCCCTCCACTGCACTAGGCCTGAGCCGGAGCCGCGAGGACTGTGTGCTTATCTCGCCGACTCCTACCCTCTCACCCTATCCAATTCCATAAAACACAACTAAACAAACATGATAATGAACACGAACAAAAATAATAAGTTTCCACAGCATAACACAAACCCCACGTGCCGGTCCTCTGTCAACTACTGCTACATCAGAGGGCTGCACGCTAACATCAACGCAGTACACCACCACCTACAAAATTCCCGCCCTCACCTCCTTTTCCTCACAGAAACACAGATAGCCACACCTGCTGACCATAGTTACCTCAACTGTCCGCAATATACTTTGGAAGGTGCTTTTCATTACAAAGCCGGCCTTTGCCTTTTTATCAGGTCTGACATCAACTACAACCGAATCTGCTCTGTAGAACGAGCTGAGTTCCAAGTGTTGTGGGTCAGGGTCAACGACCCCGAGAGAATTAGGATTTATGCAGGACTCTACAGATCCCCTAACATGTCCAAAGCAGAAACATCTAAACTCTTCGACTATCTGGGTGAGACCATTGATGGTCTCTTGCTTTCTTACCCACAAGCGGAATTTGTTGTTCTCGGCGACTTCAACGTGCACCACACTGCATGGTTGGGGTCGGGAGAGAAAAAACTCCGCTGGCAATTGTGCTGAATTATTTGCGTCTTGCTATGGCCTTGCACAGCTCGTACAGAACCCCACCCGTAAACCTGACATCGCATCACATCGTCCAGCTCTACTCGACCTATTTCTTACTTCTCAGCCAAGTGATTACTTGGTGGAGGTCGAAGCGCCACTAGGCAACTCCGACCACTGCCTTGTGAAAACAACTACAATCAGTGCTCCATTGCCACTAAAAGAACAAAACAATCGACGTGTGTGGCACTACAGGTCGGCTGACTGGAACGGATTACGTGGATTTTACGGAGGATACCCGTGGGGAGATATTTGCTTCAAAATAAGGACCCTTCAATATGTGCCAATCTGGTGGAGGATGTAATCATCCAAGGAATGGAATGTTTTATTCCTCACTCCACGAAAACTATGGGCACCACCTTAAAAAGCTGGTTTAACCGTGACTGTGCCGAGGCCGTAAAACGCAGGAATACCGCATACAACAAACTACGAAAAAATAACGACCCCATAAGTCGTGCAGCATACAATTTAGCCTCCAAAGAATGCAAGAAAACCATTAATGACTCCAAAGACAAGTTCAATGTACAAATTTGCAACAAGTTGTCCGCTTGCCCTGCCGGTAGTAGAGCATTCTGGTCTCTCGCTAACTCTATTGGCAGCAACTTTTGCACTTCTTCTTTTCCACCACTGACTAATGCCGATGGCTCACTATCTCTTGCCTCCAAAGAGAAGGCTGAACTTCTTGGTTCGCTGTTTGCTTCCAATTCCACACTCGACGATGGTGGGGCCAACCCCCCATCCATTCCTCACTGTGGCAAGCAGATGGGGGCTGTAAAATTCAGCCTCAAAGCCGTACGTCGAGAACTTCTCCAACTAGCAACCAACAAAGCCAGTGGCCCAGATGGCATACCAGCGGTGGTATTAAAAACTTGCGCTCCTGAACTTAGTCCTGTGCTCACCAAACTTTTCAGATTGTCCTTTAGATGTGGTATTGTTCCCCTGGGATGGAAAAAAGCCCTTGTTCACCCAGTTCCAAAAAAGGAGACCGAAGTGACCCCACAAACTATCGCCCAATAGCCATCACATCACTACTTTCCAAAGTGATGGAACGTTTAATTAACAGCCAACTTCTAAACTACTTAGAGAAGAATGATCTTCTGTGCGATCGGCAATATGGCTTCCGCCGTAGTCGATCGTGCGGCGATCTCTTGGCATATGTCACACATGTTTGGGGAAATCCGTCGAATGCTATGGAGAAACGCAAGCTGTTGCCCTGGATATCTCCAAGGCGTTCGATAGAGTCTGGCATCGCGGTCTGGTGAATAAATTACCGTCTTATGGACTAACTCCCTCCCTGTGCTCCTGGATTGAAAACTTCTTGAGTGATCGAAGCATCATCACTGTCGTAGATGGCTTTTCTTCTTCCTGCCATAAAATCAACTCAGGAGTTCCACAGGGCTCTGTGCTGTCGCCCACTCTTTTCCTTCTGCATGTGAATGATCTGCTTCAATGCGCAAACATTCACTGTTATGCCGACGACAGCACTGTCCATGAGAGTATAATCTTCCAAAAACCTCCGAAACATTCGGAACTATCTGCTGCTAGGGAATCTCTGGTGAAGAAGATGAACATGTCTCTTGAAAGGGTTTCACGATGGGGCGACCTCAACCTCGTCAATTTCAACATTTCAAAAACCCAATCATGTACTTTCTCCACCAAGAAGACTGCTATGGATCCTGTATCTTTCAACGGTTGTTCTCTTCCAAAAGCAAGCTCCATTAACATGCTTGGATTATCAATATCGAATAATGTCAAATATTACGAGTCAATTAAGTGTAAAGCCGGTCTCGCTTCCAAAAAACTAGGTGTATTATATAGATCACTGAGGTATTTCAACGATAAACAACTTCTTCTTCTATATAAAGGACAAATCCGACCTATCCTTGAATACGGCAGTCACCTTTGGATTGGAGCCCCAAAATACCTTCTAAACTTAATTGACTCAGTTCAAAGAAGAGCAATTCGTTTGATAAACAATGACACCCTTACGTCTAATCTACAATCAATGGAACACAGACGTAAAGTTGGTTCTCTTAGTCTTTTCTACCGTTATTACCACGGTCGCTGCTCTTCGGAACTTAAAGAACTAATTCCTCCTGCACCCACCCACAGCCGACAAACTCGTCTTACACTTGCCGAACATCCATACACGGTTAATATATGTCGACCAAGAACTGGCAGCTTCCAAAGTTCCTTCCTTAATGCCACCGGTAAGCTATGGAATGCTCTTCCAGCGTCTGTGTTTCCTCCTTTCTACAATCTGGATCTCTTCAAGAAACAGATAAATATACACTTGCAATCTCCCAAACCCACACACAAACACGAACACAACACACGTTTCCCGCATGCAGCGTCCAGCCTCCCTGGCTGAGCGTCATAGAGTGCACTGGTCTTGACCGGTTGTGCTCTCCTGCATGCGTTTACATAAAAAAAAAAAAAAAAAAAAAAAAAAGAGACGAAAGATTGTACATCGAGGTTTTAGGTACCAGTCAGCAAGGGCTATATCATGCTGATGACAACAAATAAACGTATTTTGGGGCATATGTCCGTCGTAAATCCCCGCCTGTTACCATGTCGTTGCACAAAATTTTCAGATACACATTTTTCTGGTAAGCGGTTCTATTTGTATGTAAAGACCATCTGGCCATAAGTCTTAAAGTATCGGTAGGGGACTTCAATATTTATTTGCGAGTTTTATATCGCCGCCCATAACACAAAACACAGTAAATTTAATATTAAAAATATGCATTGATATCTTTCTCTACTTATTGGATATCGAACTACTGGGTGACGGGATGCAGGAGCAGATTAATAAAACAAAGAACTTGTTTTCGAAAAAAAAATCGCATTTATTATAAAGACTAGATTTCTACGCCCGACCGGTATGACATTTCGCCGGCCGGGCGCGAGTTCATTGACAACTCTTGAACACTGTGATATGCCGCGCCACCAATGATCGCGGCAAAAACGCGAATTAAAGATCAACAAATTTTTTTTTTCGATGCAGTTCGAGGGAATCGCCTCGGCCCTATCGGGCATGCAAACTTTGTGGCCACTAAAAAAATTCCACGCTTTTACAATATCTACTCGTATTTTCGGCGAGAGAATCTACCTTCCATCTCCATCTCTTTACAACCCATGAATGCGATTCTAATCTCTTTAACGTTTTCTTTCTTTTAGCACTTCTGTGCAGTAGCCAAAATTGTTCAGAGGGGACTCCCACTGGACTTATCAGTTGCTAACTGATCATAATCTGAATGAGCGCGTCATCAAGGAGACTTAACTGTCCTCCGGTGTGATGCGGGTGTGAGGCAGGTAAAGTCCAGTTGCATCAGCATGAAATGGAGCAACTGTCATGACAAATAAAATGGCGTATGCAAGCACCGTGTATATAACTAAAACTAACATTATTAGATATGCATGTCAGGCGAGCGAACATAAATAAGAGACAAAAGATCGTTTTTCGAGGCTTTACGGCATCAGCCTAAAGGAGCTACATCAAGCTGATATCAATATGAATAATATGAAGAAAGAATATTCCGAAAGCCTTTAATTTCACAGAGTTTTATTTTGCGATAGTAACGCGGGTCCTCCCGTTCGATAGACGTCATAAATAACTTTTGGCGCTCCATAAATAACGTAAAAGGGCGCGAAAAAGTGCAAGGATTCAAATAAAAAGGAGGGGAGATATGCAAAGTATATATTTGGCGCGAAAAATGTCTAGAAAAGCACCTTTTCGGCGGCAAAATGTACGTAAAGGTAATAACAGTGGAGCAGAAAGTTAGAGCAGGTAGTTACAGTTGGTTGGTTATATGGTACTCACAAAAATTTAACGCGATCCCAATATATTGTCATCATCATGATATAGCCCTTGCTGACTGGTACCGAAAACCTCGATGTACAATCTTTCATGTCTTATTTCTGTTTGCTTGTGATACATTTATGCGTCCGCCATATTTGGGACTAGTTATATAGACCGCCGTTTGTGGCGCGAGCGCGTCAATTGTGTGCTGACGGCCGAGAAGGCCGCAGTAGGTCGGCCGGCATGTCATTCCGCCTAGGCCGGAGCTTGTCGAGTTTATCGTAAATATATGTCAATGTGCTTCTGAAAAAGTCTTTGCTTTGCTGACCTACTCCTCATCATGCCCTCACACGACGGAATAACTACCTTTTGAAAGAAAGGAGCATTTTATTATATATATTGACATCAGCATGATATAGCCCTTGCTGACTGGTACCGGATACTACCCAACGAATAGGCACACTCAAGTGGCAATGGGCAGGAGATATCTGTCAAAGAGATGACGATCGATGGGAAAGAAAAGTATTCGAATGGCGCCCAAGAACTGGCAAACGAAGTATTAGCCGACCCCCTACAAGATGGACTGACGATATAAGAAGAATAGCGGGAGTGACCTGGATGCGGATGGCGGAGGATCGAAAATGATGGAAACTCATGCGGGAGGCCAACGTTCAACAGTGGACGGGCAGAGGCTGATGATGATGATGATGACTGGTACCGAAATAATCGATACACAATCTTTCGTCCTTTATTTATGTTCGCTTGTCGTACATGTATGTGTCGCCATATTGGCATTTTGAACAAGTCCGGCCACGGGTGTGACGATAGTTATATAGATCGCCACTTGCGGCGCTGGGTGTCACCGACCACGGCTCCCGGTGCCCAGTCAGTTGTGTGCCGACCGCGAGGAGGTCGTATTACGGCCAGCCCGGCACGTTATTTCGCTATTATTAGACTTTCAGGGAGGGTTTTCACCAAGTGAGTACGAAGAGTAGCGAAAAATTGGCATAAAACACGACCTTGAAGTATTATTCATAACGATGCTATAAAAGGGTTAACTGTATACAGATTTTCCATATATGTACATTAAATGCTATAAAGAAGTAATTGCCAGCATTTTTCAAAGTGTATGTTTCTGCATGTCTCGGCCAAATATTGCTGCAGTAATTAGGTGTTAACCCCTTGCCACCCCTCGTGATGTCGCAATGGCGTGCTCGCCCACTGCGCCTTAGTGGGTTAATTTTTAATAATGTTTGCCGAGTTGCTTATATATATACCTGCTGTTCAATGTGTTTTCCAGATTAACACCCAAAGGACCGATATATTTTCGCACTTACCTACTTTAAGAGTATCTCTTCTTTAGCCTCACCGTTTCCCATCAACTGGGGTCGGCTCACCTTGTGCACATTTGCCATGTCTGTCTGTCCTGCGTTGCATTCTCGCTCAAAACCAGAGTTTTCAGATCCTTGTTTACAGTTGCAGTCCAGGTTGCCTGTGGTCTTCCACGTCTTATCCTCACCGTGGGTATGTTGAGGGCTCTCTTCACCATGTGGTCCTCATCTCTCCGTGTCACATGCCTATACATCTAAGGCTATTTTTCCATATCTTTTCAGGTATGGGGGCCACCCGAAATAAACCCCGAATATGCTCATTTGGAACTCTGTCCACTCTAGTCACACCGCCCGCCCACCTCAGCATCTTCATCTCTGCCACATGAATCCTATCCAAGTCGCGTTTCAGCTGAGTCCAACACTCCGATCCGTAAAGTATAGCTATACTTACAGCAGTTTGGTAGATTTTACCTTTGATCCTAACTGGAATCTTGCTGTCACACAAATTTCCAGAGAGCTACCTTTATTTCAGCCATCCTGTGTTTATTCTATGCTCCACGTCGGATTCAGTTTTGGCGTCTAAGTATATCACGGAGCCGAGATATTTAAAAGCATCAACCTCTTTTACGGGTGTATTCTGTAGGAGGAGTGGTGTGTTAACCGCGGTGCAACCAGAATTGAAATTGAAGTAAATCGACTCGGTTTTACTTTTACACTTCTTCGCAGTCCACTCTAATCTTAAAATAGAGCAATTACAAAAATATAAATAGGATTATTCAGGAATCGTCTTATCGACAGGATCTGACCCTGATATTTCCTATTATATATATACAGCAATCTATTTCCTCTAATATTTCAATAATTACTTGTTTAATGTTTGATTACTAGCCTAAGGTCGAATTGGGGTTATTTTCGGCCTACTCTAAGTGATTCGAGTTTATTTTTAATACTTGATGGAGTCTTCGCAGAAATTGCCCGTAATTTATATTGTTTTCGGGGAACAAAGACGTTCGGGACCCGATTTTAACCGAAGCATAACAATATTCCGGGCAAAAAATACATTGGACTTGTCACAATGGAGAATTTCGGCCGCAAAAGGATAATAAGCTATGGACTTATCACAATTTATATTAAAATGTCTAATAATACTATAACGACGAAATTAATTTCGCTTTACATCATCATCATCATCATCAGCCTGTATTTTTTTAAATGTAAGCACATACAGGAGAATACCGACAGTTGTTGATAGTAATTCTGAAATCTCAGCTGTGAAATTATATGCTGCATATGGGTAAGCGCTGCATGTGGAGTGTTGATCCGCTAACGAAATATATTTATTTATATGTGATTAATTACATGGTAAGAATAGCTTATAGGTAAGGTGTTTGCTTACGACGCCATGGATCGTGAGCTCGAAAATTACACAAAACTTGTAAGAGCTAACGCCTGTTACTAACCGCGTGTCGTTTATTGAGTTGAGCCGCTCTTTAGAATGTTTATTTTATGTAAACACATACAGGAGAATACCGACAGTTGGTGATAGTAATTCTGGAGTCTCAACTGTGAAATTCTATGTCGCTTACCATGCTGCATATGGCTAAGCGCTACATGTGGAGTGTTGTTTCGCCAACGTCATAGACTACAGACCGAAATTCATGCATCATCCTTCATTATTATAGGAATTTACTATAAATGGGTGGTCTTCACGGGACGACTTTCGTCTACCATCAATTTTGATTAATAGACTATGACTGGTATTTTATGCGTGATTAAATTCACATCAACCGGGGGTATTTTAGAGCTCATAAATCGACTAAAAAAAATATATTTTTTAATCTCCGTCGGGGATCGAACCCACGACTTTCGGCTTGCAAACGCTTTGACCATAGAGCTATGACCACCGGTTAATTTTTAAACATTTAAGTTAGGTTGGGTTGGGTAAGGTTAGATGTGGTTAGGTTACTTGAGTAAGCTTAAAACCTTTTCAAGGCGCGACGCATACAGATAAGGTACGGCGCCCTTTTAAGGACGTTACATTATTTTTTTATTTCCTCAAAATACCCCTTTGTCATATATTTAATCTCTCATTAAAATCAGGTATATTTCCAAGCCAATGGAAGATATCCAAGGTGATTCCTGTTTATAAGAGTGGCATAAAGTCATCAGTTGAAAACTATATACCTGTGGCGGTACTGTCGGCCCCGGCTAAGGTTTTTGAAATGATGATTCATAAAGTCATTGCTTCGGGAACTGAATCAATTTTGATTGATCAACAGCATGGTTTTAGGCCGGGTCGCTCGGTTGACACGAATCTTATGGTGTTTACTAGCTGTGTGTCGAGAGCTTTAGATAATGGAGCACAAGTTGACTGTTCCTATAGTGACTTTTCAAAAGCATTTGATAAGGTAGACCATGACATTCTGCTTAAGAAATTAAGTGGATTGGGGTTTTCTCATGGTCTTTTAACTTTGCTTGGGAGTTATTTTAGAGGCAGACAACAGTTTGTTACTTACGGCATTTATCGATCATACAGTTTTTATACATATTCGGGAGTCCCGCAAGGATCCAATCTGGGACCACTGCTGTTTTCATTGTTCATTAATGATATAGCTGATGTCATTAATCATGCTGTGTTTTTGTTATTTGCTGATGACTTGAAACTATTCATGAACACAATTACCTTGGATGATTGTATGCTTCTGCAGTCGGATATAAATAATATATTCGACTGGGGTAAGCGTAATAAGCTGAAGTTTAATATAGCTAAGTGCAACGTTCTGTCCTATACTCAAAATTTGAAAACTGTGTATCTTAGGTACTCTATGAACAACATAGGAATATCACGAGTGTCGTCCATCAGGGACCTTGGTATAGAGTATGAGAGCAGACTGACGTTCCATGCGCACATTGAAGCTGTGTGTGGTAAGGCACTTAAGATGCTGGGTTTTGTATTACGAAATGGCAGGGTTTTCTCGAGCACACATGTAATGGTAGTGTTGTTTAACTCATTAGTCCGTAGCATACTCGAGAGCAGATCTATCATTTGGGCACCCCATGAGTTGAAATATAGCCTCATGTTGGAGAGGGTACAGAAGAAATTTCTGAGATCTCTCTACATGAGGGTATATGGATACTATCCGTGGCTGTATCCAACTAACTTCATACAGGGTATGTTGGGGTACATTGAGTTGAGAACAAGAAGGGATATGTGCTTAGGTATGCATTTCTTCCGACTGTTGCGTGGCGTGTTCGGGAATCCTGAAATTTTGATGAATATCGGTTTGTGTGTCCCCGATAGATATCTGAGAATAAGGAAGCATAGATTGTTCGCTCTCCCTAAGAGTAACACTAACCTGCCAGAGACTATGCCTCTTGGGAGAGGGATCAGACTGTTTAACCAAATCGCCTCGGATGTTGATATATTTCACGTAAGAGAGGCCCAATTCAGACAAGAACTCCAAGAGTTTCTTTGGAGGGATAATTGGTTGGCTTCGTCTGTCTGTAAAGCATAGGGACCTTCTGTTGCTTGTCTTTATTGCTTTGTTCATAGTACTTAATCATAAGTACCTAATTTTGTATATATTGTATTTTTTATTTGTATTTTTATTGTACTTCAGAAATGCATTGAGTTAACATAATTTGTAATGTTTCTGAAAGGCAAAATAAACAAAATTGAATTGAAAAATTATATTAGGTACGTTAAGGTTACATTTAATAAGGAGAGGTTAGGTTAGGTGATAGCTGTAGTACTCACGTGTGATATTCATCTTGATCGTAGTCGACAGTGGTGCAGTCAGGTTAGTGTTGGAGGCCTGACATGTCAACGGTTCCAAAGAAGAAGATCTCTCAGCGAGAAGCATCAGCTGAGGTTGTCTTGACAGCAGTGCTCCACCCCTCCACCAGGATACGTGAGCAGGAGGTTGACCTGGAAAAAATAAATTAAAATGATAATAATAACAAAATTTATTAGTGTGCCATTATCAAAATATAACATACAATAATTCCAAGAAAAAAACAAATTTTATATTTATACATTACATTATTATTATTGTACTACTCAGTGAGTGGAGCACCGGATCACCGCTAGATGGCCACGTAAAGGCGCATCCAGTACCCCTCCAACCGTGAGTCCCACCTATCCGCCCACACAGCGACCATTGCGTTGGGACTACCCCGAACGTGCGCCCACAGAGAAGCGCAACGCTTCCTTATTATGGCATGGAAGCCATCCACTCGCACCTCCGTCAACATGCCTGAAGCACTGCAGTATCGCGGCAGACCCAACAACATTCATAATGATAATGAATGTTGACGACTACGTTGGAGTCCTTTTTTTTCCTTTTTATTGACAGAATATGTGTCGGTATGGTTTCGTACATTATCTACCCTTATTCATATTTTTTCGTGAGTTTTTATATTTTTTCTGCGTTTTTTTTAACTTTCTAATATATTTTTTCACTATTTAACATTAGTTTCCATCATTTTTCGTAGTTACAGAGTTCATGTTGGAGTCTTTTTTTGACATTATGTTCGGTTCACTTTTATATTTAAGAAGTTCCCATTCTTTTGGGTCACTTTGTATTTGCAAAAATAATCTATTGTCACGTAGTACGTTCTTAAAAATAATACGTACTTCCGGTTAAGTTTGTCTTTGGAATTGTCAACACGTAGATGTTTTCTCTGTTATATAAGTTAGAGTGATTGAGTTACGAAGAATGTTGGCGCTTTCAAGGAATTTCTAAAATTAGTTCAAAAAACACGCGACAAGCATTATATTGTTATCTCTAAATAAAACTTTTATATATATTTTTATTTTTTTATGTAACCGCATGCAGGAGAGCACAACTGGTTAAGACCAGTGCACTCTATGGCGCTCAGCCTGGGAGGCTTAACGCTGCATGCGGAAAACGTGTGTTGTATTCGTTTTTGTGTGTGGGTTGGGGAGATTGCAAGTGTATATTTATATGATTCTTGAAGAGTACCAGATTGTAGGAAGGAGGAAACACAGACGCTGGAAGAGCATTCCAAAGCTTACCAGTGGCATTAAGGAAGGAATTTATGAAACTGACAGTTCTTGGTCAACACACATTAAGCGTGTATGGATGTTCGGCAAGTGTAAGACGAGTTGTGTGTAGGTGCGAGAGGAATTAGTTATTTAAGTTCCGAAGATCAGCGACTGTGGTAATAACGGTAGAAAAGACTAAGAGAACCAATCTTACGCCTGTGTTCCATTGATTTCAGGTTATACGTAAGAGTATCATTGTTTATCAAACGAATTGCTCTTCTTTGAACTGAGTCAATTAAGTTTAGAAGGTATTTTGTGTCTCAACACATAAGTGACTGCCGTATTCAAGGATAGGTCGGATTTGTCCTTTATATAGAAGAAGAAGTTTTTTATCGTTGAAATACCGACGTGATCTATATATATATAAATCTACTTGTATATATATAAATAAATAAAGAATTAATTTGAAGTGTGAAATTTTAAAACGATTGATCCTATTACAGTTTTGAGGAGATAATTCGAGCTACGAGAGCATCGGGATAATCGTCATATCTATATAAAAAAATATAATTGAGGGTCCGTCATCGAGACGCATGGAGGAAGGAAGCAGGAGCAGGTCGCAAAGCAAAGAACTTGTTTAGAATCACAATTCGCGATGATTTCCAATATAAGACTTCGGTTTCCCCGCCCGACTGTAACATGCTGTATCGTGGGCATCGGTCGGACGGGACTGTCCGCGGGCACGAGCTGACAGACGGTCACAGTAACATGTGGCGCCCCAAAGATTATCGCGGCTAAATCAGAAAATAATAAATATTTATTTATTTATTTACCTTGTTTTCACATGGATCACGTAACAAAAGTTCTCTATTAGGAGACTGCAGTTTCGACTAACTCGTAGTCTTTCTCAATTCATCCTTCATCCTTGCAACACTACCTATCTCCCTCTCCTTTCCTGATAGACACACCCCCACCCCCTCCCCTAGAAAAATGGGATAGACCACTTATAAGTACAACGCAGCTCAGTTATCTCTTAACTAGAGAAGGATTGAGAAAGACTACGACTTAGTCGAAACTGCAGTCTCCTAATAGAGAACCTTTGTTACGTGATCCATGTGAAAACAAGGTAAATAAATAAATAAATATTTATAATTTATTATGGATCTCAAAGTGAATGCTCAAAACATTGAAAATATCAGAAAATAATGTTGAAAGTTCAATCAACATGAAATGGAGCAACCGTATGCAAGCACCGTGTATTTTTGTATAAAACTAAGATTAACATTATTAGATGTGCATGTCAGGAGAGTGAACAAAAATAAGAGACAAAAGATCGTTTATCGAGGCTTTTTGGCATCAGCCTGAAAGAGCTGTATCAAGCTGATAAAATTGTTAAACACACAAATATGAATCAGATATTGAACAATCTGTTTTTTCATATATATTGACATCAGCATGATGTAGTCCTTGCTGACTGTTACCGAAAACCTCGATATACAATCTTTCGTCTCTTATTTCAAGTCGTTTGTCGTGCATAAAGGAGCGCCGTGTTGTCATTTTGGACGGTTCCGCTAACGGGTGTGTTAGTTCAAAATACCACCGCTCGTGGCGCGAGCGAAAGCCGAGACAGCGCGGAGATCGGCAGTCGGTCCCCACCCTTAAGCGAGACATGGTTGCGTTACGGCCAGCGGTATGTTTCTGCTTGGCCGAAAGCTTGTAACGTTTTAAGTAAATATAATCAATGTGCCTCTAAAAGAGTTTGTTTGCTGACCTGCTCCTCATCCTGCCCTCACGCGACGTAACAACTCCCCTTTTTGAGAGAGTAGGTTGTTTATATATGTTCTCAAGTGTACCTTTAGATGCAGAGATGTCATTAAAAATGCATAGACAATGAAAGGAGAACTCAGTGAAGGCAATTTTTGGTAACTAAGAGTCCTTTAGAACCAAATGGTCAAGGGCCTAGGTCTTAGGAGCATCGGGTGAATCACGTTTTTTTTTTACGAAAAAATTGCATGCAGGAGAGCAAAACCAGTTGAGAACAGTGAACTTTATGTGCTAGGGACATTTGGCGCACGGGACAACTGGTTCAATGGTGTCTCGATAACCTAACCTAAGTTATTTCGTTTACGAGACCTGTGGATCTCTTGATTCTACGATCACTGGACATCGCAACAACAAGTAATGATTCCTAACTGATGTCTGCTATCTGCAGAATCCATTTCCCAAACTCACCATTGCCTTATCCATCCCCACGTATTTCGTGGTTAGCAACGTGTTACCAAAGAAGGCAATTCGAGACTCACTGTAGTATACTAACTTCACAGCCTTAGACTGAGGTCTATTTTACATCTAACTGATGCACCTAGAATCACGGAAAGGCCTTCAGCCACTCTCTAACATGTAGCTTTTTGCGTGCGTCCAGTAACGCGTCCCCACCTGGGTCTCCAAAAACAGGACGCGACAGGGAGGGTTTTCACCAAGCGATCACTGGACAAATCCTTAGGTTAGGTTAGGATATGTAAGGTTAGGTTACCAAGACATCCAGTGCACTAGTTGTCCCGTGCGCCTCACGTCGTTACCGATGAGTCGCTGAACGAATTGTCTGTGAATGATATGTCGTGACAACGTTCCAGATATGGTACATTTCATCTTATAAGCTCTTGCATAATGCAACGCTCGTGGTCTAGCAACAAGTTAAGTATACCCAGAGGCAATGCAGGGATTCGAACCAAGAGCGTGTTTATTCTATGCAGTCGTTTTGTGTTGCGGTAACGACCGGGCCACATTTATTGCACTCTAAGGAGACGTACAACGTTGCACAGCTTCATGGAGACTATTTTTTTTTTAAATAATTAAAATTCATTGTTTCGGTAACAATTTATTAACACAAAAGGAAATAAATTTACAACGCCATTTTGTCTATTGGGTTTTGACAGTCGCTCTATGGCATGTGGTAGTTGCTAGCTCCATAGATGGCCGCTATACTAATTACTGAATTCGATATCGAATTACGGGGCGGCAGGATGCAGGAACAGATTGACAATACAAAGAACTTGTTTTTGGTTCACAACTCGCGTTTATTTTCTTAGATACTTGCTTTTTCGTCACCCGCGATGAGAGCGAGCTGCCAACTGACGGCGCGCTCTGACATCTAGCGCTGCCAAGACAGTCACGGCAAAAAAGCGAATTAAAGATAACAGTTACACCAACATGAAATGGAGCAACTGTCATAACAAGTAAAATCGCGTATGCAAACGCCGTTTAATTTTATATAATTAAAACTAACATTATTAGATGTGCATGTCAGGCGAGCGAACCAAAATAAGAGACAAAAGATAGTTTTTCCAGGCTTTACGGCAGCAGCCTAAAAGCGCTATATCAAGCTGATTTCATTATGTACTGACAGAACTGAGTAACGGCAATTCATTGTGATAGTATAAAATGACCTATCTATCTATCTTCGGATCTTCCATCTTCATCTCTTTACAACCTGTGAATGCGATTCTAATCTCTTTCAAGGGTTCTTTATTTTAGCACTTCTGTGCAGTGGCCACAATTGTTTAGAGGGGACTCCCACTGGACTTATCAGTTGATAACTGATAATAATCTGAATGAGCGCGTCATCAAGGAGACCTAACTGTCCTTCGGTGTGATGCGGGTGTGAGGCGGGTAAAGTTCAGTATGGAACGAAATTTTTTTTAGTGCATTTTTCTATAGCACTTTGCATATTTCGACGCTATAGAAGGGTTCACTGTATTTCATACAAAAAATCATTTGCATTTTACTCCATTAGCATTTCAGTAGGAGCCGACGATCGTTGAATACTCTGGTGAAGCAAAAAATTTAATTAGCAACACCTTTAAAACCGGTTGTTAGAGGGGCGGCCAACGAGCATGAGTAAGGTGACTGTACGTCCCGTTTTTAAACAGGACAGTTCTGTTTTTGAATACCCTGTCCCGTTCCATGACAATATGTTCATGTTGGCTGTATTAAAAAGTGCATTAAGAAGCGCAGGTGGACCTAGTTAGGACATGTGTTAAGGATACCGCATGAAGCTATTAGCTACGGCTGCCTTTTTTGCAAGTCCTCAGGCTCTTAACGTCCTGGAAGACCGTCGGGAACTACAAACAGAATGTACTCGGAGGTAGACGAAAATAAAAAAAGTTGTGTAATGGTGGTAGACGAAAGTCGTCCTGTGAAAACAACCCATTAATAGTCAATTGCTGTAATAATAAGGATGATGCGTGAATCTCGGGCTGTAGTCAATGACGTCGGCGGATCAACACTCCACATACAGCGCTCAACCATTTGTACCATGATAAGCGTCATATAATCCACACAGATGAGATTTCAGTATCACTATCATCATCTGTCGGTATTCCACTGTATGTGTTTACATAAAAAGATGTAAATAAGAAGATATTTGCTAAAAATTTATATATACGTGGATCTTAAATGCTTAAAAAATAAATTTAAATATTTGCTAAAATTCCACCAATTGCATGATGTAGCCATTGCTGACTGGTACCGAAAACCTCGATATAAGATCTTTCGTCTCTTATTTCTGTTCGCTTGTCATACATTTGTGTCCGCGACTTCTTATATAGACCGCCGCTGTGGCACCGGTGCGACAGCCTATCAAGTCAGTCGTGTCCCGCCCGTTGGCGAGAGCATAATGTATTGTGGCTCGGCCTACTGCTATGACTACGTCGAGCGAGAAGTTTGTCAATTTTCAACGTAAATACATGTCAATGTGCTTCTGAAAAAGTCTGTGTTGTCAATCTGCTCCTAATCCTGCCATCACGCGACTGAATAACAACCTTTTGAGAGAAAGGAGGATGTTAACGTATATACTATATACAAAATAATTCGATTAACAAATCACATAAATGCCTCAGATACTGCAGCTACCCCTCTTCAAGGATTACGACTTCTGCTCTGGAGGTTGTCGAAAACCATATATGTTTCTAAGATGACAAGGAATGGACTATGACAGCTGACAGAACTAAGTGGTGGCAACTTGTGGTGACCATATGTTCCAGATATAGAACGGACATGGGTTTTTTTACCGACAATCTACTTGTATTTAATTAGTGAAACCTCTGGGTGACGTCTTTCCTATAAACTGTATGGAAACAACTTTTTGATATTCCTTAAACCTTTCAGTTGAATTTCGTGACCAAAATATGCGAATTGTGGTGGACATATGCTCGAGATATGTCCCGTTTCGAGTTCAAACAACGGTCACGTTAAATAAGTGTGCCTCGGGCGGTGTTTTAATTCAGAAGTCTCGGTTTTAATGCATCTTCTCGAAGGGACATGCGCCGCGGGCAAAAAATTCACAACAGCCGTGAAATATGTCCAATAAGGTCGTTTGGCGGCGTGAGATTTCAATCGATGGCCAATCAATTAGTGTCGATACATGCGAAACATGTTACAAGGCGTGTTATGAGACATTAACCCTTTACGTGCGAGGTGTGGATATATCCGCACCAACTTGCACTGCTCTCAAGTGCGAGGTGCGGATTTATCCCACGCCCTGAAAAAACACGTCGCTTCAGTGCGAGATGCGGATTTATCCGAATACTATATTGAATATAATTTTGTTTCGCGTATGGCTAAGCGCTGCATGTGGAGTATTGATCCGCCGACGTCATAGACTACAGCCCGAGATTCACGCATCGTCCTTAGTTATTACAGGAATTTACTGTGAATGGGTGGTCTTCACGGGACGACTTTCGTCTACCATCAATTTTTATTGATACGCTGTGACTGACATTTTACGGGTGAGGAATCAAATTCATACCAACCGGGGTATTTCAGAGCTCGGAAATAGATTAAAATCATTTTTTTTTATCTCCGTCGGGGATCGAAGCCACGAGGCTTGCAAAGCAAACGCTTTGACCATTGAGCTATGCCCGCAAGATATCTCCGAAGATATGCATATTCTGCAGCACTTTCACACACACCAAACATTCCGAAGTAATTATTTAAGCATTTGTTCTGTTAAATCATCATCATCAGCCTGTATCCGTCCACTGCTGAATGTAAACCTCCCGCATGAGTCTGTATTACTTGTTCCAGATACGTATAGTAGTTAACAACCTCTATTTGCGTTCCTCCAATAAAAATCGGTTCAAAAGTCTGGGAAATAGTTTTATTTCTTGTTCATTTTCAGACCAATTTTGTTCGACGCTTCATTGACGTCGTAGAGCATGTCTTGAAGCTTGTCAGGTGATTCGGCTATTAGCACTATGTCATCTGCAAATCGGAGGTGAGAAATGTACTCTCCGTTAATATTTATTCCACATTTTGTCCAGGATAGCAGTTTAAAAATAACTTCTAGGGCGTTTGTGAAGAGTTTTGGAGATATAACATCTCCTTGTCTAACACCTTTGTTTATAGAAATATTGTTAGTGCTATCATGGAGCTGGACCATTATTGTTGCAGATTTGTATAGAGATTTTATTATCTCTATATACCGATAGTCTATTTTGCAGCGTTGTAGTGAATCTAGCACTGCCCAAGTCTCGATTGAGTCAAATGCCTTTTCATAGTCTACAAATATACACTGCAAATAAATATATACACTGCAAATAAATGTTAAATGGCACCTGTAAAATAAATGTTTTCAAATTTTCAAAAACGACTGTCCATTTCACACGTAAATGGAAGGTAAACTCCTGAAGCAATAAGTTTTCCTTAACAAATTTCTGAATTTCGTGAAAAGTTCAAAGTTTCTTTTCTTCGGCACCTGAGCATGAAAGGTGCGCTAATTACGGATGAAGAAAGTCCTCCGTAACGCGTTTACAATATATTATTTTTAATCCGATACTATGGATATATATTCACGGGAAAATTTTCAGCCCTAACGTGAATGATGCACAAGACCGAGTTACGGTATGCAATCTACGTTGCTTTATCATCCTAGAAATCTATGATCTTGTGACGTAAAGGTGCATTCACATCATTTTCATAACACGTAATTTAAAATTGTTAATCTTTTATACAGATTAAACGATATTTTTACCATTTCGGTGGAATACAAATTATACTGTCAATACGGCGTGAATTTTTCAAACCATTTTTTTGCTTAAAACTAGTATTTGAAGCATAAATGTACTTATCTGACCTATTTTCATATATCACATTGGTTCTTGTATCCTTTAGCTATCAGATGATGCATAAAAAACTTTTAAATTTAACAAACGTTCACTATATAACTTCATACAAGTGGTGGGATTGACACAAGTGGTTTACAGAAAAATCGCTCCTGTGACGAAACCTAACGATATTTATTTACATGCTTTACATATTCCTGTAAATAATACATGAAGGTTGATTAAGGGAATGACTGCTCATCCAATTTTCTACCGTAGATGTCACAATGAGTACTGAAAGTTGATTTGAGCCGCGTGGTTATCTTTTGATACCCAAGTTTGTCGATCTTTACCGAAATATAAGAGTATATGTCAATGTGCTTCTGAAAAAGTCTTAGTGTTACTAATCTGCTCCTCATTCCTCCACCACGCGTTCTGACAACGATCCCGGCGACGAAGTCGCTTTTCTGCAAGTAACAGGGTTAACAATTACAGGTTTTTAATATTGATTGAGTCAACGGAGTGATTTGTGAATGCGGCTTAACAATGGCGAACTTCCAAGTGCAGTGTAAGTCGCCTTAAGGAATTCTTATTCCGGCCACCTCGAGCACTTCAGAATTTCATTTTTAATCCTTTCAGAGACTTATAGTCTTAAAAGAAAGTACAGCGCAAATTTAGAGTTATAGTACAGCACAGAATAAAGTATATTATGTACTATATATTGATATAAAGTTAAACTTTTATACTGGATTAAAACTTTAAATTGAGTGAGAAAATCCAGCGGCAAAAGCACATCAATAATACGAGGGTTATTCGTAATATAAGGTTCCTATTGCGCTACAGTCCTGAAAAGCGCTGTTATGGTGAATCCCGCGATTCTGTAGAGTACCTTGGTTCCCTCACGCTAAATCCCTTCCCTAGCGAGCTGCTTGCGGATCTCAGTCTTGGCTTGGCAGCCGTATGTGATGGATCTCCCCTCGCTTCGCCCGCCAGGCGTTTCCTGTCTGCAAAAAACATTGCGCCGGTAGAAATCGATTCCCAGCTATGCAAAATCTATGGAGACAAGTGTATGAGCGTACAACACGTGCAAAAATGGTGCAGAGAGTTCAAGAACGGGCGTACTGACGTCCATGGTGAGGAGCGTTCCGGGACGGCCATGTGTTTCTGACGAAACAATCGCATAAATGGAGGCAGCGATGCTCTCAGATCGAAGAGTGACGGTTCGTAAGCTCTCCGAAATGATCCCTGATGTCAGCAAAACCTCTATTGACAAGATTTTGACGGAGCATCTAAGGTATGCTAAGGTTTGCACCAGGTGGGTGCCAAGAATGTTGACCGAATACCACAAACGTCAACGCGTTGAAGCGGCCCAAGAACTTCTTCAAGACCACGGAACTCATGTCGAGGTATCCATCACGTACGGCTGCCAAGCCAAAACTGAGCTCCGCAGGCAGCTTGCTATAGAAAGGATTCGGAGTGGGGAAACCAAGGTACACAACAGAATCGCGGGATCTACCATAACAGAGCTTTTAAGGACTGTAGCGCTATGAGAAACTTATATTACAGATAACCCTCGAATACGGATGTTATTATTATTATATTCGAGTTGTAGAAAATGCATATTATCGGAAAGCAAGGGTTAAATCAATATCATTTGGGATTTTACAAAAAAAAACATTTTTTAACGTTTTTTTTCGAGTCATTGCTTAACCATTTCTTGCAAATAAAAATTTGTTTCGGTTGAAGAGGAGTTCAAGCAATCAATAGTGGTTGATGACGTGGGTTAAAAGTTTACAGGTTTCCGTACAAATTTAAAGCGACCACCGACTGTGTGCTTCACCCGATATTGCTGCTGGTCCATCACCTAGAGGTAGACCACACGTTTGTAGGGAGAAACTTACCAGCTGCGAACTGGAGAAGCGCCCTTAAAAATGCTAGCACCATTAACATTATAATAATTATTGTATATTGATATCAGCTTGATATAGCTCTTTCAGGCTGATGCCGTAAAACCTCGAAAAACGATCTTTTGTCTCTTATTTTTGTTCGCTCGCCTGACATGCACACCTAATAATGTTAGTTTTAATTTTATAATAATACACGGCGTTTGCATACGTCATTTTATTTGTTATGACAGTTGCTCCATTTCATGTTGGTTCAACTGTCATCTTTAATTTGCTTTTTTTTCGCGATTGTTGGCGGCGCTGGATGTCACAGGTTGCGTCAGATTTCAGTTAACTTTTCGACCGGTATGGCGAACGCCATAAAAATAAAATATTCAATAAAAAATAAACGCGAATCGTGAACCAAAAACAAGTTCTTTTGCTTTGTAATCTGCTCCTGCATCCTTTCTCCACGCAGCCACGTGACGAGCCTGCGACTTCGTTGTAGTGTTATATATGTTAATATATTAATACGACTTATATAATAGTTAATAGTAAATTCCTGTAATAATAAAGGATGATGCGTGAATCTCGGGCTGCAGTTTATGACGTTGGCGGATCAACACTACACATGCAGCGCTCATATGCACCATGGTAAGCGTCATAGAACTCCACAGATGAGACTTCAGAATTACTATCAACATCTCTCGGTATTCTCATCTATGTGTTTACATAAAAAAAAAAAAATATTTTTTAATTATTTTAATTGTGGCACGTTCACAGCACTGCCCTAGCAAGCAAAGTAGTCTAGTTTTGAAACAAAAGCACATAAATCCAGTCGTCCCTTCATATCCAGAGCTCCGCTAGATTAGCCGCAAAGTTGACCGTGCGAACTGTAAGGAGCCTCTCGCTCGCACTCGCGGATAGCGCACGGTTGATATACATCGCTCCCGCATCCTGTAGTATACTACGGAATATGACTTCCTAATACGACCGTATATAGGGGCGGTATTAACGAAGCATTTTTTTATGTAAACACATACAGGAGAATACCGATAGATGTTGATAGTGATGCTGAAGTCTCATCTGTGGATTCTATGACGCTTACCATGTTACATATGGTTAAGCGCTGCATGTGGAGTGTTGATCAGTTGGCTCAGCATTCACGCATCATCCTTATTATTACAAGAATTTACTATGAGTGGGTGGTCTTCACGGGACGACTCTCGTCCGCCACCAATTTTAATTAATAGGCTATGACTGGTATTTTACGGGAGAGGGATCAAATTCACACCAACATTATTTTAGAAATCTGAAATCGATTAAAAATCCATTTTTTATTTATTTTTAATATCCATCGGGAATCGAACCCACCACCTTTGGCTTGCAAAGCAAACGCTTTGACCATTGAGCTATATCCGACGGCAAATAATTAAATATTTTTAAATGAAAAATTGGCGAGCGTCGTGCTGATCATCCAACAATCCTTAAAAAATCATTATAGTACAGAATATGATTTCCTAATACGACTGTATAATAGGGGCGGTATTAACTGGGAATTTAAATATTGACATCAGCATGATACAGCCCTTGCCGACTGGTACCGAAAACCTCGATGTACAATCCATCGTCTCTTATTGTCGTTCACTCATCGGACACGCATGTGTTGTCATTTCGTAATGCAGTTAGGAGGACTTGTTATATAGATCGCCACTTGCGGCGCTGGATGTCACCGACCACGGCGCCCGGCGATCAACGGATCAACACTTCGCAGCGTTTAGAAATATGTGACATGATAAACGTCATAGAATCACGCCATGTGTTGTTAGTATTCTCTTGTATGTTTACATAAAAAATACATCATTTATTTCTATAACAAAAAACAGCAAAAAAATTAACGACAGATGCGGGGATTCTAACCACGAACCTTTGCAAGCATGTTCGTTTGAGTACCGAACCCTAGAGAAAATAAAATTACCACTTTTTTTTTTGTTTTTTTTTTGTAAACACATACAGGAGAATACCGACAGATGGTGATAGTAATTTTTGGAAGTCTCATCTGTGGAATTCTATGACGCTTACCACGGTGTATATGGCTAAACGCTGCATGTGGAGTGTTGATCCGCCAACGTCATAGACTACAGCCCGAGATTCACGCATCATCCTTTATTACAGGAATCTACTATGAATGGGTGGTCTTCACGGGACGACTTTCGTCTACCACCAATTTTAATTGATAGGCTATGACTGACATTTTACGGGTGATGGATCAAATTCACACCAACCGGGGTAATTTAGAGCTCAGAAATCGATTAAAATTCCTTTTTTTTAATCTCCGTCGGGGACCGAACCCACAACCTTTGGCTTGCAAAGCAAACGCTTTACCATTGAGCTATGACCGCCGGCGTATTGTTTTATTGATGCTTTTTTTTTTCTTTGATTATACTGGAAGGCTTTAAATGATTTATTCACGGTACCCAACAACGCCCTGAAAAGGACGCCCGTACCTTGCCTGTACGCGTCGCGCCTTGAGAACGGCGCCCGATGGGCCTGTGCGGGACTCGTTCCCCGTCATAGGGAGGACCATACCTGCTAAAAATTGCCTCCCAGTGCCTCTACCGACCCCGGTGTATCGTCGTCAGGCATTAGCTTCAGGGTCGGCTTCATTGGCCCGGCTGTAACGTTGGCGTATCGCTTAGCCGTTAGTGTCGACGTGCGAGGGTTCAGCACGCCTCCTTAATCGTTCGGCGTCTTCTTTTTGCCGTAACACTGTTCCGAAGAATGTCGACCAGGCGTCCCAGTTGGTTGGTGAGCTCAGCATGCTGGCCGCCATCCTTTCCGGAGACGTGTGTCAAGGTCATTGGTCTGGCCCAAGAGCTGTTCCCTCTCTTTGTTCCACGCGGCGCAACCGTTTGATGTAGCCCTTGCTGACTGCTTCCGAAAACCTCGATACACAATCTTTCGTCTCTTATTTCTGTTCGCTTGTCATACATTTATGTGTGTCCATATTGACATTTTGTACAAGTCTGCTCACGGGTGTGTTTAGTTATATACATCGCCACTCGAGCGCTGGGCGAGAGCCGCAGCGCCGACGACCCCGCGGAGCCAGTTGTGTCCCGCTCTTCGGCGAGAGCATATTGTATTGTGGCTCGGCTTAATGCTGTGACTAGGTCCGGACCACAAGCTTGTAAAGTTTATCATAAATATATGTTAATGTGCTTCTGAAAAAAGTCATTGTTTTGCTGACATGCTCCTCATCATGCCCTCACGTGATGGAATAACAGCATTTTGAGAGACAGGAGGATGTTAATACGTATCGTTATTAGATGCTGCTTGTTCTAATGTTTTACCTAATATTTTCCTTACAAGTTCTTTGTAAAATCGATGTCTTCAAGGGAATTGAAGGATATATTACATTACGAAAGGTAAAGTTTACTTAATTCAACAATTCTTACATCCCAACTCGTATGTAACTTACTGGGTAGCAGAGTCTTTAAAGCCAGATGTCGAAACTAGCGGTCCGCGGACCAATAGCGGCCCGAAAAGCTATTAAAAACAACCTTTACAAATGTTATTAAAATGATTAAGAAAAACTAAATTTAAGGTTAATAAAGAGCTCTAAAATACCTTCGGTTGGTGTGAATTTGATCCCTCACCCGTAAAACGCCAGTCATAGCCTATTAAATTAAAATTGGTGGTACACGAAAGTCGTCCCGTGAAGATCACACATTCATAGTAAATTTCTGTTATAATAAAGAAAATTCGTGAATCTCTGGCTGTAGTCTATGTCGTTGGCGGATCAAAACTCCACGTGCAGCGCTAAGCCATATGCGCCATGATAAGCGTCATAGAATTCCACAAATGAGACTTCAGAATTACTATCACCATCTGTTGGTATTCTCCTGTATGTGTTTACTTCTTCGTAGTATCAATCTGGTGGATTGGTTTGCAGAAACAGAATCTTGCATCTCGATCTCCACTCCTCTCGGTCCTCCGCAAACCTCTTCAGCTCAGCATAAGAGCTACAACTCATGTACTCGAACACTTGCTGCAAATACTCCCGTCTAGGGCGCCCTCTGCAGTTTCTACCCTCAACCATCCCCTCCACAATGTCGTGAAGAAGACCATTGTAGCGCATGATCTGACCGATCGCCTCTCTGAGATGGTTCTTACTAGGTGCCTATCTTCCTTGTTTATCCTGAGAACCTCATTGTCCGTGACGTGGTCTCTCCAGGAAATTCCGAGAATATGAGCTTACATAAAAATAAAACTCACACTACACACATTTAAGTAAGTTCTCCACCACTGCACATAATATATAAGGAAGTTGATGAGTTGCTAAGGCATCCCATGGGCCAAAGTCTGGCCTCGTGTTGGGATCACAAGAATTTGCAAAGATTTCCTCGCATAAGGTTGTATCGAAACTACCTGCGGTCATACCCAACAAATTTTCAGCCAATTTTACAAGTTTCCAACAGGTATAAAACAAATTTCACGTTTACACAAGAGGTAAAGCAAAATCTAAGGTAAATTCGTTTCTTGGTGTTTTGTACATGCAATAGAAAAGTCGAGTTAATCACAGATATTAACATCAGCATGATATAGCCCTTGCTGACTGGTAGCGAAAACCTCGATATAAAATCTTTCGTCCCTTATTTTTTCGTTCGCTCATCGGACACGCATGTGTTGCCATTTTGTAATGCCGTTAGGAGGACTAGTTATTTAGTGATATCAGCTTGATATAGCTCTTTTAGGCTGATGCCGTAGAGCCTCGAAAAACGATATCTTTTGTCTCTTATTTTTGTTCGCTCGCCTGACATGCACATCTAATGTTAGTTTTAATAGTATAATGGTGCACGGCATTTGTATGCGCCATTTTATTTGTAATGACAGTTCTCCATTTCATGTTGGCCACTGTCATCATTAATTCGCTTGTCTGCCGCGACTATTGGCGGCGCCAGATGTCAGAGCACGCCGTCAGTTGGCGCTCGCTTGCGACCGCTATGGTGCGCGCCTAAGGGCGTTCGCCATAACGGGTGACGAAAAAGCAAATGTTCCTCTCGAACGTCTCAAAAGTTCGGTCACGGGAGCCACTTGCGGCACTGGGTGTCACCTACTACGGCGCGGTGCCTAGTCAAGTGTGTGCCAAACGGCGGTGAGGTCGCATTGTGGTTGGCCCGACCTTAATGCTGTGACTTGGTCCGGGCCAGATGTTTGTTAAGTTATCGAAATATACATGTCGAAGTCCTTCAGAAAAAGTGTTTGTGTTGTTAATCTGCTCCTAATCCCGCCACCACTCAATCCAATAAAAAACTTAGAGAGGAGGATGTTAAAGCACATAAACGTTATTTAAAAAATAATAAAAAAATATATAAAAGGCTGAATCTCATAAAATTAAATGCAAATTTTATGTTCTCGTTTTTAATGATCAGATTGGATCATTATCGTTTTGTTACAGTTTACAATATCATCATCATCAGCAGCAGCCGCGCTTTAACGAGCGATCGTTTAACGACAGCCGCTCGATCTCCGCAAACGCCGTTTTCGCTAAGCACGAAAACGGCATATAATTTTCTCGTAATTACGACCCGAAACCGGAGCATTACATTGTTGATTGGTTGGTTACCTTAAATAATCAATTTCAAACAAGATTATTATCTATTTTGTATTAATTTTGGGTTAAGCCGTCCCTTAGGTTTCGCGAACCATAATCATTGTTATTTTTGAACACGAAAAATGTAAAGAAAAATTTTTTTCATGTAAGCACATACAAGAGAATTTCGGCAGATGATGATAGTAATTCTGAAGTCTCATCTATGGAATTGTATGACGCTTACCATAGTGCATATACCTTGTCCAATGCCTCCAAGGTCGTGATTTCGATCCCCAACAGAGATTAAAAATAAGATTTTTGAAAGAATGTGATCCCTCACGCGTAAAATGGGTCTCATAGAATATTAATCAAAATTGGTGGTAAACGAAAGTCGTCCCCGTGGAGACCACACATTCATTGTAAATTCCTGTAATAATAAGGATGATGCGTGAATAGCAGGTTGCTGTCTATGACGTTGGCAGATCAACAATCCACATGCAGTTCTTATCTATATGTTGAATGCTAAGCGCCATAAAATCCACAAATAAAAACTTCAAGACTAATCTCCCCAAGCAGCTCGCTAGGGAAGGGATTTGGAGTGGGGGAACCAAGGTGCACTACAAAATCGCGGGATCCACCATAACAGCGCTTTTCAGGACTGAAGCGCCATGGGAACCTTATTTTACGCATAACCCTTGTATGTCGCGATTTGCTGGCGTGTATAGCTCAGTGGCTAAAGCGTTTGCTTAGCAACTCGAGGGTCGTGAGTGCGATCCCCGATATAGATTAAAAAAAAAACAATTTCTGAGCTCCAAAATATGTTTGTTGTCAATTTGATCAATCACCCGTAAAATGCCAGTCATAGAAAAATTATGCCTCTTAGCTTACAAGGCACTCAACGGAACTGCACAGGGCTATTTGACAGAACTTATCAAGCCTTCAGAAATAAGCGCGCGTGGAGAGACACTCAGATCGGCTAGAGCAAATAGAAGCACCCTGCAGCTGACGGGAGGTAGTCCTAGCACGGTCTTTGGCAATCGGGCTTTCAGCTACGCTGCGCCAATGGCCTGGAACTCGCTACCGGAAAGCATAAGAGAGCTTAAAGCGGAGGCATCCTTCAGAAGCAGACTCAAGACCCACATTTTTACTCAGAGAGGCAAAGAAGCGCTTTTGGAGTGATCATTCGGTCATAAAAGAGCGCTATACAAATACTAATATAATAATATAATAATAGCCTATTAATCAAAATTGGTGGTGAATGAAAGTCGTCCCCGTGGAGACCACACATTCATAGCAAATTCCTGCAATAATAAGGATGATGCGTGAATCTCGGGCTGTAGTCTGAGACGTGCCATGGGAACCTTGTTTTACGGATAACTCTAGTATCTCAATGGGCGCAAAAATTCAACAAGATTTGCGTGCAAAAAAAATACTGAAAGAAGCTCGCGAGTCACTAATTCAGTAGCTTTTTTCAGCAACCGTAGGATACTTGCTGGAAAGTCTTTACGGGGAAAGTTTACCCCATTTTTGTAGAACTTTTTCCGAGAGACTGTAGAACGGCACATGCCTTGTTTGTAACAAGCTCCTCGTAGAACGCTCCGTCCCTGGGTAATCTCGCGACTATTTATGGGGCATTTCACACAGACACGCCAGTACTGTGCCGATTCAAATTTTATTACTCGAATCACGTTGTTTTTATTGACTGTAGCGAGACTTGGTTATTTTTTAAGTTTTTTTTTTTGGCAAGCGTTATTTGTAGTGAATTTGGCGCTTTTGGGTTGAGCCGCGTGTGTCAAATATTTTCTCCTTTCAGGCATCACGATGATAATTCGAATCATAAAATCTGAAAACGTTCGTTGTAATCGCGGTCTGCATTCTCGGTCAAGCCTTAGATGTCAAATAGACCTCAGTGCCGGCGTGTATAGATCAGTGGTCAAAGCGTTTGCTTTGCAAGCCAAACGTCGTGGGTTCTAAAAAAGAGATTTAAAAAAATAAATTTAATCGACTTCTGAGCGCTAAAATACTCCCGGTTGATGTGAATTTGATCCCTCGCCCGTAATATTCCAGTCATAGCCTATTAATTAAAATTGGTGGCAGACGAAAGTCGTCCCATGAGTTTTGAGATCCTTGTCTACAGTTGCGGTCCAGGTTGCCTGTGGTCTTCCGGGTCGTCTCCTCAGCGTGGGTATGTTGAGGGCTTTTTTCACCATGTGGTCATTATTTCTCCGTGTCACATGCCCATTCCCTTATCTCGTCAGGTATGGGGCCACCCGAAATTAACCCCGAATATGCTCATTTGGAACTCTGTCAACTCTAGTCACACCGCCCGCCCACCTCCAGAAGCAATGTTTCCTAACTGATGTCTGCTATTCTATAGAAACATTTCCCAACCTTACCATTTCCTCATCCATTCCAACGTATTTCGTGATTAGCAACGTGTTACCAAAGAACACAATTCAAAGTTTGCTGTAGTATACTAATTTCGCATCCTTAGACTGAGGTCTATTTGACATCTAAGACCTTCAGCCACTCTCTAACAAGTAGCTTTTTGCGTGCGTCCAGTAACGGGTCCCCATCTGGGTCTCCAAAAACAGGAGAGGACAGAGAGAATTTCACCAAGCGAGTTATCGCACAAACGTGTGCCAAAAAGAGAATGCTAAAAATATAAAAATTATATCAGGCGTAAAACCTCGAAAAACGATATTTTGTCTATTATTTATGTTCGCTCGCCTGACATGCATATATAATAATGTTAATTTTAGTTATACAATAATACACGGTGTTTGCATACACATTTTATGTGTTATGACAGCTGGTCCATTTCATGTTGGGCAACTGTCGTCTTTAATTTGCCTTTTCTGCCGCGACGGTTGGCAGCGCGAGATGTCAGAGTGCGCCGTCAGTTGAGAGCTCGCTCGCGACCGTGACGGGTGAACAAAGACGCAAGTGTTTGAGAAATAGACGCGAACTGTGAAACGAAAACTAGTTCTTTGCATTGTGCACCTGATCCTGCATCCTGTCACACAGTAATTCGATATCAAACTTAGAGACGAGGATATCAATATTCATCAAAATATATTTTGTCGACACACATAGTATTCTCGGATGTGTCCCAACCAGGTTCACCTACGCCTAAAAAGCGTGAGTTTCGGTTAAGTTAAAAATGAAAGTTATAGTTAAAGTTGACTGCGAGTTGAAGACTAGTTTCCGTGGAGAAGTTTTAACGTTTTCGATTAAGCGAGACGAGGATCAAGTAAAATGCCCAAATAATTCGATTCCATTACAATGGCGTCCGTAGTAGGAGTGAGGAATAACCTAAAAGTTTCTACAATATAAATATATATACTTAAAATATTTTACTAATCATAAATCGTTTGATAAACAATGACACTCTTAAGTCAAACCTGCAATCAATGGAACACTAATAGATCCTGTATCTTTCAACGCTTGTTCTCTTCCAAAAGCAAGCTCCATCAACATGTGGAGCACTCTGTGCTGTCGCCCACTCTTTTCCTTCTGCATGTGAATGATCTGCTTCAATGCGCAAACATTCACTGTTATGCCGACGACAGCACTGTCCATAAGAGTATAATCTTCCAAAAACCTCCGAAACATTCGGAACTATCTGCTGCTAGGGAATCTCTGGTGAAGAAGATGAACATGTCTCTTGAAAGGGTTTCACGATGGGGCGACCTCAACCTCGTCAGTTTCAACATTTCAAAAACCCAATCATGTACTTTCTCCACCAAGAAGACTGCTATGGATCCTGTATCTTTCAACGCTTGTTCTCTTCCAAAAGCAAGCTCCATCAACATCCTTGGAGTATCAATTTCGGATAAATTCGAATATTACGAGCCAATTAAGTATAAAGCCGGTCTAGGTTCCAATAAACTAGGTGTATTATATAGATCACTTTGGTATTACAACGATAAACAACTTCCTCTTCTATATAAAGGACAAATCCAACCTATCCTTGAATACGGCAGTCACCTTTGGATTGGAGCCCCAAAATACCTTCTAAACTTAATTGACTCAGTTCAAAGAAGAGCAATTCGTTTGATAAACAACACAGGAGTCAGATTGGTTCACTTGGTCTTTTCTACCATTATAACCACTGTCTCTGCTCTTCGGAACTTACAGAACTAATTCCTCCTGCACCCCCGCCCATAGCCGACAAACTCTTACACTTGCCGAACTATGACGCATACCATGCTGCGTATGGCTAAGCGCTGCATGTACAGTGTTGATCCTCCAACGTCATAGACTACAGCCCGAGATTCACGCACCATCCTTATTATTACAGGAATTTACTATGAATGGGTGGCCTTCGCGGGACGACTTTCTTCTGCCACGAATTTTAATTAATAGGCTATGACTGGTATTTTACGAGTGAGGGATAAAAAATTCACACCAACCGGGGGTATTTTAGAGCACAGAAATCGATTAAAAATCTTTTTTTTTTTAATCTGTCGGAGATCGAACCCACGTCCTTTGGCTTGCAAAGCAAACGCTTTTAACATTGAGCTATACCCGCCGGCTAGTTTGGGTAAGGCAAAAATACTCCGCATGCATTTCGTTTTAAAGATAAAAAATAAAATAATATTAAAATTAAATGAGTGGCCCTCTTGAGACGTGTGATCCCAGGCAGTATCCAAAGTTATGCTCTTCTGAGTGAGTTTATCGTGTAGTGGGTGAGTTTCGCCCAAACTGGGTGGGTTTCGCCGCGGTGTCTGGTTCGCGGGAAACTTTCAGACTTGAAAACAACAACTAACTGAAGCCGGGGGTCGCGACAAGCGGCCAAAAAAAATATGAAAAAATGTATGGAAACCGGAATTTTTTGCGACGGAAGAGTATAGGCAAAAGTTGGTAGAAGGTTTAAGATTTTTCAGATGGTAGACTATGTAATTTACAAATTATATTTCAAAGGGAAAATTCTTGAAAGAGAGCGCAACTGTTTAAAAAGCTTTGAACGCACGAAATAACACACAGTTTCTTGAAAATAGCTAGTCTAGCTGTCAAGTTTATTGCTAGAAAAAATCATAAAAAATTATCCGACGTCTCTATTTTTATATTTACGGTAACTATCCATTCAATTCAATCAATTCCGAACATAACTCAACTCTTTATATTCTAGGCATGCTTTCTTTTTTCTATTCGTTAGAGTCCCGGAGGAAAATTGCTGCTCTCAAACATGCATTCCTTCTTCTTCGCGGTGCAATTCACAACCCTGGGATTCTTTATTGTTTTAACTTCTATCTTTCCGATAAGTACACCCGTGCTCGTAGCCATCCATTGTTTTTGATCCCAGTTGATACTTGTGGAGCTTCGAGCACTCAATTTAGTACAACGGCAATGGAGCTCCTAAATGCCTTACCAGCACACCTCGATCCTTTTCTTACATCCTTTTCCTCTTATGTCGGTGGTATTGTTCTCCTAGATCTCTGTGATCTTTGACACGTGTCATCTTTTTCTTCTTTATGTTGTTTTCACTATTTTTTATTATCTTTTGTATTTGGTGATACTAAAAGTGAGCTTAATTATGGCAGCCCAGTTCGATACACTATTAAGATCAGACTGCAGAATGTGCATATCTTCAATGGAGGAAATTATTACTTGGAAATTATCATTACTGGAATCATTGTTATTTGCACTCACCTCCATGAGATCTGCAGGTAAGCCTCAAGGTATCCCCTTCCCTGCAAGGTCTGGTGCGACCTTCAAGAGGGATGTTGGAGTCGTCCAAGATCTCCAGGCTATGTGGTGGAACTGAAAAAAAATGGCGAAATTCATGTAAAATATTTACAAATTTAAAAAAATTGCTAAATACTTATATACATGACAATTGGTTCAGCCGCATTTCGTTTCTAGACAATTCGTTTAACAACACTGGACGTCTGAGACATGGGATATTTGGTAAACGGGATGTCTCGCTAACCTAACCTAAGTTATTTCGTTAACGAGACTCATGGATATCTTGGCTCTTAGATCACTGGACAAATCCTTAGGTTGGGTTAGGTGTGGTTAGGTTTGCGAGACACCCAGTGTACCAATTGTTCCGTACACCAATTGTCCCGTGCACTAGACATCCAGTGAGCTCCACGTCGTTACCGATGAGTCATTGAACGAATTGTCTGGGAACGATAGGTCGTGATACCAGAAAATTTAGCAAACAATTATTTAGGTAAGCAACTCAGGGATCGTGTTATATTTTATTTAGTATATTAAAATTATACATTGCAAATGCTACAATTCACTATTACAAAAACAAACAGTTTAACAATCTAATCATACGCTTTTTTTATGTAGACACATACAGAAGAATAAAAATAAATAGGTGGTGATCCATCCATTTGTGTTTTGCGCCCAACGTCGCTAAAATTCAGTGATCTAACGAGTACTGCGCTAACGAACTATTATTGATGTGCGTTTGCCGCTGGATTTGATCGCTCAACTTAGTTTTCATCCAGTTTAACGGTTTAAAGTATTAGTCGTGGTAAGCGGCATAGAATTCCACAGAGTAGACAAAATTACTATCACCATCTGTCGGTATTCTCCTGTATGTGTTTACATTAAACATAAAGGGTCCGCCAAATAACTTTTTTTTTTTAAACGGCGCAAAACATCGAGTGTAGCTTCGGCTGTGTGGCACGTAGCGCCGTCCTGTTGAAACCAAATGTTGCCAATATCCTCCTCTTCAATTTTTGTGAACGAAAATTCGTTCGAAATGGCCGCGCCGCATGGAAGCGCCATTGATGGCGCTTCACGCACACTTTCTGCCACAGCAGCAATATTCTCGGGTGTACGCACTGTTTTTGGCTTTTCACGCTTTGGTTTATCGATGAGGATGCCAGTTTCTTTCACTTTTTTCACAAGATAACGAACATACGGAGCTGACGATGATTCTCTTCTTCCAAAATCCGTACGCAATTTTCGCACACATTCTGCAACATTACCATGATTTTCATTCAAGTTCAAGCGTATACACAACCATATTTGTTCAGCGGAAGGATAAAACTAATTATCTGTCAAATCAGACATGAGCTAAGTGTTACCATTCAAGAAATAAGCACTAGTTGAAAAAAAAAAACGTTAGATGGCGGACCCTATATATATATATATATATAGATATCACTGTAGCATTATTTTAATTTTTCTTATTATATTCTTTTCTATTTTGATTTTTCCATCTAAATATGAGAAGATTAAATGAAATTGATTTTATGAAACGAAAGTTTTCTTTAATGTAATTTCATAATAAAAAGGCATTTCTTATTATATCGACAGGTAGAGGGCGATTCAATGTTACTTTCGTATCTAGTCTAAATACAATTGTATTTACCTTCACAATATCTTATTTCAGATTGAAAGTAAACTTATATACGTGATATTGATATCTTAATTTAATATTTATTTATTTTTTATGTAAGCACATACAGGAGAATACCGACAGATGGTGATGTTAGTTCTGATTTCTCATCTGTGGAATTCAATGATGCTTATGACCATAGTGCATATGGCTAACCGATTCATGTGGAGTGTTGATCCGCCAACTTCATAGACAACAGCCCGAGTTTCACGCATCACGCTTAATTATTATAGGAATTTTGCTATGAACGGGTGGTCTTCACGGGGCGACTTTCGTCTACCACCAATTTTTATTAATAAGCTACGACTGTCATTTTACGGGTGAGGGATCAAATTCACACCAACTGGAGGTATTTTAGAGCTCAGAAACCAAAAGTAACGTCTTGTTGCGGTCGAGCGGGGAATCCGAGTCTTTATAGTAGAGATGAGGATGTTACAATAAATGAGTAATATCGTCAAAGCTATGATAATATTATAAAAAATTCTTCTTCGTGTCAGCGACGTCAAATTATTTCTGCGCAGTGTCTGGCAACATCGATAGCCCGTGTGTTGCCTGGCATTAGGTCTCGAGGTGTGCAGCATGTTGGGCACATGGAGCAGGATCTAAGGTGTGAGGCGGTCTGCAGGTCTCCGCAGTCACACAACAGTGGCTCTCCCTGCCGAAGAATTCCCCACCGCTCGAGGTTGTCCTTTGTTCTACCAACTCCGGTTCTTCATTATAATTAATTGGATACATATTTTTTAAAACTACATACCGATTACAGTCAGATTGACCACCGTGTTCCTTGTGGGAGATTTCGCAAAATCTTTTCTGCATCTATAGACACCGTTATCTTCACTCCTGAAATAAATAAAAAAGTATGAAAATCGCGCTATCGGAAATCGTGTAATTAGAGGTGAAAAATTAATGACAGAAAAATTAAGTGTTAATATTTATCGCTAAAATTCAATACAAGATTTAGCATTTATGTAAGCACATACAGGAGAATACCGACAGATAGTGATTCTGAAGTCTCATCTGTGGAATTCTTCACGCGTCATCCTCTTATTATTTACAGGAATTTACTATGAATGGGTGGTCTTCACGGGACGACTTTCGTCTACTACCGATGTTAATTGATAGGCTATGACCGGCATTCAACGGGTGAGGGATCAAATTTACACCAACCGGGGTATTTTAGAGCTCAGAAATCGATTAAAAATCTTTTTTTTAATCTCCGTCGGTGATCGAACCCACGATCTTTGGCTTGCAAAGCAAACGCTTTGACCATTGAGCTATGTCCGCCGGTAAGCTTAGCTTCCTTGATAGTCCAGACTGCCCATGTGGTAGCCCCTTGTAAGACGCTGAACACTTTATATGGCATTGCTCAATATTTGATTTGATTAGTAAAAGGCTTTTTAGCGTAATCCAACAGAAATCCTGGACCGAATGGATATGTCGACCTCATCGCTACTGAGTCCAACTACGCGCATTTTCTGTATACGCAACGACCTTCGGCGAAGAACTCAAGGAGACCAAATTTTAACGTCTGAACTACGAACTTATACACCCACGTTTGGTGTTGCTCACCAAAGCCTTGTATAACAAGAAAGTGCTTAGAAAACGTCTTGGTAAGATTTCCCAAGGAGCGCAGAGGTACAAGGCGATCGGTTCGAAGGGCCTTGGACCCCCAAAAAAAAAAAGGAAAAAAAAATTGAAAACCTCAATGTTAATTTGGCTCACCTCAATGAAGTTAGTTTCAGTGATGAAGGTGTATATGAAGCATACGACGATCTTCCCGCTAGAGATGGAGAAGACCAGTGACGGGCGTATTCCGGGGCACGACCTCTGCTATCCCATCTGCAAATCAAACAAATAATTCCAAACCTTAAAGCGATGTGTTCCTTTTTTTAGAAAGAGGTTTGCTTTTAGGTGCGATTCGAGGAAAGTGCATACCAAAATCCTCCATTTACGCGAAAGTCGCAATCGTGTTATTAAAGGTCGTATCATTGTTAATCGCGTTATTCTTCTTCGTAGTATCAATCGAGTGGATTGGTTTGCAGCAACAAAATCTTGCATCTCGATCTCCACTCATCTCAATCTGCTGCAACCCTCTTAAGATCAGCATAAGAGCTACATATCATGTCCTCGAGCACTTCCTGTAAATACTCCCGTATATGGCGCCCTCTGCAGGTTCTCCCCTTAACCATCCCTTCCACAATGTCGCGATGAAGACCATCGTGGCGCATGATGTGACCGATCGCCTCTCGAGATGGTTCTTACTAGGTGCCTATCCTCCTTGATTATGCTGAGAACCTCATTGTTCGTGACGTGGTCTCTCCAGGAAATTCCGACAATTCTTCTGTACGACCACATCTCAATGGCTTCTAGTCTATTTTTAACACTTCCAGATAAGCACCTTGTCTCACAGCTGTACATAAAGATGCTCCAAACAAATGTTTTGGCAAGTTGCTTGCGGAGCTTTATTAGGAGTCGCTTTATTAAAAGACACGTAATTAGAGGTGTATCATGAATGTCGTACAGAGGCTTTGTCTAATTCACTGGACAGTGGCTACCCGATGTAGCCGAAACATGTCACCCTCCAATAAAAAAAATGTGGAATAATGTATAACCAATCCTTTATTTATATTTGATAGTTATAAAATTCCACCAAGAATTATCGATCGAATAAAATAAAAATAAAAAATAAAAAACTTTGAAAGCCAACTATAAATTTAATTGAGGTAGTGCAATTGGAGGTTTGTATGTGAAGTATTACTTTTGAGTTAAAAATATACATTTCTTAGATCTGACCATAATATCTAACAATAAGAATTAACGTTATATCACTCACGTATATACTGGTTTGTCGTGTCCCTCCTTGTACCAGATGACTAGCTGTCCCGGATCCGATCCTCCAATAGCACAGGACAGTTTCGCCTGTCCTCCAACAACACCTATTGATATTTCAGTTGACGCTGAAACAAAAAGAATAAAAATATATAATTATTTATTTTTTAAATTTATGGCGAACAGTGCACACATTAAAACGTTAAACATAGATATGACATGACAAATAATTAAAAAAAACATACAATAAATATAAAATCACTTTAAAAAGTTTTGAGAGTTCAATAAAGAGTACGCAATCGCTTGATGAAAACCCTCCCTGTCCCGTCCTGTTTTTGGAGACCCAGATGGGGACCCGTTACTGGAGGCACGCGAAAAGCTACTTGTTAGAGAGTGGCTGAAGGCGTTTCAGTGATTCTAGATGCATCAGTTAGATGTCAAATAGACCCCAGTCTAAGGCTGCGAAGTGAGTATACTACAGCGAATCTCGAATTGCCTTCTTTCGTAACACGTTGCTAACCACAAAATACTTGGGAAAGGATGAGGAAATGGTAAGGTTTTCAAATTTATCCTGAAGAATGACAGATTTCAGTTAGAATTTTGGGTTTAGCCGTGTGTGGCGTATTGTTTCGATTCAATTTATCGACCGCTATTGCAGGGGTCTTCTTCAGGATTGACGACTTAGTTTCACGAAGTCGTCAACCGTGAAGAATATACGCCTGCAATGGCGGTCGAAATATCGGATCGAAACAATTCGCCACACACGGCTAAACCTAAAACCCACAATACAAAATCTGGCCGTGAAAAGTTATGTATTTCGGTATTGTTTCGACAGTCTTACAGTACGTTGTCTAGTCCAAAGGACATGCAATAGTAAACTATTACACGTCCTTTGGATGTCGCAGAAGACCATAAACTACAACATTTTAATGTAATACTAACCTGCCAGAGACTATGCCTCTTGGGAGAGGGATCACACTGTTCAACCAAATCAAGATGTTTATATATTTCACGTAAGAGAGGCCCAATTCAGGCATGATTCTGTTGCTTGTATTTATTGCTTTGTTCTTAGTACTTAATCATAAGTACCTGTATTTGTATTGACATAAACATGATGTAGTCCTTGCTAACTGTTACCGAAAACCTCGATATACAATCTTTCGTCTCTTATTCCTGGTCGCTTGTCGTGCATTTAGGTGCGCCGTGTGGTCATTTTGGACGGTTCCGGTTAACGGGTGTATTAGTTAAAAACAGATTAAGAACCGGAGTTGGTAGAACAAAGGACAACCTCGAGCGGTGGGGAATGCTTCGGCAGGGAGAGACACTATTGTGCGACTGTGGAGACCTGCAGACCGCCTCACACCTACGATGCTGCCCCATGTGCCCAACAAGTTGCACATCTCAGGACCTAATGCTGGGCAACACACGAGCTATCGATGTTGCCAGATATTGGGAAAAAATAATTTGACGTCGCTGACACGAAGAAGAAGAAGTTAAAAACACCACCGCTCGTGGCGCGAGCGAAAGCCGAGACTGCGCGGAGATTGGCAGTCGGTCCACACCCTTTAGCGAGACAAGGATGCATTGCGGCCGCGCGGCATGTCATCCCGCGTGGTCGGAGGCTTGTAATGTTTTAAGTAAATATAATTAATTTGCTTTAAAATGAAAGTGTTTGTTTGCTGACCTGCTCCTCATCCTGCCCTCATGCGACGTAATAAATCATCTTTTTGAGAGAGGAGGATGTTAGAATATAAATCTTGCTTGTATTTCAGTAACGATTTGTTGTTTTTTAAATTTGTAATGTTTCTGTTAGTGTATAAAATAAATTAAAATTGATTACTTTTTTCTTCATTTTCCTGAAATTTTGGCGTTGTGGAAGAACGTCGAAATATTACTCAAATGTAATAGTAAGTACTTAACAGCAAGTACACAATAAGCTGATCGTTAAATGCTGTGATTTATGGTTGTTTGATTTTCGACGACAACGTCGGAGGTCTCACGACAGCCACAGACAACAAGAAGTTGTCCACAGAACAAAGACAACTGCATAAAAGGAATTCATTCAATTCAAAATAAAAGTCTATAAAAGTTCTTTTATAGACGAGCATAATGGATACGTAATTTTTATAGTCAAAAAACTACGACCACACAAGATTTCATTTCTTAGAACTTTTCTATCGATAATTCGTCGTGAATTTTCATTGTTTTATTTCCATATACATATCAGAGAGGCGAGCCCAATGGACTTGCCAAAACATTTGTTTGGAGCGTCTTGATGTACGGCTGTGAGACATGGTGCTTATCTGAAACTGAAAAAGACTAGAGGTCTTTGAGATGTAGTCATACAGAAGAATTCTCGGAATTTCCTGGAGAGACCACGTCACGAACAATGAGGTTCTCAGCATAATCAAGGAGGATAGGCACCTAGTAAGAACCATCTCAGAGAGGCGATCGGTCACATCATGCGCCACGATGGTCTTCTTAACGACATTGTGGAAGGGATGGTTGAGGCGAGAACCTGCAGAGGGCACTCTAGACGGGAGTGTTTTCAGCAAGTGTTCGAGGACATGAGTTGTAGCTCTTATGCTGAGCTAAAGAGGGTTGCAAAGGATCGACAAAAGTGGAGATCGAGATGCAAGGTTGCGTTGCTGCAAACCAATCCACCGGATTGATACTACGGAGAAGATACATGTCAACCGATGCATCCTCCCTGTATTAACTTTTTTGGCAGCATTTAATTCAATTAATGGGCAGTAGACATATCTAAACTGATATCCTGGACAAATGAGGAATAAATATAAGCGGAGAGTACATTTCTCACCTCCAAGAAGAAGCTTCCGACAGTTGATAACGGAACTGGCGATACCTGAGGACACCCTGCGGCTGAACATGTGGAGAAGCGCAACTGAGTCTGAATGAAACGTGCCGGGTGGTTACGGGGTGCCTAAAACATACCCCAATATCAAAGCTATATCAACTATCGGACATTGTCCCACCAAACATACGGCGAGAAGTTACCACCAAGAAGGAGCTCACCAAAGCAACCCACGACGCACTCCCCCTATGTTTGGGTATCAAAATATAAAATCACACAGCTCGAATCAAGAAGAAGTTTCCTACAGTCGACAACGGAACTGGTGATATCTGAGGCCGCCAACATGTGAAGAAGAGCAACTGAGGGGAATACTTGGATTGCCCCGAAAGAGGACCTAGCCCCTGGACACGAACAGGGGTGGAATATACGGAGGCCCCTAACAGGCTTCGGATCGGAGTATGCAAGACGAGGACAAAAATGAAAGCCTGGCAGTTTTACAGCGGACCGACTTAATGTGACTGCGGCGTGGAGCAGACCCTTTTACACCTTCTGGAGTGTGCGCCGTGTCCAAGTAACTGCACCCAGAAAGGCCTGATGATGGCCGGGAGTAACGTCATCGACGTCGCCCACTTCTGGGCAGACAGGATCTGATCCTGTTGTTTCCTACATTATTATTTATATATATATATACACTTCCGATTTGCAGATGACATAGTGCTAATAACCGAATCACCTGACAAGCTACAAGACATGCTCTACGACCTCAATGAAGCGTCGAACAAAATTGGTCTGAAAATGAACATGGATAAAACTAAAGCCATGATAAATAGTCATTTTCCCAGACTTTTGACCCGATTTCCATTGAAGAAACACAAATAGAGGTTGTAAACGACTATGCATATCTGAGACAAGTGATACAACTAGGGCGAAGTAACTTCGCAAGATAAATCGACAGGCGTATACAACTAGGATGGGCAGCATTTGGAAAACTAAAGTACATTTTTAAAGCGATAATTCCGCAATGTCTTAAAACTAAGGCGTTTAACCAATGCATCCTCCCTGTATTAACTTTTGACGCAGAGACGTGGAATTTAACAGCAAGTCTTACACATAAAATAAAGGTCACACAACGTGTCAATGAGAGATCCATGCTCGGAGTGTCGCTTAAAGATAGAATCGGAAACGAGAAAATACGCAGAAGAACTCAAGTAGTGGAGGCTGCACAACAAATAGGCGACGAGATGACGGTCGATGGGAAAGAAAAGTGGTAGTGAGTAGCGCCCAAGAACTGGCAAACGAAGCGTTGGTCGACGACCTGCACGATGGACTGGCGACATCAGAAGAAAAGCGGGAGTGACCTGGATGCGGAAGGCCGAGGATCGAAGAGGATGGAGTCTCATGCGGAGGCTTACGTTTAACAGTGGACGGATACAAGCTGATGGTGATGATGATTTAATCAAATAGTCAGGGATAATAGTAAATGTAGTAACGAGTACTAGTACAGTGTGTAATATGCATGTATACGCCAGTACTGAGTAATGCTATGCAATATAAATGCTAGTAAAGTTATATACTCCTAGTAAAGCCTATCAGCTAACCAGAAATGCGCCTGATTAGCTAACCGTTGTACGGAACGTTATGGAAGGTTAACGACTGCACCGAACATTTTACTGCTCCGGGGAATCGAACCCGGGAGTCGTAAAGCCGAACCACAACGCTGCCACTGTGCCACTGCTGCCACGTGGAACCCAAAGGCGTAACTGTTACCCAAACATCATCATGATTTATCGCATACCATAAGATGTGACATCCTAAATAACTTCTTAATCATTCAGTCTATAGTTTGGTTCGAGACCCGAGTGGTACTTACTAAAATAAATAGACTGTCGGAAAGTAATAATATTAAGCTTGTGAATAAATGATGACTGATTGAATAATAAAAAATAAAAATATACATACTTTGAATATTTACTATAGCGACATCTATCGTACGATGATAACAATGATATAAATACTGGTTTCAACGTGAGTCGGTCCAGGCATAGCAATAGCCCAGTTGGCTGAGCGGTATGAATACCTGGGCATAGTTGGTTTCCAAGGTCCGCATCCCGCTTCTGCCGTTATTTTTGTGCTTGGATTGACGCGTTGAAAAAATAATTTTATGTATAGTATTTATTACTAATAATATTTAATTAATAACTTCTTAACCCTTTACGTGGGAAATAAGATTTGATATATGATAGACAATGGTACAAGTGCAACATATTCCATACAGCAGTTTGGGCAGATGATGGTCGAGCGGCTAAGGGTAATAAACTTGAACAAATGGGTTGGTTCCAAGGTTCGCTGGTTCGCTGGTTCGCATCCCGCCTCTGCCGATATTTTTTCTGAACGAATTGATGCGTATAAGGAATTCGTTGCATTATAGTATGTGTATTTTTAAATACTTATAAAATAAGATTTCGTAAAAAGCCAAGAAATGAGTCAATTAGTCAATGAAAAATATATAAAAAAATATATAAGTTGAATATTTAAGGATGATTTGATTGGTCAGTGCTGCATTTATATTTATTCACCTTCAGGACTAAATTAAATAATTCCATTATTATTATTGAAAAAAGGGCAAATTTGAAACATGTGTAGAATGACCCACATCTCAATGCATTTCGTAAAAAAAAATTTGACGAAGGAATGTCGGAATACGAAACAGAATCATATTCAATATAGTATTCGGATAAATCCGCAACTCGCACTTAAGAGCAGTGCGAGATGGTGCGGATATATCAGCACCTCGCATCTTAAAGGTTAAATAACTTATTAGGTTTTCACGGCCAGATTTTATATTGCGGCTTTTGGTTTTAGCCGTGTGTGGCGTATTACTAATTTCCAATATTTCGACCGCCATTGCAGGGGTTTTCTTCAGGGTTGATGACTTAGTTGTGAGTTGGTGTCAGGAGGTAGTTTAGTCAGCTTAACGTATCTCCACGAGCGACATGTCGGAGAATCGTGTGCGGTGGGTATGTGACTCCTCTCTAAGTTCGTTATTGAATTGCATGGTGGCAGGATGTGCGGCAGATTAACAACACAAAAACTTTTTGTTTGATGCACATGTATATTTCGATAACTTTACAAACTTCTGGCCCAGATCTATTCACAGCATTCAGGCCGGGCCAACGACAATATGACCTCGCCGCCGTCGGCACACAACTGATTGGGGACAGGGCGCCGCATGTAGCGATCTATATAACAAGCGTTACACCCGTGACCGGACTTGTCCAAAATGCCAATATGGCGACACATACATGTACAACAAGCGAACAGAAATAAGAGACGAAAGATTGTAAATCGAGGTTTTCGTTACCAGTCAGCAAGGACTATATCATGCTGATGTCACCATATTCATTCCACTAGGTCCGGGCCAGAAGTTTGTAAAGTTATCGAAATATATATGTTAATGTGCTTCTAAAAAACTCTTTGTGTATTTAATCTGCTCCTCATCCTGCCACCACGCGACTGCATAACTACCTTTTAAGAGAGGAGAGGCCTTTGAGATGTGGTCGTACAGAATAATTCTCGGAATTTCCTGGAGAGACCACGTCACGAACAATGAGGTTCTCAGGATAATCAAGGAAGATAGGCACCTAGTAAGAACCATCTCAGAGAGGCAAGCCCGATGGATTGGTCACATCATGCGCCACGATGGTCTTCTTCACGATATTGTGGAGGAGATGGTTGAGGGTAGAAACTGTAGAGGGCGCCCTAGACGGGAGTATTTACAGCAAGTATTCGAGGACATGAATTGTAGCGCTTATGCTGAGCTGAAAAGGGTTGCGGAGGACCGAGAGGAATGGAGATCGAGATGCAAGATTCTGTTGCTGCAAACCAATCCACCGGATTGATACTAAGAAGAAGAAGAGAGGAGGATGTTAGTGGGAAGAACAAAAATACTGTCTTTTTGGTTACGCCCATGGATTTCACTAATAAATATTGGTGGAATCATAATAACTGGTGTAAAATATCACCAATTTTATTGCATATGGCCCCGTGGGAGCATGGGGCCAAGTACTTAAAACGCCATTCGCCACACATAAAATATACATGTAAACATTGATTAATTTTAGAACTGAATCACGGATCACCAATGCATTTTGAAACATATGTTCACGTTCGATCAGCGATGTTAAGCAGCACCGATCGCGCATCGCAATTGGACGGTGACCTTTCTTTCAATTCCATGGACATTTTTTTTTTATGTAAGCACATGCAGGAGAATACCGACAGAAGGTGATAGTGATGCTGAAGTCTCATCTGTGAATTTCTATGACGCTTAACATGGTGGATATGTCTAAGCGCTTCACGTGGACAGTTTATCCGACAACTACAGGAATTTACTATGAATGGGTGGTCCTCAGACTTCGGACCGGAGTATGCAAGACAAGGACACAAATGAGGGCCTGGCAGTTTTACAGCGGACCGACTGAATGTGACTGCGGCGTGGAGCAGACCCTGTCACACCTTCTGGAGTGTGCGCTGTGCCCGAATAGCTGCACCCAGGAAGACCTGATGATGGCCAGAAATAACCCCATCGACGTCGCCCACTTCTGGGGAGACAGGATCTGACCCTGTTGTTTCCGACACGATTATATATATATGGGACGATTTTCGTCTACCACCAATTTTGATTAATAGGCTATGACTTTTCACGGGTGAGGGATCAAATACACAACAACCGGGGGTATTATAGAGCTCAGAAATCGATGTTTTTTTTTTCTTTTTAATCTCCATCCGGGATCGAACCCACGACCTTTGGTTTGCAAAGCAAATGATTTGACCATATATATATATATGGTCAAAAAAATATATAAGAAGACCCCTGGAATGGCGGTCGATATATTGGTAAGAAATTCGCCACACACGGCTAAGCCCAAAAGCCACAATATAACATTCGAATACTTATAAAAAAATACCTCAAAAGCAATTTTATAAATTCAGTGTAATTTCTTTGAATTATTTAAATTTTTCAGCATTCTACAGTAGTAAGTGAATAGGCTTACAAAGCTTGATACGCGTTGTACTATATTCAGATGTAGTTTGTTCCGGTTCGGCGGATTGTACTATTTCCAGTGCTCTGAGCATTTTCCACATTCCACTTCGGATGCAATCGTAAAGGCGGCCGTAAATTCCTCGAATAAACAACGTCTAGTACAGTCAAACCTCGAATAACGCGACCTCCAACTACGTGCCGAAAAGTGTTGGTAAAGATTAGGTTTTTTTTTCATATAGTGGTGTCATGACTTATCGTTCCCAGATTCATTGGATTATCAATCTCGAATAATGTCAAATATTACGAGTCAATTAAGTATAAAGCCGGTCTCGCTTCCAAAAACTAGGTGTATTATATAGATCACTGAGGTATTTCAACGATAAACAACTTCTTCTACTATATAAAGGACAAATCCGACCTATCCTTGAATACGGCAGCCACTTATGTGTCGAGACACAAAATACCTTCTAAACTTAATTGATTTTTAAAGAAGAGCGATTCGTTTGATAAACAATGACACTCTTACGTCTAACCTGCAATCAATGGAACACAGGCGTAAGATTGGTTCACTTAGTCTTTTCTACCGTTATTAGCATGGTCGCTGCTCTTCGGAACTTAAAGAACTAATTCCGCCTCAACCAACCCACAACCGACAGACACGTCTTACACTTGCCGAACATCCATACACGGTTAATGTGTGTCAATCAAAAACTGGCAGTTTCATAAACTCCTTCTTTAATGCTACCGGTAAGATTTGGAATGCTCTTCCAGCGTCTGTGTTTCCTCCTTCCTGCAATTTGGAACTCTTCAAGAAACATATAAATATATACTTGATATCTCCACAACCCACACACAAACACGAACACAACACACGTTTCCGGCATGCAGAGTCCAGCCTCCCTGGCTGAGCGTCATAGAGTGCACTGGTCTTGACCGGCTGTGCTCTCCTGCATGCGTTTACATAAAAAAAAAGTGGTGCCACGACCTATCGTGCCCAGATAATTCGTTCAATGACTTATCGGTCACGACGTGGGGCGCAGTGGACGTCTGGTACACGAGATAACTGCTGCACTGGATGTCTCGTCAACTTAACTTTACCTAACCTAAGGATTTGTCCAGCGATCGTAGAGTCCAGATATCGATAGGTTTCGTTAACGAAATAACTTAGGTTAGGTTAGGTTGAATTTCCCGCGAAAAAGAACATAGCTACAAATTCAAAGCAAACATCACCTTATTTGACATTTCTCTCATCAATAAATCGGAAAAAAATAAACGGCAGACGCTGGGATTCGAAACACGAACCTTGACAACCATGTTGATTTTATTACTCACTTAACCAAGGAAGCAAAAATACGTCAAGGGGTGAGACAAGGATGCTCTCTGTCGCCTGTACTCTTCAACGTATACATACAAAATGCAATTAATAACATCAGGGAAAAAATGGGCCATAGAGAGGGGGTTAAAATACATGGCCAAAAGATTGATATGATAAGGTTTGCTGACGACATTGCTCTGATTGCTGAAACTGAAGATGAACTCACTGAAGCGCTGACATCCATGGAAAACATATTTAATTCCAACTACAATATGAAGATAAACAGCACAAAAACCAAAGTCATGAGAGTAAGCCGCAATGAGCAGCAGAAAATTAACATATCAATGCTAGGAGTACCCCTAAAAAGATGCAAAAGAATTTGTATACCTTGGAAGTACGATTACCTGGGATGCCAGAACAAAAGAGAAGTCAACAGTCGAATACATCAAGCAAGGCTAGCTTTCAATAAAAAAAGCCAAAATTCTTGAGTCAAAGAATATTACTTTAGGGCTCCGCAAGCAACTTGCCAAAACACTTGTTTGGAGCATCTTAATGTACGGCTGTGAGACATGGTGCTTATCTGAAAGTGATAAAAAGACTAGAGGCCTTTGAGATGTGGTCGTACAGAAGAATTCTCGGAATTTCCTGGAGAGACCACGTCACGAACAATGAGGTTCTCAGGATAATCAAGGAAGATAGGCACCTAATAAGAACCATCTCAGAGAGGCGAGCCCGATGGATTGGTCACATCATGCGCCACGATGGTCTTCTTCACGATATTGTGGAGGGGATGGTTGAGGGTAGAAACTGTAGAGGGCGCCCTAGACGGGAGTATTTACAGCAAGTATTCGAGGACATGAATTGTAGCGCTTATGCTGAGCTGAAAAGGGTTGCGGAGGACCGAGAGGAATGGAGATCGAGATGCAAGATTCTGTTGCTGCAAACCAATCCACCGGATTGATACTACGAAGAAGAACCATATGTAACATGGTGAGTGTCATTGAATTTAAAGATGAGACTTCAGCATCACTATCACCATCACGCGATGCTGGTGTGAGGCGGGTAGAGTCAAGAGTGCGTTTTCTATAGTGCGGTTTCAATACGGGGAGTTGACTGTTTTCCAAAAAGTCTTTTGAATACTTTGAAAATAATCTTTGAATGTTTCAACAATACGGGGAATCGAACCCGAAAATAATTTATGCGATACGTGCGCTTTTCGCTGTGGACCAATTATCGAGATGGACACCCACAATGGTGGAATTATCATTCGCTGGTAAGGGCCGCATTGGGATATAACCATACATTAGCGCGTTTGACACGCTTGTATGGAAAGCAGAATCGAATCAGGAATATCAGAAATCTTGACATTTTATTTATCTCGAACGTAATCCGAATGATATTTATTTCTGTCGGTTTCTTCTTCGTAGTATCAATCCGGTGGATTGGTTTGCAGCAACAGAATCTTGCATCTCGATCTCCATTCCTGTCGGTCCTCCGCAACCCTTTTCAGCTCAGCATAAGCATTACAATTCATGTCCTCGAATACTTGCTGCAAATAATCCCGTCTAGGGCGCCCTCTACAGTTTCTACCCTCAACCATCCCCTCCACAATATCGTGAAGAAGACCATCGTGGCGCGTGATGTGACCAATCCATCGGGCTCGCCTCTCTGAGATGGTTCTTATTAGTTGCCTATCTTCCTTGATTATTCTGAGAACCTCATTGGTCGTGACGTGGTCTCTCCAGGAAATTCCGAGAATTCTTCTGTACGACCACATCTCAAAGGCCTCTAGTCTTTTTTTATCACTTTCAGATAAGCACCATGTCGGCTTACGTTCGTAAAATGAATCTGAAAGTTAATCATACCAATACAATATGTATCTTAAAGTTAATCCAATATAGATGTATCTTAATATTGATGCAACCAATAAAAAATTAATCTCAAAGTTCATCACTCCGATAAAAACTTAATCCCAAAGTGATTACTACAAGATGTCTCTATGTGAAGACACCAATATTGAATAAACGAGAAGTGAATGTCACCAATACAAAATGAATCTCAATGTTATTACTATATTTTGTATCTCAAAGTAAATCATACAAATATTAAAAATATATCAATTTGAAGACACCAATATTGAATAAACGAGAAGTGTATGTCACCAATAAAAAAATAATTTCAATGTTATTACTATATTATGTATTTCAAAGTAAATGCTACCAATATTAAAAAAAATATATCAATGTGAAGACACCAATATTGAATAAACGAGAAGTGAATGTCACCAATAAAAAATGAATCTCAATATTATTACTATATTATGTATCTCAAAGTAAATGCAACCAATAATGAATGCCACCAATTTTAAATAAACGAAAAGTGCTCCGCACCTGTACACCAAAAGGCCTCCTTAACAAAGCACGTCGGCCCTTGACAGGATAATGCGGGGGAATCGAATCCCGACCATCAGTCTGTCTTCGATTGCGCCATTAAGCCAGACCGACGACTCGTAAAACTGAGAGACGTTCATGCAGGAGAGCACAATCGATTATATCACGCAGCAAGATCATGACAGATGAGATTAAAAAATCACATGAACAGTAGGGATTATTTTTCCATATCCGCTCCATGTTCCGTATCTGAATATACCAGCCACTCAGATCTGACATTCATGTACGCTTCTCTAAATGTATCTTCACGTAAGGGAGGCCCAATTCAGACATGAACTGCAAGAGTTTCTTTGGAGGAATGATTTGTTGGCGTCTTCTGTTTGATGAGCATTGGGACCTTCTGTTGCTTGTCTTTATTGCTTTGTTCTTAGTACTTAATCAAAAGTGCCTATATTTGTATATATTGTATTTTTTATTTTAGGACTAATTCTTATTGTACTTCAGAAATGTATTGAGTTGTTCGAATTTATCCTGTATATTTCAATGGTTGTTCTCATCCAAATACAAGCTCCGTCAACATCCTTGTAGTATGAATCTCGAATAATGTCAAATATTACGAGTCAATTAAGTATAAAGCCGGTCTCGCTTCCAAAAAACTAGGTGTATTATATAGAGATCACTGAGGTATTTCAATGATAAACAACTTATTCTTCTATACAAAGAACAAATCCGACATATTCTTGAATACGGCAGTCACCTTTGGGTAAGAGCCCTAAAATACCTTCTTAATTTAATCGACTCAGTTCAAAGAAGAGCAATTCGTTTGATAAACAGTAACACTGAAATCAACGGAACACAGGCATAAGAATGGTTCACTTAGTAGTTTCTACCGTTATTACCAAGGTTGCTGCTCTTCGAAACATAATGAACTAATTCCTCCTGCACTCACCCACAACCGACAAACTCGTCTTACACTTGCCGAACATCCATACACGGTTAATGCGTTTCAACCAAGAACTGGCAGTTTCCATAGTTCCTTTCCAAATGCCACCGGTAAACTCTTGAAGCTCTTCCAGCGTATGTGTTTCTTCTATCCTGCAATTTGGATCTCTTCAAGAAACAGATAAATATACACTTGCGATCTCCTCAACGCACACACAAACACGAACACAGCACACGTTTCCCGCATGCAGCGTCCAGCCTCCCTGGCTGAGCGTCATATAGTGCATTGAGCTTGACCAATTGTGCACTCATGCATGTGATTGTATAAAAAAATGTGAATTTAGTACTTGCTAAACATAACAAACGGTTATTGTGTGTCGCACAAGAACTGGAACATTCCAAAATTCTATACTTAATGTCATTTGTAAGCTCTGGAAGGTTTCCAAAGATCGTCCGGCGGTTGTAGCTCAATGGTCAAAGCGTTTGCTTTGCAAGCCAAATGTCGTGGGTTCGCTCTCTGATGAAGATTAAGAAAAAAGATTTTTAATCGATTTCCGAGCTCTAAAATTTAGGTTGGTGTGAATTGATCCATCACCCGTAAAATGACAGTCATCATCATCATCATCAGCCTGTGTCCGTCCACTGTTGGTGGTCCCGCATGAAATATTCCATCCCTCAACGATCCTCCGCCTTCATAGTAAATTCTATTCTTCTTATATCGTCAGTCCATCTTGTAGGGGTCGGCCAATGTAGTTTATGACGGTTGGCGGTTATTCAACTTTTCTTCCCCATCGACCGTCGTCTCTTCTGACAGATATGACCTGCCCATTGCCACTTGAGTGTGCCTATTCGTTGGGTAGCATCCACCGAGTTCTTCTGCGTATTTCCTCGTTTCGAAATTCTAGATTTTAGCGATGCACGTAAATGGATTTCCATAGCACGCTGGGTGACTTAAACGGTGGCGCAGTAACACAAAATTTCAAATATGCGCCATAAGTTAATACAGGGAAATATTCAAGTTCGATTGTTTTAAAAATTCGGAATTTTCATTTAAAAATGTACTTTAGTTTTTCAAATGCTGCCCATAAAATTTGTTTCCCTGTCATTTCTTTTGCGAAGTCTTTTCGCCCGCGTTATTACTTGTCCCAGATAGGTATAGTCGTTTACATGCGTTCACGGTTCCTCCAATGGAAATAGGATCAAAGGTCTATGAAATATGACTATTAATCATGGCTTTTGTTTTATCCATGTTCATTTTCAGACCAATTTTTGTTCGACGCTTCATTGAGGTCGTAGAGCATGTCTTGGAGCTTGTTAGGTGATTCGGCTATTAGCACTATGTCATCTGCAAATCGGAGGTGAGAAATGTACTCTAAGTTAATATTTAAAGTCTCACATTTTGTCCAGGATAGCAGTTTAAAAATATCTTCTAGGGCGTTTGTGAAGACAGTTTTGGAGATATAACATCTCCTTGTCTAACACCTTGTTTATAGAAATATTGTTAGTGCTATCATGGAGCTGGACCATCATTGTTGCAGATTTGTAAAGAGATTTTATTATCTCTATATACCGAGTCTATTTTGCAGCGTTGTAGTGAATCTAGCACTGCCCAAGTCTCGAATGACAGTCATAGCCTATTAATCAAAATTGGTGGTAGACGAAAATTGTCCCGTAAACACCACCCATTCATAGTAAATTCCTGTAATAATAAGGATGATGCGTGAATCTTGGGCTGTAGTCTATGACGTTGGCGGATCAACACTCCACATGCAGCGCATACCCATATGCATCATGGTAAGAGTCATAGAATTCCACAGATGAGGAATTCACAATTACTATCGCCATCTGTCGGTATTCTCCTGTATGTGTTTACATGAAAAAAAGATACGACTTGGAATGCACGTAAATAAATTTCATTCACGAAAATAAGCGATAAACGGTGGCGCAGTAACACAAAATTTCAAATATTTCGTACGCTTACATTGGGAAATATTCAAGTTCGATTGTATGTAAAAAAAATCAATTCTTCATCGAGCAGGTATGGGATTTTTCTAAGGGAATTTAAAATTCCTTTCCCATACAATGGTGCGTGTCTTTAAGGCGCGTTTTCGAATGCACCTGGTCTCGTCTTTTGTATGCGTTACGGTCCATTGTGCCGTCGCGGGTTCAGACAATAACCGCCCGTATGCCACACACACCTGTATTATTGTTCGAATGAATGGAATATTATAAATAAGTTTAAATTTAATCAACACTATGGGTTTACGTATTTTTAAGAGCCTCAAATAAAAACCAACCAACTTACAAATTCAAGAGCAACTATTATTTATTTATATAATAACATCTCCTTTACTAAGAAAAATGACTTCACGTCGCAGGAATAGTTATCAGGACGAATGGTGGAGGGATGAGGAGTAGATGAACAGCACAAAGACTTTTTCAGAAGCAATATCCATCCATTGTTTTTGATCACAGTTGATGCTTGTGGAGCTCCGAGCACTCAATTTGGTACAACGGCAATGGCGCTCCTAAATGGCCTACCAGCATACCTCGATCCCTTTCTTACATTATTTTCCTCATCAGTCGATTGTATTGTTCTTCGTATTGATCTTTGACACATGTCATCTTCTTCTTCTTTTGTGTTATTTTTATATTTTATTATCTTTTGTATGTATTGTATATTTATGTTTGCTCTGTTTCTTATCATTTTGTACCTTGGAACTTCGGTTTTGTGTAATAAATTAAATAAATAATAATATTCAAGATAAAAATTGACAAACTTTCGGTCCGAGGCGGAGCGTATGCTTTCAGGCCCCGGACGGATACCAACTAGCTACTGATCGCCGTCGGAGCTCAAGTGAAGACTCCGGCAGCTGCGACAGCGCAGCGTCGTAACTAATGCAGTGGCAATTTTAAGAATTAATGGCGCACCAATGACAGACAGCCGTGTACATAACTAATGACGCACCAGTGCCAAAACCTGTCAAATAATCAATATGACGGTAGTTCGTGACGACCATATGTTCCAGTTAAGGAAGCTTACATGATATGATGATGATGATCATCAAATAGCGAAAAATGCGTTTTGCTGTGTTGTGTTATAATTCAGAGGCGATTGTACAGGTATTCAATTTTCGTTCACAGATTTTAACAGGTATATTAAATTACTGCTCGATTCAAAAAAGAAAAGAAAAGAAAACGTGTAAAGAAGAAAAAAACAGTGTTGAAATTGATAATCGGCATGAAAGAGATCACCGACGTAAATCTATCGATACAAAAAAATGCAACGACAAGTAAAAACCATTCAAAACAATAATATATTATATAAAATCGTGTCGGAAACAACAGGTTCAGATCCTGTCTGCCCAGAAGTGGGTGACGTCGATGGAGTTACTCACGGCCATCAGCAGGTCTTCCTGAGTGCAGCTGCTCGGACACAGCGCAGACTCCAGAAGGTGGGACATGGTCTGCTCCACGCCGTAGTCACACACGTCAATTTATGTTAATATTATAAATTTTCGATTTTTAAAAGTAGAGTGTTCTACTTCTACGTATTAGCGACGTCAAATTATTTCTTTGACATCGATAGCCCGTGTGCTGCCTAGCATTAGGTCTAGAGATGCGCAGCTTGTTGGGCACATGGGGCAGATCTTAGGTGTGAGGCGGTCTGCAGGTTTCTACAATCGCACAACAGTGATCTCCCTGCAGAAGCGTTCCCCACCGCTCGAGTTTGTCCTTTGTTCTACCCACTCCAGTTCATAATCTGTTCAGGGATTTCCAGGTCCGCCAGACAAGGTTCTTGCCAGTTGGGAGGCTTTCATTTGGAGTAATGAAATCCTCTGATGCGACTGGTTGCCAGAGCTGCAGACTCTCATTTTCAGGGCCGGATGTGAGAGGTTGTGTGGATCTCAGAAATCTGCTTCGGTGTTGGGGGTATCTGATTTTACAAGCAGTGGGACGGTTGGTTGGTTGCCTTAAGCATTTTTTCAGCGCATATGACTTTGCGTCTTATGTTTGGCGGTGCGATACAAGCCAATGGGTGTAGTTTTGAAATAGGCGGTGTTGGTTTGAGGCAGCCTGTGACGACTTTTCATACAATAATAGGTGAATAAAATTTCGTTCCAAAATTTGAAATCAAATAAAAAAAACAATGTCAATGTTTGGATTAAATAATTGGGATCGAAAATCGACTTCAAATAACTACTGTATTGAAAAGTTACGTAAGTTTTAAATAAAAACGTTAAATTTGAAATTAAATTATAAATTAGTTTCGGATGTGAAAATATTTGCGAAATTAATCGTTTATATGGAAAGTGCTGTTTATCTTCATACTGTAGTTGGAATTAAATATGTTTTCCATGAATGTCAGCGCTTCAGTGAGTTCATCTTCAGTTTCAGCAATCAGAGCAATGTCGTCAGCAAATCTTATCATATCAATCTTTTGGCTATGTATTTTAAACCCCTCTCTATGCCCTATTTTTTCCCTGATGTTATTAATTGCATTTTGTATGTATACGTTGAAGAGTACAGGCGACAGAGAGCATCCTTGTCTCACCCCTTGACGTATTTTTGCTTCCTTTTGGACATTTCCGAGTGATATTATGGCAGCTTCTTCTTTGTAAAGTGAAAATATGAGTCTTCGTTCCTTGTATTTGACTCCAATTTCTTTCATTACATCGAAGAGCTTTTCCCCTGAAGATAAACAGCACTAAAACCAAAGTCATGAGAGTAAGCCGCAATGAGCAGCAGAAAATTAACATATCAATGCTAGGAGTGCCCCTAAAAGATGCAAAAGAATTTGTATACCTTGGAAGTACAATCACCTGGGATGGCAGAACAAAAAGAGAAGTCAACAGTCGCATACATCAAGCAAGGCTAGCTTTCAATAAAAAAGCCAAAATTCTTGAGTCAAAGAATATTACTTTAGGGCTCCGCAAGCAACTTGTCAAAACACTTGTTTGGAGCATCTTAATGTACGGCTGTGAGACATGGTGCTTATCTGAAAGTGATAAAAAAAGACTAGAGGCCTTTGAGATGTGGTCGTACAGAAGAATTCTCGGAATTTCCTGGAGAGACCACGTCACGAACAATGAGGTTCTCAGGATAATCAAGGAAGATAGGCACCTAATAAGAACCATCTCAGAGAGGCGAGCCCGATGGATTGGTCACATCATGCGACACGATGGTCTTCTTCGCGATATTGTGGAGGGGATGGTTGAGGGTAGAAACTGTAGAGGGCGCCCTAGACGGGAGTATTTACAGCAAGTATTCGAGGACATGAATTGTAGCGCTTATGCTGAGCTGAAAAGGGTTGCGGAGGACCGAGAGGAATGGAGATCGAGATGCAAGATTCTGTTGCTGCAAACCAATCCACCGAATTGATACTACGAAGAAGAAGATGGAAAGTAATTTCGTTTTTAACAAACGTTTTTTATGCTAGGCATTTCAAATTACCATAAGAACGATAGAATTTTTGTCATGTTATGTTATCAAGACACCATTGCACCAGTTGTCTTGTGCGCCAAATGTACCGTGCAGATATTTAGTGCGCCCCACGTCGTTACCGATGAGTCGTTGAACGAATTGTCTGTGAACGAAATGCGGCGGAACCCTACGGGAGGCAGAACTGACTTGGTATGATGCGAAGATATAAGAACTATACCAGCTGTCAAGAACTTTGTGGTGGCAGTTTGTGTCGTCCATATGCTTTAATTAGGTGAGCGCACATGATTATGATTATAGAGCTTCTCGGCAGCGAACGCTGCATTCAATCCCTCTTGGATGACCATCAGGAGGATTATCAGCAGACGGACGCTGTCAATTTATTTCAAAGTCGGGGTCATCGCGACTTCGCTGGAATCTCTCATGAAACCTGAAGTGTGGCCTGAGAGGACCGTCGTTCAACCCTGGACACGTGTAAGACGAAAGAATCATAGTGGTTGAAACCAACTTGAGTGAAGATATTGACATATTTAGTGTTATATTGCTTCAGATTCAGTGCTGGTGTTGACATATACGAAATGTTGGACGTTTGATTTTGTGACAATAATGCCGTGTTATTTGTGTGTCAAACATGATATCCTTATGACATGGTTATTGTTGTCGCAATTCGTAACTATTTGCGCTGCGTATTCCGACACTTGTTCTGAGTGTGAAATCATTGACACTAAATGTGTCAATACATTTACATCGTCGCACTAACATTAGTACTTCAATAACGAATTAAATTGTATATTTTTAATGTCATTGAAGGAAATATATATATATATTTAAGTTGTATAAATTATATGATAATAATGATGGTTCAGGAGTTCTTTCGCATGTATATGTGGACACATATAATTCTTACTTTCATTCAACTGCATTAGGAAAAGTTTTAAAATGCTTATCGTTATATCGGTGACCAAAAAGAACTTTAAATGACTTTTGGGGAAAAGTCGTGTAGTTGGGGGGGGGAGGAGTGGTAAGTGAAAAGAAAAGTTTTATAATAGAAAAAGGACCCACAAGAATTTCCTATCTTTATATCCACTTTTCGATCTTTTAGAACGTCTGGTCCAATGGTTAAAATTAGTCTTAAATTACTTTAATAAGGAGTAAAAAAAAACAGTTAAACTAACAAGTTTATACTTCATCATTTTATTTTTTATTTTTATGCAAACACATACAGGAGAATACCGACAGATGGTGATTGTAATTATAAAGTGGAAAATATTGTAAATCTGTGGAATTCTATGACGCTTACCATGGTGTGTATGGCTAAGCGCTGCTTATGCAGGGAGATATAGGTCAGTGTTCAAAGCGTTCGCTTGGAAAGCCAAAGGTCGTGGGTTCGATCCCCGACGGAGATTAAAAAATATATTTTTAATCGATTTCTGAGCTTTAAATAACCCCCAGTTGGTGTGAATTTGATCCCTCACCATGGCCTATTAATCAAAATTCCGTTAAACACCACCCATTCATAGTAAATTCCTGTAATAATATGGATGATGCGTGAATGTCTTGTGGACTCTTTATCGTTTAGCGACACTCCTCTCATGGATCTCTCCATAGCACGTTGGGTGACCTTTATGGGTAAAACTTGCTGTTAGATTTCACGTCTATAAGCCATAAGTTTAACACAGGGAAGATGCATTGGTTAAACGCCTATCAATTTATATCAAAAGAAATGGCAGACGCTGGAATTCGAACCCAAATTTGGATGGAAAGATGGATAACTAGTAGCTTGTACCTAGTTTTAGTGTATTATTTTAGTTAATACAAATCAACTATTTAAACAATTAAATAGTGATAAAAAAGACAAGACGCCTTTGAGATGTGGTCATACAGAAGAATTCTCGAAATTTCCTGGAGAGACCACGTCACGAACAATGAGATTCTCAAGGAAGATGGGCACCTAGTAAGAACCATCTCGGAGAGGCGATCGGTCACATCATGCGCCACGATGGTCTTCTTCACGACATTGTGGAGGGGATGGTTGAGGTTAGAAACTGTAGAGGGCGCTTTAAACGGGAGAATTTGCAGCTAGTGTTCGAGGACATGAGACGTAGCTCTTATGCTGAGCTGAAGAGGGTTGCAGAAGATCCAGAAGAGTGGAGATCCAGAAGAGTGGAGATCGAGATGCAAGATTTTGTTGCTGCAAACCAATCCACCGGATTGATACTGCGAAGAAGAATAAATAGCCAAGTATCAGTTTGTATTTTCTCGAAAATGAACGAGTATTATATGCATAATGTCAGTTCAAAAAAGTATCTTTCATTTAAATATTCGAAACTTTTAAAAATTCGAATATTATTCCAATCTTGATAATTTTGCAAATCTTCTTTTATTTTTTGGAATTTAATCTTTTCTTCGGTCACCGACGCGGTTCGTCCATCTTGTCGGTATATCGTCCTTTAACTGAAGCTGTAACCTAAATGATTAAGAAATCGACTACCATGCCAGTGTTCGCGTGTTCAACCACCGGTGAAACTTAAAAATATATATTTTTAACCATTTACGAGCTCTAAATCAGCGAATCCCGCTCTAGACTCCCCACTAGTGGAGTACATTTTAGAACTCCAGGGGTTATTTACGAATACTTACATTACACTATTTAGTATTACGTATTAGAAGCAGGGGGCGTGGGATATTTGTTCACAGTTTTTTTGGTAGTAAAAATGGGGGGATGAGTTTTTTCTTGTTATAATTTTTCGTCAGTCAAATTTTTGGTCATAAAAATAATCGTTTGTTTTTTGCCAATCAAATCCGATGTATCCTTGAATAATGCAGTCACCCGGTCAAGAGCAGTGCACTCTATGACGCTCAGCCAGGGAGGCTGGACGCTGCGGGCGGGAAACATGCGTTGTGTTTGTGTTTGTGTGCGTTGGAGAAATTGCAAGTGTATAATAATATGTTTCTTGAAGAGATCCAGATTGTAGGAAGGAGGAAACACAGACGCTGGAAGAGCATTCCAAAGATTAGCGGTGGCATTAAGGAAGCAACTTTGAAAACTGTCAGTTCTTGGTCGACACACATTAACCGTGTATGGATGTTCGACAAGTGTAACACGAGTTTTTCGGTAGTAAGTGGGTGCGGTAGGAATAAGTTCTTTAAGTTTCGAAGAGCAGCGAACGTGGTAATAACGGTAGACAAGACTAAGTGAACCAATCTTAATCCTGTGTTCCATTGATTGCAGGTTAGACGTAAGAGTTTGATTGTTTATCAAACGAATTGCTCTTCTTTGAACTGAGGCAATTCAATTTAGAAGATATTTTGTGTCTCAACATATAAGTGACTGCCGTATTCAAGGATAGATCGGATTTGTCCTTTATATAGAAGAAGAAGTTGTTTATCGTTGAAATACCTCAGTGATCTAAATAATACACCTAGTTTTATGGAAGCGAGACCGGCTTTATACTTAATTGACTAGTAGTATTTGACATTATTCGAGATTAATAATCCAAGCATGTTGATGGAGCTTGGTTTCGGAAGAGAACAACCGTTGAAAGATACAGGATCCATAGCAGTCTTCTTGGTGGAGAGAGTGCATGCTTGGGTTTTGGAAATGTTGAAACTGAAGAGGTTGAGGTCGCTCCATCGTGAAACCCTTTCAAGAGACATGTTCATCTTCTCCACCAGAGATTCCCTAGCAGCAGGTAATTCCGAATGTTTCGGAGGTTTATGGAAGATTATACTCTCATGGACAGTGCTGTCGTCGGCATAACAGTGAATGTTTGGCGCATTGAAGCAAATCATTAACATGCAGAAGGAAAAGAGTGGGCGACAATATAAATGTTTTTAAATGTTTTCTCACGAGTCTCCATCCCTCTCGCAACCTCCGCCTTTATCAAACAGCCTCCCCCCGCCGCTCTCGACGTCTTTTCTTACGTTATCGATACGGTCCGTCCATCTTGCCCGTGAATCGCCATTTAACGTCCCGCAGATTGAAATACTCCGAATGTTCCCAATCTACCTGCGGAGACTTACTGCCTTGCCGATACTTTGAGAGACAGAGACGAATCAGGAATTATACCAAATATTACAAACCAAATACATTAGCACCTAGACATACGAGTTTTAATTCCGCAACCTTCCTCGTATTTCAAATTACTCGCAACTCAAAGAAATTTTCCCAAAAGTCACAAAACGCAAGCACAACTTATCAAAGCTGCTTTGACAGCGAGAGCAGACTTTCGAATATCGTCTACGTAGAGCGCACATGTGTGATTACGGCGATCGTCGGGTTAAGCACTCAGCTTTAGTAATGGAAAGTGGCAACTGACAGTGCTGAGTGGGGTCTGCTATCTGCAGAATCCATTTCCCAACCTTAACATTTCCTTATCCATGCCCACGTATTTCGTGGTTAGCAACGTGTTACAAAAGAAGGCAATTCGAGACGCGCTGTAGTATACTAATTTCGCAGCCTTAGACTGAGGTCTGTTTGACATCTAACTGATGCACCTAGAATCACGGGAAGGCCTTCAGCCACTCCCAAACAAGTAGCTTTTTGCGTGCGTCCAGTAACGGGTCACCATCTGGGTCTCTAAAAACAGGACGGGACAGAGAGGGAACACACTTTGTGATAACAATAAATGGAATAGATATGTAAAGAAAAAAAAAACATTTTTAAAAGACAGGTGTTTTAGCGCCCTGATTCGGTTCTTGTGAAGGTACTTGAAAGTTGTCTTTGAAAATAAAGAAAAAATAAGACGAAAGACCAAAAGAAAGGAATGGAAGACCTTCCCGCTGCAGAAATGCAATCTTCCAGCAGATCTAGAATTCTTTCCAATTATTTGGCGTCTTCTTTTTTGTATTTTGAAAGAAAAATGTCTTCAATTCCTGTAAAATATAAATGAAAGACACAAAAAAACCTTTTTATTTGTATTAAAACAACTTGACATCCCCCATCTATTAAAACGCAACAACAGTCTCGGTCATGAGGCCGTATGGAGGAAGGATGCAGAAGCATATCGCACAGCAAAGAACTTTTTCAGAAGCACGATCCTCGTTTATTTTTAATACAAGACTTAGGTTTCCCCGTCCGAAAGTAACATGTTGTATCGTAGGCATCGGTCGGTCAGGGACTGTCGGGCACAGTGACATGTAGCGACCCAAAGATTATATCGCGGCTAAATCAGAAACCAAAGATGACAGTTGAACAAAATAAATAAAATAGCGAATGTAAACGCCGTGTATTTTTATATAAAATTAAAACTAACATTATTATGTGTGCATGTCAGGCAAGCGAACAAGAATAAGAGACAAAAGATCGTTTTTCGAGGCTTTTCGGCATCAGGCTAAAAGAGCTATATCAAGCTTCTTCTTCTTCTTATATTCCAGATATGTGACTATTAAAAATGAATCTCAGATTTTTTATGATTATCATTTCATTCAATTTCTATGTAATCTAAAATAAATATAACGTATTACATACAGGGATGTGCTTATTTACTTTAGTTTATATGTAATAATGCTGTGACACGTGGTGCTTATCTGAAAGTAATAAAAAAATACTTCTTCGTAGTATCAATCCGGTGAATTGGTTTGCAGCAACAAAATCTTGCATCTCGATCTCCACTCTTCTCGATCCTCTGCAATCCTCTTCAGCTCAGCATAAAAGCTACAACTCATGTCCTCGAACACTAGCTGCAAATACTCCCGCCTAGGGCATCCTCTACAGTTTCTACCGTCAACAATCTCTTCCACAATGTCGTGAAGAAGACCATCGTGGCGCATGATGTGACCGATCGCCTCTCTGAGATGGTTCTTACTAGGTGCCTATCTTCCTTTATTATGCTGAGAACCTCATTGTTCGTGACGTGGTCTCTCCAGGAAATTCCGAGAATTCTTCTGTATCACTTTCAGATAAGCACCATGTCTCACAGCCGTACATCAAGATGCTCCAAACAAATGTTTTGGCAAGTTGCTTGCGGAGCTTCAAATTAATATTTTTTGCAGCTCTTATGCTGAGCTAAAGAGGGTTGCAGAAGATCGAGATGCAAGATTTTATTGCTGCAAACCAATCCACCCAATTGATACTTCGAACAAGACATATTCTTATCACAAAAATATTGTATATCAGTGCTTTCTTATCAGTTTACTTTCCAATACTAAGCCAATATTAGTTTCACTTTGAACGATAAGCACAAGCTTGTAAAATGTATGGGTTCAAACAAAAATGGCAGGAGATATGTAAGACTTTGAAGAGTTTCTTTCATTACAGTCAACCTCGTATAGCAAGGGTGTCGAATTCGAAATAAAATCACTAAATTTCATCTAACTACAAGGTGGACCAATAACCTCTTAAGATTTAAAATGGCTATAAAAAAGAATCGAACAAAATCGGTCTGAAAATGAACATGGATAAAACTAAAGCCACGATAAATAGTCATATTTCCCAGACTTTTGACCCGATTTCCATTAGAGGTTCTACCAATATCGACACTTTCATATCACAGTTCATAAAAAACGTTAAAATTTGTGTCGCAAGCACGAAAAAACACACTTAACAGAGCTTTTTAAAGCTATACGTCGAGTTAAAAACCACATTATAGCGAAATTCGCTATAGAAAAATATGTAAGAAAATATGTAGTAGCATGGTAAACGTTACGTGTATACATAAAAAAACTTCTGTTTTATCATCTGTGGAATTATATGACACTGACCACGCTGCATATGGCTAAGCGCTGCATGTGGACCGTTGATCCGCCAGCGTCATAGACTCCAGCCCGAGATTGACGCATCATCCTTATTATTACAAGAATTAACTATGAACGGGTGGTCTTCACGGGACGACTTTCTTCTACCACCAATTCAAATTAATAGTCTATGACTGGCATTTTACAAGTGAGGGATCAAATACACACCAACTGGGTGTATTTTAGAGTTAAGAAATCGTTTAAAAATTCTTATCTTTTTTAATCTCCGTCGGGGATCGAACCCAAGACTTTTGAGTTTGCAAAGCAAACGCTTTGACCATTGAGCTATGCCCGCAGGCATATGTACTTTTTAAAAAGTATTTACATCATTGATTACCACGTTAACCACTGCGCCATTCAACACATAGTGTAATTATACTCCTACAGATGCCGGCTCTTTTGAAATGTGCATATAAATGAACGTTTTTGTATGGAAGGCACATAAAAGATCTACGTACTAGCACTGTTCACACATTATTACATAATGAAAGTGACCATTATATTTTTTTTATGAGAACAACTTTGTTCAAGCAGAAAAAAAGATTTGAATAGTGGACTCTATGACACTTAAGTAATAAGAAATTAACGACACGGCTCAAAATCAAGAAGAAGTTTCCTACATTCGACAATGAAAAAAGTGATACCTGAGGCTACCCTGCGGCTGAACATGTGGAGAAACGCGACTGAGAGGAATACTTGGATAGCCCCAAAAGAGGAGCTAGCGCCTGTACAAGACCAGGGGTGGAATATATGGAGGTCCCTTAACAGACTTCGGATAGGAGTATGCAAGACGAGGACACAAATGAAAGCCTGGCAATTTTACATCGGGCCGACTGAATGTGACTGCGGCGTGGAGCAGACTTTGTCACGCCTTCTGGAGTGTGCGCTGTGTCCGAGTAGCTGCACCCAGACCTGTTGACGGCCGGGAGTAACGCCATCGACGTCGCCTACTTCTGGGCAAACAGGATCTGATTATATATATAACGATGGTGACACGTCGTAAAGCGCGGTTCTTGTTAGATCATCGAAGTTAAGCAACATTGAACGCGAACCGAAACTTCGACGGGTAACCGCTTTAACTACTGGACTGTGCCGCCCGGACATTTAATAAAAAAAAATCATCGACACGATTAAGCAACAGGCGGTTACCCATCCAAGTTTGCTCCGCCTACAATGTTGATTAACTTCAGTGATCTAACGAGAGCTTCGCTTACAATGTGTTATTGTAGTTGACATGGATAATTACTACTATTAAATTTAGATGTTAATAATTCAGCCGGTGGGTATAGCTCAATGGTCAAAGCGTTTGCTTTGATAGCCAAAAGTCGCGGGTTCGATCCCCGACGGAGATTTAAAAAAAGGATTTTTAAACGATTTCTGAGCTGTAAAATACCTGCGGTTGGTTTGAATGTGATCCCTCACCCGTAAAATACCAGTCATAGCTAATTCATCAAAATTGTTAGTAGACGAAAGTCGTCCCGTGAAGACCACACATTCATAGTAAATTTCTGTAATAATAAGGATGATGCGTGATTCACGAGCTGTGGTCTATTAAGTTAGCGGATCAACACTCGACATGCAGCGCTTAGCCAGCACCATGGTTAGCGTCATAGAATTCCACAGATGAGACTTCAAAATTACTATCACCATCTGTCGTTATTCTCCTGTATGTGTTTACATAAAAATAAAAAAAAGCAAAACGCATCAAGCAGTCCTAACTGAGCGTCATAGTCTGATTTCTACTTGTTGTTTAAAAAAATCACTGCATAAACTTTATTTAAAAATAATATCAACCTCGAACACAGCATCATTTTAATCTTCTTCGTAGTATCAATCCGGTGGATTGGTTTGCAGCAACAGAATCTTGCATCTCGATCTCCATTCCTCTCGGTCCTCCGCAACCCTCTTTAGCTCAGCATAAGAGCTACATCTCATGTCCTCGAACACTTGCTGCAAATACTCCCGTCTAGGGCGCAAGATTCTACCCTCAACCATCCGTTCCACAATGTCGTGAAGAAGACCATCGTGGCGCATGATGCGACCGATCGCCTCTCTGAGATGGTTCTTACTAGGTGCCTATCTTCCTTGATTATGCTGAGAACCTCATTGTTCGTGACGTGGTATCTCCAGGAGATTCCGACAATGGACTAGGGCGCCCTCTACAGTTTCTTCCCTCAACCATCCCCTCCACAATGTCGTGAATAAGACCATGTGGTCTTCTCATTTTAATATCACACTGGTTTTGTGCGGTGGTGGATTCTATGACGCACAATGCTCGCGTATCAATTGCGTTTAACGTATAAATGCTAAGTGTAAAAGTCGATAAATTCGATGATGAGGAAACGTAAGAAACAAGAGTAGGCACTTGTAGTAGAGGAATAAAAGAAATGGCTGACTCTCTCTATTTAGACCAGTTTTAATGTTTCTTTGTAGGGCGCTCTGACCGCACATGCTGGCTAGTGATAAAAAACATTTTTACGTAATTAAATATTTTAGGTTTAAAAAAAAATTATAAACACAAAATAACATCCTCCTCTCTCTCAAAAGGGTGTTAATAACGTCGTATGAGGGCAGGATGAGGAGCATGTCAGCAACCAAAGACTTTCTTTTAGAAGCACATTGATTATTTTAACTTAAACCTTTACAAGCTTCCGGCCATGCGGGATGAAATGCCGCTGGCCGTAATGCTACCTTCTTGGTCGTGAACACAACTGACGCGTCCGGTCACCAGCGCCCTCGGTGGCAAAACTATATAATTAGTCCCAATATGGCGGACACATAAATGTATGGCAAGCGACAAAAAATAAGAGACGAAAGATTGTTTATCGAGGTTTTCGGTACCATCGTGCTGATGTCAAAACATTATCTCCAATGACATTTTTTTCGTTAATATCGGAAGAAAATAAAATCGCTTGGTGAAAAACCCTCCCTGTCCCGTCCTGTTTTTGGCGACCCAGATGGGAACCCGTTAAAACTACTTGTTACAGAGTGGCTGAAGGCCTTTCCGTGGTTCTTGGTGCATCAGTTAGATGTCAAATAGACCTCAATCTATGGCTGCGAAGTTAGTATTCTTTGTTTTTTATGTAATCGCATGCATGAGAGCACAGCCGATCAAGACCAGTGCACTCTATGACGCTCAGCCAGGGAAGCTGGACGCTGCATGCGGAAAACGTGTGTTGTGTTATATTTATCTGTTTTTGAAGAGATCCAGATTGAAGGAAGGAGAAAACACAGACGCTGGAAGAGCATTCCAAAGCCGGTGGCATTAAAGAATGAACTTTGAAAACTGCCAGTGCTTGGTCGACACACATTAACCGTGTACGAATGTTCGGCAAGTGTAAGACGAGTTTGTTTGTGCAGGAGGAATTAGTTCTTTAAGTTGTGAATAGCAGCGACCGAGGTAATAACGGTGGAAAAGAAGTGAACAAATCTTACGCCTGTGTTCCATTGATTGCAGGTTAGACGTAAGAGTGTCATTGTTTATCAAACGAATTGCTCTTCATTGAATTGAGTCAATTAATTTTAGAAGGTATTTTGGGGCTCCAATCCAAAGGTGAATGCCGTATTCAAGGACAGGTCGGATTTGTACTTTATACAGAAGTTGTTTTGATAAGCTTTAACCAATAGGCTTTACCCGCCGGTCAAATGAGGCGGTTGTAAGGCGAGTATAGTCCGGCTTCGAGTCCCAGATATTGCGCACGGATGGTTCGTTACCGCTGCGCTCGAACCAGCGTCCCGGGTTCGAGATTGATTGAGTAATAAAAGGGCGGTATTAAAAAACACGAGACGGTAAAGTGAAAAATGCTTCGGATGGCTCTAGAACAAATGTCCCCTGTGCGCGACAGCCGGGCGCGCATACCACTGGGCCACGGTCGTTAAACCATTTATTCGGGTTCTAAACTTAATGGCGAAAAAAAATAATTTAAAAAAAGTTCATTTTTAAATGCATATTATCACGTCACGGGAGACAGATTTTTTTTACTTTTTTTTTAAGTATCTACTACTCACATCATCGTGTTATAGCCCTTGCTAACTGGTACCGAAAACCTCGATAAACAATCTTTCGTCTCTTATTTCTGTTCGCTTGTCGAACATGTGTGTGTCGACTTATTAGGATTTTGGACAGGACAACATTTTGGAGTGACGTTAGTTATATGGATCGCCACTTGCGGCGCTGGGTGTCACGTGTTGTGTGGTCAGTCAGTCGTGTGCCGACGGCGGCGAGGTCGTATTGTTGTTGGCCCGGCCTGAATGCTGTGACTAGGTCAGGGCCAGAAGTTTGCAAAGTTATTGTAATATAATATGTCAGTGTACTTCAGAAAAAATCTTTGTGTTATTAATCTGCTCCTCATCCTGCCACCACGCAATTCAACAACTAACTTAGAGAGTAGGATGTCAACACATACATGATAATACCGACGGATGTGGAATTTCGATACGCCAACTTCATATACTGCAGCCGGTATTAACGCATCGTACATTTTTAATAATGAATTCACTACGCATGCGTGATGTTTACTGGATGAGTATCGTACATAAACCATTTTAATTAATAGGCTATGACAGGCGTTTTACGCAAGAGAAATCAAATTCCAAACAAACATTTAGGAATATTATTGAATTAGCATTGTTATTATTAACATTAATATATCAATGCTAGGAGTAAAAAGATGCAAAAGATTTTGTATACCTTGGAATTACGATCACCTGGGATGGCAGAACAAAAAGAGAAGTCAACAGTCGAATACATTAAGCAAGGCTAGCTTTCAATAAAAAAAGCCAAAATTCTTGAGTCAAAGAATATTTCTTTAGGGCTCCGCAAGCAACTTGCCAAAACACTTGTTTGGAGCATCTTAATGTACGGCTGTGAGACATGGTGCTTATCTGAAAGTGACAAAAAAAGACTAGAGGTCTTTGAGATGTGGTCATACAGAAGAATTCACGGTATATCCTGGAGAGGCCACGTCACGAACAATGAGGTTCTCAGCATAATCAAGGAAGATAGGCAACTAGTAAGAACCATCGCAGAGGCGATCGGTCACATCGTGCGCCACGATGGTCTTATTCACGACATTGTGGAGGGGACGGTTGAGGGTAGAAACTGCAGAGGAGTATTTGCAGCAACTGTTCGAGGACATGAGTTTTGCTCTTGTTCTGAGCTAAAGTGGATGCTACTCAATAGGCACACTCAAGTGGCAACGGGCAGGACATATCTGTCGAAGAGACGACGGTCGATGAGGAAGAACAGTATTGGAATGGAGCCTAAAAACTGGCAAAAGAAGCATTGGCCGACCCCCTACAAGATGAACTGACGATATAAGAAGGCGGAGGATCGAAGAGGATGGAGACTCATTCGGGAGGCCTACGTTCAACAGTGGACGGGCACAGACTGATGATAATGATGAAAGAGGATTGCAGAGGATCGAGAAGATTGGAGATCGAGATGCAAGATGTTGTTCCACTGGATTGATACTACGAAGAAGAAAATACATGGTTTATAACGTGTTATAAATATTTATTTATTTATTTACCTTTCTCTCTCTTAACTAGAGAAGGATTGAGAAAGACTACGAGTTAGTCGAAACTGCAGTCTTCTAATAGAGAACTTTTGTTACGTGATCCATCAAGGTAAATAAATAAATAAATATTTATAATTTATTATGGATCTCAAAGTGAATGCTCAAAACATTGAAAATATTTATAACATGTGTTTTCGTTATCGGTAGGTATTCGGCCCATCAAAGGTATTCAATCTTACACGCGTAACAAGGACCTCAATTAGCTGCTGAAGAGCGCTGGAATGGGTAAGAAAAAGAAGCAACGTTTTCTAGAAATTAGTTTTAGTACTTTTGATTCGAAATTTGTTATGGTAACAGATTAAATCGATACCACATACAATTTAGTCGGGCGTCATAGTCCAATGGTAGAGTGTTTGTCTGTCATTCAGACGCTGTCGGTTCAAGAGCCGACCGAGCATGATTTAAAAATATATATGTATATATTAAGCACTTTACTGGCCTCCGGTAAGCTTGAGCAACCCCAAGGACAAAAGATTTTTGTCCAGACCTCGGAAGCATCGTGCCGATCATCTCCTTAAAAAAACTATGATCATTGAACACCCAAATATTTATCTGGCACTACACCCGCAGGGAGAGTTTCGGCTAGAATCCAGTACAAATTATGCCTCTTAGCTTATGAGGCACTCAACGGAACTGCACCGGGCTATTTGACAGAACTTATCAAGCCTTCAGAAATAAGCGCGCGTGGAGAGACACTCAGATCAGCTAGAGCAAATAGAAGCACCCTGCAGCTGACGGGAGGTAGTCCTAGCAGGGGCTTTCAGCTACGCGACACCAATGGCCTGGAACTCGCTACCGGAAAGCATAAGTTCTCTTAAAGCTGAGGCATCCTTCAGAAGCAGACTCAAGACCCCCAGCTTTTTACTCAGAGAGGCAAAGAAGCGCTTTTGGAATGATCATTCGGTCATAAAAGAGCGCTATACAAATACTGATATAATATAATAATAAGGGTATGCATTTGCATAGTCTTGCCCTGAAGGCTTCCGGGAATCGTCTACATTTGCATCTGGACCTCTGGGTATACAGGTGTTCTGAGACAAGATATAGACAATCTGATCTTACAGAACTAAAAAAACAACTATTTGTGGTGGTGTCCATATACTCCAAAGTATGAAGCGGAAATGTCTTTATTATTACAGAAATTTACTATAAATGGGTGGTCTTCACGGGACGACTTTTGTCTACCGCCAATTTTAATTAATAAGCTATGACTGGCATTTTACGGGCGAGGGATCAAATTCACACAGACCGGACGTATTTAAGAGAAATCGATTACAAATCCTTTTTTTTAAATCTCCGTCAGGGATTGAACCCACGAGTTTTAACTTGCAAAGCAAACGCTTTGACGGCATATTTTAAATGATTAGTTAATCGAATTTTTTAAAATGAAAATTAATGATTAGTCCGACGCTGCATATGCCCCAAAAAGCAGCTCATCCCTACCATCGATACACGATTATCAAAGGGCGGTTACCAATATAAAATGTAGTACGCGTCCAATGATGCTTAGCTTCGATAATCTAACAAAAACCGCGTTAATAACGATATGCCATTGTCGTTGGAAGTAATGATTCCTAACTGATGTCTGCTATTTGCAGAATCCATTTCCCATCGTTACCATTTCCTTATCCATTCACACGTATTTCGTGGTTAGCAACGTGTTACCAAAGAAGGCAATTCGAGACTCGCTATAGTATACTAACTTCGCAGCCTTAGACTGAGGTCTATTTGACATCTAACTGATGCACCTAGAATCACGGGAAGGCCTTCAGCCACTCTCTAACAAGTAGCTTTTTGCGTGCGCCCAGTAACGGGTACCCATCTGGGTCTCCAAAAACAGGACGGGACAGGGAGGGTTTTCACCAAGCGGCTCAAATCAAGAAAAAGTTTCCTACAGTCGACAACGGAACTGGTGATAACTGAGGCCACCCTGCAGCTGAACATGTGCAGAAGTGCAACTGGAGGGAATACTTGGATTGCCCCGAAAGGGTATATAGCCCCTGGTCACGAACACGGGTGGAATATATGGAGGTCCCTTAACAGACTTGGGACCGCAGTATGCAAGACGAGGACACAAATGAAAGCCTGCCAGTTTTAAGGCGGACGGACTGAATGTGACTGCGGCGCGGAGCAGACCCTGTCCCACCTTCTGGAGTGTGCGCTGTGTCCGATCAGCTGCCTCCAGGAAGACCTGATGATGGCCGGGAGTAATGCCATCGACGTCGCCCACTTCTGCGCTGACAGGATCTGACCCTGTTAGACCCAGCAAGTGTCGTTGGACTAAATGCCTCTCGTAAAAGTAATCCGAGGTTAGGTTAGCTCAAAGTATATTAAGGTTATTATATTTGAGGTTAGGTTAGGTTAGATCCTGTTAGGTTTATCAACTCACTCACTATCTTAAAGAAACTTCACTTCACACATATGTGTTTACATAAAAAAAAAACAATTCCATAATTTAAATTAGGTTGTTGTTTTTTATTATCCCTGTTGGAAGCCAGGTCTTTAACCTTTTCCTCATTCGGTCGAATGGTCACCGATTGGGTTCCAAATAAAAAGGTCACCGCTTTGATACGTTTTATTAAAGACATCTTTATATAGGAGCAAATCAAGATTATCATATTAAGGTACATGGCAGTTGACAGGTTCGAAGGTATGCAGCTAGTAATAGAAGTGGTGACCAACTGGTGGTTTGTCAAACATGTAAAATACCAACACCAAATCATCAATAGAGACCCGTATTTTTAGCATCTTATCAAGTGCCTGAGCCCTCTGTTTCTCTGCTGGCGAGTATGCCGCGCCAGTGTGGGCGAGGTCTGCCAATACCAAGAAAGTGGATATTGCCCTGAATGAAACGTGCCGGGTGTTTACGGGGTGCCTAAAACCTAACCCAAAATCAAAGCTATATCAACTCTCGGGCGTCGCCCCACCAACATATGGAAAGAAGTCACCACTGAGAACGAGCTCACCAAAGCAACCCAAGACACACTCCACCCTATGTTTGCGTATCAAAAGATTACCACACGGCTCAAATCAAGAAGACGTTTCCTACAGTCGACAACGGAACTGGTGATACCTGAGGCCACCCTGCGGCTGAACAAGTGGAGGAGCGAAACTGAGGAGAATACTTGGATTCCCCGAAAAGCACCTAGCCCCTGGACACGACAAGGGGTGGAATATATGAAGGTCCCTTAACAGACTTCGGACCGGAGTATGCAAGACGAGGACACAAATGAAAGCCTGACAGTCTTACAGCGGGCCAACTGAATGTGAGGCGTGGAGCAGACGCTGTCACACGTTCTGGAGTGTGCGCTGTGTCCGAGTAGCTGCAGCCAGGAAGATTTGATGATGGCCGGGAGTAACGCCATCGACGTCGCCCACTTCTGGGCAGACAGAATCTGAGCCTGTTGTTAACGACACGATTATATATATATATAGCATATATTTATGGGTGGATGCACGATTGAAAGGGTGGTTCAACCCTAAAGAAGGCATATATAGAGCTTAGATTTGATAAAATAAATTTAAAAAATCAAGTTTGATCGCGTTTTGAGCGGACACCGTCTGAATGACAAACAAACACTTTTTACCACTGGAATATACCACCTAATATAGTTTAAAATTATTATTTTTATGGAATGGTTTGCATCGAATGGTTTTAAAGTAAGAATGTGACACCGCTAGATAAGATATCGAGGTAATAAGGAGATCGCTGCCCGTGTTGTAAAGGTGCGTACTATGTAAATACATTAAAATGTGTATATGTGTGACATGAGATGGGTTATATATATATATATATATATATATATATATATATATATATATGAATGTCATACTTATCAGTTTACACTGCACGAATATGAATATTTATATATATATATATATATGTTTTTTTACATGTACTGATATCATATATATATAAAGGGCAACCGAAATTGAATGTCACTTTGACTTATCAGTTTGGGGAACACTGCACGAATACAGGGAAGTGAAATTTATGTTAATTTTAAATTATTTGTTTTTTTTTTATGTAGGCACTGATATCAGCTTTATTGATATATAGCTCAAAAACAAGTTCCTGTGTTTTAGGCTGATGCCGTAAACCCTCGAAATACGATCTATTGCCTATTATTTTTGTTCGCTCGCCTGACATGCACATCTAATAATGTTCGTTTTAATTATATAATATTACGCAGGCATTTGCGTACGCCATTTTATTTGTTTTGACAGTTGCTCCATTTCATGTTGGTGCAACTGTCATCTTTAGTTTGCTTTTTTGCCGCGATCACAATGTTCGGCAGTTGTCGGTTACGAGTCGACCGGTCAGGCGGAGAAGCAAAGTCTTTATTCGAAATAAATGCGAATTGTGCTTCAAAAACAAGTTCTCTGTGTTGTTGATCTGCTCCTGCATCCTGTCGCTCAGTAATTCGATACCGAACTTAGAGAGGAGGATGCCAACACATACAAGAGAATACCGACAAATGGTGACAGTAATTCTGAAGTCTCATCTGTTAAATTCAATGACGCTTACCATGGTGCATATATGGCTAAGCGCTTTATATGGAGTGTTGATCCGCCAGCGTCATAGACTGCAATGTAATTTTATAATGTGTTTACATATTGCAAAAAAAGTCTATGCATGTGTGTGAACTCATGCACTGGAGGCTCCCGGGAACCATCTATTGCACGTGACATGTTCTGGGACAATACACGGACAATCTGAGCTTACTCAATTAACGTAATTATTTTGAAAATTAATATTTTTTACGTTTTAATACACCTGTCGTGTAATTGAAATACAAATAGTAGCAAGGCTTATATGAAGGATCCGTAAGGCGACTGTCAAGGGCCGGACTTCTAAGGACGCCGTCCCTCCGCTGATGAATTAGCCCACTGATAGGCTATGACAGCCGGGCCTCACACCGACGTCAATCAACTCACATTAACCAGTGTCAAGTGAATTACGATATCATTATCTGCCCAACGAAGTACACCAAGATCACAGAGTGTTTAACCAAAATTAATGATATTTATTAGACTTTTATAATTAAATTAATTGATACATACTAAATATCCTCCTCTCTTTAAAAGGTAGTTATTCAGTCGCGAGGTGGCAGAATGAGAAACAGATTAATAACTCACATACTTTTTCTGAAGCGGCGCATTGAGACGTCAGTTAGCTTGGCCCAAAAAACTTAAAAGTAAAAAACGACAGATTTTTTGCATTCTTGTTGTTCTATCTGTTCTGGAATATGGGAGCTTAGTTTGGAATCCCAATAAATAGAAATACGTTATCATGCTCGAAAAACATCTCAAAAAAATCTCCGACGTCTCTATTTTTATATTTTCGGTATCTACCCATTCAATTCAATCAATTCCGAACATTACCCAACTCTTTTGCTTCTAGGGAAGCTTTCTTTCCATTCGTTAGAGTCCCGGAGGAAAATTGCCGCTCTCAAACATTCATTCCTTCTTCTTCGCGGTGCAATTCACAACCATGGGACTCTTGAAAGTTTTAACTTCTATGTCCCAGATAAGTGCGCCCGTGCTCGAAACCATCCATTGTTTTTGATCCCATTTGATACTTGTGGAGTCAATTTAGTACAACGGCAATGTCGCTCCTAAATGGCCTACCAGCACACCTCGATCCTTTTCTTACATCCTTTTCCTCTTTTGTCGATGGTATTGTTCTCACAGATCTCTGTGATCTTTGACAGGTGTCATCTTCTTCTTCTTTTGTTTATTTTTATTTTTATTTTTCTTTTGTATGTATGGTATATTTATATGTGCTCTGTTTCTTATCATTTTGTACTTTGGAACTGCCAGTTCTTGGTCGACACACATTAACCTTGTATGGATGTTCGGCAAGTGTAAGACGAGTTTGTCGGCTGTGGGTGGGTGCAGGGGGAATTAGTTCTTTAAGTTCCGAAGAGCAGAGACCGTGGTAATAACGGTAGAAAAGACTAAGAGAACCAATCTTACGCCTGTGTTCCATTGATTGCAGGTTAGACGTAAGAGTGTCATTGTTTATCAAACGAATTGCTCTTCTTTGAACTGAGTCAATTGTGTTAAGAAGGTATTTTGGGGCTCCATTCCAAAGGTGGCTGCCGTATTCAAGGATAGGTCGGAATTGTCCTTTATATAGAAGAAGTTGTTTATCGTTGAAATACCGACGTGATCTATTATATAATACACCTAGTTTTTTTGGAAGCGAGACCGGCTTTGTTTTGGTTGAGTCACCCTTTAGGACCAATTGGTTCGTGGTTCGTCGTCTTCTTAATAAAATTGATTGCACAAATCAGTAATAAAATTAATATTTTTAGCAAAGGATTACCTCATATATACTGAAGGGTCTTATAAAGGGTCCGCCAAATAACTTTTTTTTTTTTAAAACAGGGCGCAAAACATCGAGTGTAGCTTCGGCTGTGTGGCACGTAGCGCCGTCCTGTTGAAACCAAATGTTGCCAATATCCTCCTCTTTAATTTTTGTGAACAAAAATTCGTTCAACATGGCCGCGCCGCATGGAAGCGCCATTGATGGCGGTTCACGCACACTTTCTGCCACAGCAGGAATATTCTCGGGTGTACGCACTGTTTTTGGCTTTTCACGCTTTGGTTTATCGATGAGGATGCCAGTTTCTTTCACTTTTTTCACAAGATAACGAACATACGGAGCTGACGGTGATTCTCTTCTTCCAAAACCCGTACGCAATTTTCGCACACATTCTGCAACATTACCATGATTTTCAAAGTGATGTCGCAATATTTCCCAGCGTTGTTCAAGCGTATACACAACCATATTCGTTCAGCGGAAGGATAAAACTAATTATCTGTCAAATCAGACATGAGCTAAGTGTTACCATTCACGAAATAAGCACTAGTTGAAAAAAAAACGTTAGATGGCGGACCCTACATATTACCTCATATATAAGATCCTTCATGAAACATTGCTATTAAAAAAAAAACGCGAATAAGCCTTAAAATTAAAAAAATATGCCATTTTCGCTTTCTTCATTGCAAATCCCAGCACTTATTTAGGCAAAATATAGACAGTTCTTTAGTAGAGACCAAAAAAAGACGTCAAAAATCCCGTCTCTCTTCGGCAATTTCACTTCTATTTTTTTCTACCCGGCTTCTTCGAATCTTGGAAGAATTAAGGGATTTAAAAACGAGCTGGTCTTGGATGACGCTGGATGATGTTGACACACGCAGGAGAATGCCGAAAGAAGGCAGCTGTAATATCACATAAAATGATTCTAAAAGTCTTTCCATTTTATTTTTTATTTTTTATGTAATCACATACAGCAGAATACGGACAGATGGTGATAGTAATCCTGAAGACTCATCAGTGGAATTCTATGACGCTTACCATGATGCATATGGCTAAGCGCTGCGTGTGCAGTATTGATCCGCCAACGTCATAACCTCGAAATTCACGTTTATTCATCCTTATTAATACAGGAATTTACTATGAATGTGTGGTCTTCACGGGACGACTTTCGTCTACAGCCGATTTTAATTGATAGGCTATGACTGGCATTTTACGGGTGAGGGATCAAATTCACACCAATCGGGGTATTTTGGAGTTTAAAAATCAATCAAAAAACCTTTTTTTTTAATCTCCGTCGGGGATCGAACCCACGACAAGCGTGGAACGGAAATGCGCAATAAATAAAACCCAGACGGGTATAGCTCAATGGTCAAAGCGTTTGCTTTGCAAGCCAAAGGTCGTGGGTTCGATCAACGAGGAAGATTACAAAAATAAATATTTTTAATCGATTTCTGAGTTCTGAAATACCCCCGGTTTCATGTGAATTCGATCCCTCACCCATAAAATACAAGTCATAGCCTATTAATTAAAATTGGTTGTAGACGAAAGTCGTCCCGTGAAGACCACCCATTCATAGTAAATTCCTGTAATAATTTAGGATGATGCGTGAATCTCGGGCTGTAGTCTATGACGTTGGCGGATCAACACTCCACATGCAGCGCTTATTCATATGCAATATGGCAAGCGTTATAGAATTCCACAGAAGAGACTTCAGAATTACTATCACCATCTGTCGGTATTCTCCTGTATGTGCTTACATAAAAATTTAAAAAAATGTGAGAGCGGATAGTTCTCGAAATGATTGATGTGTGGTGTTCGGGAGCTGCGACTGTTAGTTACTGCGCGGTGCGAGTCCGACCTGGGAACATATATGGTTCCCAGCGAACTACGAGACAAAAGTCATAATTTTGAGCGATTATAGTAATTAGTTTTTTTAAGAAGGTAGGGTGATCAACCCGACGCTCTCGACGCCTGGATCATTTTATACCAATAATTGACTCAACTCGATTAGCAACACGCGGTTAGCAAATGTCTTTGACCCATCCATGTTTTGGTACGCGCTCAATATTCCTTAACTTAGGTGATCTAACAAGAAACGGAATATCATTGTGCTATTGCGGCTGGTCGAAATAAATTTTCAATTATCGACCAAAATATTCTTAACACGCTAAATATATATTTACTGATATCCTCCTCTCTAAGTTGGATATCGAATTAATGGGTGACAGGACGCAGGAGCAGATTAATAACACAAATTATTTGTTTTCGAAGCACAATTCTCGTTTATTTTAAATAAAGACTTGATTTCTACGCCCGACCGGTGTGACGTTTCGCCGGCCGGGCTCGAGTCAATTGACAACTGCCGGACACTGTGACGTGCCGCGCCACCCATGATCGCGGCAAAAAAAAAGGAAATTAAAGATGACAGTTGCACCAACATGAAATGGAGCAACTGTCATAAAATGGCGTAATATTACATAATTAAAACTAACATTATTAGATGTGCATGTCAGGCGAGCGAACAAAAATAAGAGACAAAATATCGTTTTTTGAGGCTTTACGGCATCAGCTTAAAAGAGCTATATCAAGCTGATATCATATATATGTTTTGAAGCTTTGCTGGGAAACGAACCTGCGATATTTAGCATTGAAATCGATCGTTTTAAAAACTCGAAAATAACTCTTGGGCACGCGGATAGTCTATCCCGGGATTAGGCATCATCCGGTGTCTGGGTAGCGGCTTTAACTAATACCCCGGGGATTCGGTTTCGGTACATTATAAAGCCGGAATGCCGGGATAAGGGGTAGACACACGGAATTGATTATGATACTTATAAAATATATATAAATATATCTATATATTGAAATTAGGGCATGCGTGATTATGGATTTACATTCCATACCAGCTCTCCTAACTGAAGCATAAGGTCGTCACAAAACGCAGCCACAAAGCTCATTCAGCTGCCATGGATTTCTTTTCATCTCACTCGAGCTCTGACTCCACAAAATAGATTAAATGTATAGTTCTCGATGAAGGCAACAGCCCGAGGATTGACGTTGCGATCTTCCACCAAAGGTAGAACTATCTTTTTGTTCTTCCAGGACAGTTACTTCAGACTAACTGCTAAACGGATAAACCCTGATCACTGGTCTACCCAACTAATGACTGGGCACGGCGCTTTTAATGACAGATTTTACTCATTTAATTTAGTTTCAAACCCTAGTTGTACATCCTGACTTCAGAGCACATTCTCTGGGACTGTCAGTTCCTCTCGTTAGAAAGAAGAGTCTTTTTCGATGCATGTCGACGGAATCGCCTCGGCCATATCGGGCATGCAGACTTTATGGCCACTAAAAATAAAATTCCACGAAAATCTATCTTCCATCTTCATGTCTTTACAACCCGAGAATGCAATTCTAATCTCTTTCATCTTTTCTTTCAGCACTTCTGTGCAGTGGCCACAATTATTCAGAGGGAACTCCCACTGGACTTATCAGTTGCTAACTGATCTTTTTAAAGACGGGGATGTCAGTGTTTACATCATTTTTCGACAAGTAATTCGTGTGAATTTTGGACTGAAAAATTTACAGTATATGCATATTTTCTTGATATACCTACTTCTCTCTAAACGCCACAAGCATACGTAATCCTACACTGGATGTCCGTACATAACCATTAAATTGATTGCGTTTTTAAATGCAAAAATATTCCGCGGCTAGTGGTCGGAAAATTCGCTGAATAGATCGAGAGCTTACGTACATAGTATAGAACTATCAATAGCTTGAAAATAAAACAAGTAAAGTTTAAATCTGAACTCTGGGAAAGCAGACACCGTTAACTAGTATAACAACGCCTTCCGAATGTTGTAGGGTCTGCCGCGATACTGCAGTGCCTCAGGCATGTTGACGGAGGGGCGCCATAGTTCTATAAATGGCTACAGTATTACTTTCGGCGCTGGGCTGTCAACCACTGCGGGCGCTCAGCCGTCATCTGTTCAAGACCTGGGAGGAATGCAGAAAATTCCGTCTCAGGCAGACGACCGAGTTTTGTCCATTTTTAGTCTTAAATACGAATAAATTCGGAACTATCTGCTGCTAGGGAATCTCTAGTGGAGAAGATGAACATATCTCTTGTAAGGGTTTCACGATGGGGGGACCTCAACCTAGTCAGTTTCAACATTTCCAAAACCCAAGCATTCACTTTCTCCACCAAGAAGGCTGCTATGGATCCTGTATCTTTCAACGGTTGATCTCTTCCAAAAGCAAGCTCCATCAACATCCTCGGAGTATCAATCTCGGACAATGTCAAATATAACGAGCCAATTAAGTATAAAGCCGGTCTCGCTTCCAAAAAACTATGTGTATTATGTAATAGATCACCGAGGTATTTCAACGATAAGCAACTTATTCTTCTATATAAAGGACAAATCCGACCTATCCTTGAATACGGCAGTCACCTTTGGATTGGAGACACAAAATATCTTCTAATCTGAATTGACTCAGCTCAAAGAAGAGCAATTCGTTTGATAAACAATGACACTCTTACGTCTAACCTGCAATTAATGGAACACAGACGTAAGATTGATTCACTTAGTCTTTTCTACCGTTATTACCACGGTCGCTGCTCTTCGGAAATTAAAGAACTAATTCCTCCTGCACCCACTCACAACCGACACAAACTCGTCTTAGTTTAGTCTAAAGTTCCTTCCTTAATGCCATCGGTAAGCTTTGGAATGCTCTTCCAGCGTCTGTGTTTCCTCCTTCCTACAATCTGGATCTCTTCAAGAAACAGATAAATATATATTTTAATTTAAGTATTTTTACAGTGTTTTAGGATTAGATCGTCCCTATAGATAGCTCCGCTGATCGTCAGATGGCAGGCTGCCAGTTGTTTTGGACCATTGACTGCAGAGTGGCGGGGTTCAGGCATGTTCGAGCATAATGCATGCAGAAGAATACCACAGAAGGGCCGGCTCACGAGCCGCTTTACTGTGCTAGGAACAAGTGTTTTTGTCGGAATGTAAATTACGCAATAATTCATCAAAATTTGAAGTAAATTAATAAAATAATAAATTAATTTTTTTAAAATTTTATTAGAATATTATTTTATTATTTCAATATTCTAATCTACTTTTATAGATCATTGACTTTATTACAATATTATTATTACTTAAATATACATATACTAAACATAAAATTCTTTTTTCAACGCGTCAATCCAAGCACAAAAATAACGGCAGAAGCGGGATGCGAACCGCGGACCTTGGAAACCAACTATGCCCAGGTATTCATACCGTTGAAAAAAGAATTTTATATATAGTATATGTATATTTAAGTAATAATAATATTGTAATATAGTCAATGATCTATAAAAGTAGATTAGAATATTGAAATAATAAAATAATATTCTAATAAAATTAAAAAATAATTAATAATATCAAGAAGGTAAAATTATCCATCAGTAACACAGGTAAATGATTGGTTATAAAGTCCGAGTCGGAACTATAAGTAGTCGTTTCACATCCATTCAGTCTATAGTTTGGTTCGAGACCCGAGTGGTACTTACTAAAATAAATAGACTGCCGGAAAGTAATAATATTAAGCTTGTGAATAAATGCATACTGGATAGAATAATAATAAAAATATACATACTTTGAATATATACTATGGCGACATCGATTCGCCGAGCGGTATGAATACCTGGGCATAAGGTTGGTTTCCAAAGGTCCGCGGTTCGCATCCCGCTTCTGCCGTTATTTTTGTGCTTGGATTGACGCGTTGAAAAAAGAATTTTATGTTTAGTATATGTATATTTAAGTAAGAATAAAATAATAGTCCAGTGGTACGATCCTCTGCCACCGAGTCATTGATTATCCTTGCGGGAGTGCTGCCGTTGGATCTGCAAGTGCAGGTGAGCGCCGCTATGTCGTTGCTTAGACGTGACTTCTCTGCGGAGGTCGGGGGCACTTGTCTCAATCCTCCGCAGGGTAAGATCACGAAAGAAACCGAAAAAGAAGTAAGGCTGGCGGCGCTCGCAGCATGGCAGGCAGAGCAGATGGTCGACCTCGCTCAAGGGTAGACACACATATTCCTTCTTTCCTTCTGTCCTCGATAGAATGGAGATGCCGTGGCTTATTCCAAACCACTGGACTAGTCAATTCATGACTGGGCACGGAAATTTTAAGGCTAAACTCTTCAAGGACGCTGAACACGTTCTGTGGCATTGTCCAATATTAGATTTAGGGAGGCAAAGGCTCCTTAGCGTAATCCAACAGAAGTCTGGACCGGTTGGATATGTCGATCTCATATCTACGGAGCCCAACTACCATGCATTTTCTGTATTCGCGGCGACCTTCGGCTAAGAAGTCTAAAAGTCCAAATTTTAACGTCTCAACTACTAACGTTTACACCCATGTGTGGTGTTGCTCACCAAAACCAGTTACTTGTATAACGAGAATGTACTCTGAAAACAATGCCTTGGTAAGTGCTCCCAAGGAGCGCAGGTACAAGGCGACCGGCCCGGGGGCCTAAGGCCCCAAAAAAAAAAAAAGTCCAGTGGTACAAGCGTTTATCATTCAGACACCGTCAGTTCAAACCCAACCAAGCTTGATTTAAAAAAAAGAAATCATCAAATCTAAGCTCTATGCATGCCACCGGTAGGGTTGACCCACTCCTTAAGAGCAAAAGAAAATTGTCAAAGCTTCAAGAGCGTCGGGCTGATCATCCGATCTCCTTAAAAACGCTGAATATTGTACACCCAAATATTTCTCTGGTACTACAGTTGCGGTCTATAAAAGTAAGCGGGCTCTTGCCCTGGAGGCTCCCGGGAACCGTCTACGTAAATATAATATGTGATTCATGTTAAAACAAGGTACGATATTAAAATCCTCCTCTCTCTCAAAAGGGGTATCATTGCGTCGCGTGAGGGCAGGATGGAGAACAGGTCAGCAAACAAACACTTTCTTTTAGAAGCGCATTGATTATATTTATATTAACTTTATAAGCTTCCGGCCAAGCGGGAGGAAACGCCGCTGTGGCCGTAATGCAATCTCTCGCTAAATGGTGGGGACCGACTACCGATCTCCGCGCTCGGTCTCGGCTTCCGCCCGCGCCGCGAGCGGTGATGTTTATATCTAACACACCCGTCCAAAATGACAACATGGCGCACATAAATGTACGACAAGCGACCAGAAATAAGACACGAAAGATTGTATATCGAGGTCTTCGGTAACAGTCAGCAGGGACTACATCATGCTGATGTCAATATATATATATGTATATTAATATAACATTTTAGAGTTTACTTGTATAAGATTACTGAAGTTAAGTAACATTTTACGTGCATCTCAACATGGATAGGTTACCGCCAGTTGAGTTAACCTACCTTCATCAACATTTCCATGTCCACTTCCATTAGTGGAGTATATGGTCGACACAAACTGTTGCTATAAGAAGCCATGTCAGTCACCGAAATCTTCGCCTCATCCCATTTAAACTCTACTTTCCAAAGTTCTGCCGAGTACATTGTATCTTATTATTATTATTATATTAGTATTTGTATAGCGCTCTTTTATGACCGAATGATCATTCCGAAAGCGCTTCTTTGCCTCTCTGAGTAAAAAGGTGGGTCTTGAGTCTGCTTCTGAAGGATGCCTCCGCTTTAAGCTCTCTTATGCTTTCCGGTAGCGAGTTCCAGGCCATTGCTGCAGCGTAGCTGAAAGCCCGATTGCCAAAAACCGTGCTAGGACTACCTCCCGTCAACTGCAGGGTGCTTCTATTTGCTCTAGCCGATCTGAGTGTCTCTACGCGCGCTTATTTCTGAAAATCTATAGTTCCCAACGGTCTACAACTTAACCTAACCTAAAGTAACCTAATCTAACGCAACTTAATGTAACTTAACCTAATCTTAAGACGGTGTGAACCCGGGGCTTGGAGAAAAGGAAGCTGTAGTTTATATACTCCTACTGCATTCGATGTACATGTCCCAGGCAGGTGCACGTTCGTGTCTTAATCAACTGTGTAGTACAGAACGCTGCCTTATCCGATCCCTCATCACATCATTCCGCACAAAGTCAAACCATCGCATTCAAAATAGTATACGCAGGCATTTATTTGCTCACAAAACCTATTACACGGCTGCATTGATTTTGTAAGCACAAGTCAGAATTTACATTCAAAAATAAAATTTCGATACTAACGGAGCTTCCATACTTAATAGAACTTAAAGAAAAGAATGCTGTAGTTTATGCTCTCCTACAGCATCCAAAGTACATGTCCCAAATCAATGCACATTTGCCGCATGACTAACTAGCATGAAAGCCTGCCTTGTCTGCTCATTTACCTCATCATTCAGCACAAAGTTGAACTGTCGCATTCTAAATAATTTACCAAGGCATCTGTTTACAAAGTCTATTATACGGCTGCATTGGCTGTTGTAGAAAATTCGAACGATACAGAAGCTGAGTTATTTTTTTTTGATCGCACGTAGCTGAGAGTCCCAGGCATTGCGCGCACAATATTGTTGATCCGCTAACGTCAAAGAATACAGCCCGAAATTCACGCACCATCCTTATTATTACAGGAGTTTACTACGAATGGGCGGTCTTCACGAGAGGACTTTCGTCTACAATTTTTATTACTAGGGTATAATGGCATTTTACGGGTTAGGAATAGAATTCACACCAAACGGGCGTATTTTAGAGCTGAGAAATCAATTAAAAAACATTTATTTTTAATCTCCGTCGGGGATCGAACCGACGACCTTTGACTTGCAAAGCAATCCTTTTGACCATCAAGCTATAACCGCCGGCAAATTATACGGCTGTATTAGCTTTTGATAGATAGAATCCGAAACGAGGAAGTACGCAGAAGAACTCAAGTAGTGGATGCTACCCAACGAATAGGCACACTCAAGTGGCAATGGGCAGGTCACATCTGTCGAAGAGACGACGGTCGATGGGGAAGAAAAGTATTGGAATGGCGCCCAAGAACTGGCAAACGAAAAATTGGCCGACCCCCTACAAGATGGACTGACGATATAAGAAGAATAGCGGGAGTGACCTGGATGCGGAAGGCGGAGGATCGAAGACGATGGAGACTCATGCGGGAGGCCTACGTTCAACAGTGGACGGACACGGGCTGATGATGATGATGATTAGCTTTTGGTGCAAATGCGGACGGTACAGACGCTGTAAGCCGAAGTTTTCTTTTGATCGTGTATTGCTGAGTCCCAGATATTGTGCAAGGTGTCATTTTTTTTTTTTAATATTGATGTCATAAATAAATTTAATTAAACACTTGTTTGGAGCATCTTAATGTACGGCTGTGAGACATGGAGCTTATCTGAAAGTGATAAAAAAAGACTAGAGGCCTTTGAGATGTGGTCGCACAGAAGAATTCCCGGAATTTCCTGTAGAGACCACGTCACGAACAATGAGATTCTCAGGGAAGATAGGCACCTAGTAAGAACCATCTCAGAGAGGCGATCGGTCACATCATGCGCCACGATGGTCTTCTTCGCGATATTGTGAAGGGGATGGTTGAGGGTAGAAACTGTAGAGGGCGCCCTAGACGGGAGTATTTGCAGCAAGTATTCGAGCACATGAACTGTAGCGCTTGTGCTGAGCTGAAGAGGGTTGCGGAGGACCGAGAGGAATGGAGATCGAGATGCAAGATTCTGTTGCTGCAAATCAATCCACCGGATTGATACTACGAAGGAGAATTAAATTTGATTAATTTTCATACTCTGTTCCATTGAAATTTGACGATTATAAAGTTGTACAGCATCCCCCATCTCGATCCCATCCAATTACTGGCTTTAGCACGGTCATTAGTTCGTCGTAATTAATGCCGGGGTATGAAATAATTCGCGTACAAAGTCGATGAAGAGCAAACGAATCGATTTCGAAATCTGGCGTTGCCTGCTACAAAAAGAACATTAATTACAAAAAACACAACAATGTAAATGTTTGGATCTAATGATTGGGATCGAAAAATCGACTTAAAATGATGAAAACTCTATTGAAAATTTGCGTAAGTTGTAATTAAAAACATTAATTTTTAAATTAAAATAATATATTAGTTTCGGTGATAATATTTGCGATGTCAATCTTTTTTTTAAATTTATTTTTATGTGAGCACATACAGGAGAATACCGACGGGTGGTGATGGTAATTCTGAAGTCTCACCTGTGGAGCACTGCATGTGTAGTGTCGAACCGCTGGCGTCATTGACCACAGCCCGAGATTGACGCATCATCCTTATTATTACAGGAATTGACTATGAACATGTGGTCTTCACGGGGCGACTTACGTCTACCACCAATTTTGGTTAATAGGCTATGAGTGGCACTTTACGGGTGAGGGATCAAATTCACACCGACCGGGGTATTTTAGAGCTCGGAAATCGATTAAAAATACATTTTTTTAAATCTCCGTCGACGATCGAACCCACGACCTTTGACTTGCAAAGCAAACGCTTTTACCATTGAGTTAGGAAATTCAAATTACCATAAAAACGATAGAATTCCATAAATTACACCATTCACGAAAATTCTTTAGTAAAAAAATATCAATTTGAAGCTCCGCAAGCAACTTGGCAAAACATTTGTTTGGAGCGTCTTGATGTACGGCTGTGAGACATGGTGCTTATCTGAAAGTAATAAAAAAGACTAGTGGCTTTTGAGATGTGGTCTTAGAGAAAAATTCTCGGAATTTACTAGAGAGAGACCACGTCACGAACAATGAGGTTCTCAGCACAATCAAGTAAGATAGGCACCTAGTAAGAACCATCTCAGAGAGGCGATCGGTCACATCATGCGCCACAATGGTCTTCTTCACGACATTGTGGAAGAGATGGTTGAGGTTAGAAACTGCAGAGGGCGAACTAGGCGGGAGTATTTGCAGCAAGTGGTCGAGGACATGAGTTGCAGCTCTTATGCTGAGCTAAAGAGGCTAGCAGAACATCGAGAAGAGTGGAGATCGAGATGCAAGATTTTTTTTTCGACGGATTGATACTACGAAGAAGAATCTCTTGGATATATCACATGCCTGTTTGCATCAACGAATGCATTCATAGCTAATCCCCTTAATTAATTATAATTGAAGTCAAAATTGAGGTTTATTGGCTGAAAACATTAAAAAACCATCTGGCAACGCTCACGGAACGAGAGTAGGTCTACTCTGGTTTCAAGCTTGAAAGCTACTGCCGCTAGTCGTGGTAATGGCCGGAGTGGCCCACTCTCTTCCCTCTTCCTTCACAGTGAAGTATGAAAGAGTGAGATGCGAATATAGTGTCGCCCATCCCGCACATTGTCAAGACCCAAGGTCGAGGCACTCACAGCGCGAATTTGTTTCCGATATTCACAAAACACCTTCGATGTACCCGATAACTTCTGATTATTATTAATATTATTTTTTTAAGCAATGCGTAAATATGTGATGGAGGAATAACTAAAATCTTAGCCTTGTATTTATTATATATATATACAGATATTGATGGTTATTAGAAGCAATGTGTAGAAGATACAAATCCCAGGGAAAGAAAGTTTAATGACGATGTAGCTTCACTCTTTCGCAATGGTTGTCAATATATGCCGTCTAAGATTCCCTACCTTTGACATCGGTAGCCGTAATAAATCGTTTTGCTACTTTCAGTACTCATTGTGACATCTACGGTAGGAACGTGGAACTGCAAACATTCCCTTTATCAACCTACATGTATTATTTACAGGAATCTGTAAAACATGTATGTAAATATCGTTATGTTTCGTCACGTGAGCGACTTTTCTGTAAACCACATGTGTCAATGCCACCACATGTATGGAGTTACATAATGAACGTTTGTTAAATATTTTTGTATGCATCATCTGATAGCTAAAGGAAGAAGAACCAATGTGATATATGAAAACAAGTCAGATAAGTACATTTATGCTTTAAATACTAGCTTGAAGCAAAAACAACGGTTTGAAAAATTCACGCCGCATTGACGGTATAATTTGTATTCCACCGAGTCGTAACGAAAGGGTTAATTAAGTGTTATGTTGAAAATACAAAATAACAATTAATTATTGTGTTGGTGAAATAATGTTTTTCTTCCTGAACATCCTAATGTTTTCAATATTTATTGATTTATTTATATACAGAATCGAAATTCCAGTTTTTTTTACAAATATTTAGAAACATTTTTTTTTTTTCTTTTTTTTTTACATTCGCTTACCACACCACTTAAAGATAAGATCTTGTGTGTGGCGTGGGATTCATCTATGTTATTTTACAGTTTTATATAATTATACAGAGTATTACATATTTACATGATTTTGATATAAAACTAACATTATATGATTAAAGATTTAATATACTATATGTTGAATTAAATTTAATGTATATATAATTTAATAATACATTTTTGGTACATTTCATTATTTCAATTTGTTATGCAGTGACGTCGGTTCTGTTCGTCATTATTTTAAAGTACTGTTTCACCTTTTCAATCAATATTTTAATATCGCTGATCCCTTTTATTTCCCGAGGAAGATTGTTAAAATTAACTATTCCGTTATATTTGTAACCATTTTTTGCATGGTTTGTGTTAAATTTTGGTATTAATAAGTTGTACATATACCTAGCAGAATGACAAGTGTACCAGTTTTCAATTCTTCTTTCTTTAATAGTCTGTAAGATAGTGTATTTTTGGTATAGTGTATCTACCGTTGGCACTTTGAATTTATTGTATAGGCTTTCTGTTGGGTAGGTGGGAGGCCTTTTCAATATCACTTTGATGATAAGTTTTTGCACAATTCTAATGGGGTTGGTAGTATTTAGGTATGTTCCTCCCCAACCAACAATACCATATTGCAGTTGAGATTGGACAATGGAGTAGTATACCATTTTTAGATCTGCTTTAGTTAAGATGTTTCTGAGTCTGATGAATATATAGATGCATTTGCGTATACGTTTTACTAATTCAGCAGTGTGTGATTTCCATTTTAAGTTACTGTCAATAATTATACCCAGGTATTTTATTTTATCAGTAGCTTTGATCAATGAGCAGGTTTTTTCGCAGTTGGTATTATTACATCCAGGGTAATAAATAAATAATTTAGGTATGGGAGTTGTCGTTATTTTTTTGTTTATGGAGAATGGGATTAGATATGTCTTTTCTGCGTTTAATGTAAGTAGATTAACGTCAAACCATCGTTTAAGACTGTTAATGTCATCATTTGCTAGTTTTATTGTATCATTCCAGTTATTGCTCTCAATTATTATTGCTGTATCGTCAGCATAAGATATTATTTTACCGTTCAGATTCTGTTTGAATATATCGTTTACGTAGATAATAAATAATAAGGGTCCCAATACTGTTCCTTGCGGTATTCCAAATTCACTTGTTTCTTTTTGACTCGGTACATTATTTATTTTGACTAATTGTGGTCGTTGATAAAGATAACTTTTTATCCATTCCAGTACGCTATTACTTATTCCAATGTGATTTAATTTCGATATTAGTTTTGCATGAGAAATGCTGTCAAATGCCTTTTTCAAGTCTATAAATATACCTAAACATTTATGATTATTGTCAAGTGAACCTAGTATATAATTTGATAGTTTAGCAATGGCGTCTTGTGTGTTTCGGTTTTCCATAAATCCGAATTGGTTTTCATTAATTAGTTTATTAGTTTTAATAAATTCATTTGTTCTTTTTTTTTACTATTTTTTCGAATATTTTTGCTATGTTTGAAATTATTGATATTGGTCTGTAGTTTGTAAAATCGTTATCATATCATAATAATATCATCACAACATAATAATAATAAACATAAATACACAATAAATAGAGAAAATAATAAAAAATAAAAATAACACTAAAGAATAAGAAGATGACACGTGTCAAAGATCACAGAGATCAAGTAGAACAATACCATCGACAAAAGAGGAAAAGGTTGTAAGAAAAGGATCGAGGTGTGCTGGTAGGCCATTTAGGAGCGACATTGCCGTTGTACCAAATTGAGTGCTTGAAGCTCCACAAGCATCGACCGGGATCAAAAACAATGGATGGCTACGAGCACGGGTGTACCTATCTGGAACATAGAAGTTAAAACATTCAAGAATCCCAGGGTTGTGAATTGAACCGCGAAGAAGAAGGAATGAATGTTTGAGTGCAGCAATTTTCCTCCGGGACTCTAGCGAATGGAAAGAAAGTATCCCTAGAAGAAAAAGAGTTGGGTAATGTTCGGAATTAAATGAATTGAATGGATAGTTACCGTAAATATAAAAATAAAGACGTCGGAGAAATTTTTTATGATTTTTTTCGAGCATGAAAATGTATTTGGATTTATTGGGATTCGAAACTAAACTCCCATATTCCAGAACATATTATTGAATATATATATTTATTTTTGAAATTTTACAAACAAACATTTAATATCGGTATATTTGCATTATAAAGAGTAAAGGGCAAGACTGAAAATGTCCGAAGAGGCAGAAGGGGACAATGAAGGAATAAATCAAACGATAACATATACAGGATCAATATACAGGGTCGGAGCAGGGAATTTATTACAAAAGATATGTATAATAATGTACGTCACGAACAATGAGGTTCTCAGAATAATCAAGGAAGATAGGCAACTAATAAGAACCATCTCAGAGAGGCGAGCCCGATGGATTGGTCACATCATGCGCCACGATGGTCTTCTTCACGATATTGTGGAGGGGATGGTTGAGGGTAGAAACTATAGATGGCGCCCTAGACGGGAGTACTTGCAGCAAGTATTCGAGGACATGAATTGTGGTGCTTATGCTGAGCTGAAAAGGGTTGCGGAGGACCGAGAGGAATGGAGATCGAGATGCAAGATTCTGTTGCTGCAAGCCAATCCACCGGATTGATACTACGAAGAAGAATAATGTAAAACTGGTCGTATTAAACGAGTTTAAATTGTTCGGAATGTCCGTGTATTTCCATTGATCACTTCCTAACACGCATAAAAAATTCTTCTCAGCAATCCACAACAGATCATTCTGTTGTGTTCGAAGCGTTTGCTTTGCAAGCCAGAGGTCGTGAGTTCGATACCCGACGCAGATTAAAAAAAAAGATTTTTAATTGATTTCTCAGCTCTCAAATACCGCCGGTTGGTGTGAATTTGATCCCTCACCCGTAAAACGCCAGTCATAGCCTATTAATTAAAATAGGCTGTAGACGAAAGTCTTCCCGTGAAGACCACCCATTCATAGTAAATTCCTGTAATAATAAGGATGATGCGTGAATCTCGCGCTGTAGTCTATAACGTTGGCAGATCAACACTTCACATACAGCGCTAAGCACATGTAATATGGTAAGCGTCATAGAATTCCACAGACGAGACTTCAGAATTACTATCACAATCTGTCGGTATTCTCCTGAACGTGTTTACATAAAAAAATATTGAAATAACTTACGTCCTGACATTAAATTCCCAGTGACATTATACCGTGTTCTTATATTTTTTCTTTCTATGTTCGGAATGTCCGTGTATTTCCATTGATCACTTTCCAACACGAATAGCAATTTCTTCTCAGTAATCTTAACAGATCACAACACGTCAACTCACACCAAAAACTCCGACAGTACTAAATAAATAAATTTAATAAATTAAATAAATTCTCAGTTCAGTCTCTATATTGTATCGTATTTACCATTTAACAGTAACACCTGTGGCGCAAAAAAGAAAGAAATGGTGACATTTCTCTTGGCATAAATTTAATCGGCGGCCTGAATGCGCAGTCCACGAACGACAGCTGGGAGGTATTCGATAACGAGGCTGAATCCGAGCTGAGGTGATGCTTTTTTACGCGGATACTTTGCGAGATGTGTGAGATCCATGGGAGGAACGACAATGAATGTATACATTTTTTAATTTTTAAATACAATTTAACAACTTCTTCGTAGTAGTGAAAATCCGGTGGATTGGTTTACAGCAACAAAATCTTGCATCTCGATCTCCCCTCTTCTCGGTCCTCCGCAACCCTCTTCAGCTCAGCATAGGCGCTACTCTAGTCTATCCCCTCCACAATATCGTGAAGAAGACCATCGAGGTGCATGATGTGACCGATCGCCTTTCTGAGATGGTTCTTACTAGGTACCTATCTTCCTTGATTATGCTGAGAACCTCCAGGAAATTCCGACAATTCTTCTGTAAGACCACATCTCAAAGGCCTCTTTTTTATAACTTTCAGGTAAGCACCATGTCTCACAGCCGTACATCAAGATGCTCCAAACAAATGTTTAGGCAAGTTGCTTGCGGAGCTTTAACAACTTATACACATGCAAATTCACGGCATACATCCTCTTATATGTCATTTATCCCATCAACAAATTGGAGAAAAATAACGGCAGACGCTGGGATTCGAAACAATAATGTTCATTTTATAACCCGTTGCTGGTCGCTCGGCTACATTCTGGACCAGTCGAGTCTGGAAATAGACATGTATTTTTTTACCAAATCCATATTTGGAGCATAAAAACACTGCAAATTGCCATTTTACAGTCACGAGTTGAGCCACCACTTAAGGATAAAAAAAACCCAAACCTCGGGATCATCGGGCTAATCATCCAGATGACCACACGGCTCAAATACAGTTGACAACGGAATTGGTGATACCTGAGGCCACCCTGCGGCTGAACATGCGGAGAAGCGCAACTGAAGGGAATACTTGGATTGCCCCGAAAGAGGACCTAGCCCCTGGACACGACCAGGGGTGGAATATATGGAGGTCCCTTAACAGACTTGGGACCGGAGTATGCAAGACGAGGACACAAATGAAAGCCTGGCAGTTTTACAGCGGACCGACTGAATGTGACTGCAGCGTGAAGCAGACGCTGTCACACCTTCTGGAGTGTGCGCTGTGTCCGAGTAGCTGCACCCAGGAAGACCTGATGATGGCCGGGAGTAACTCCATCGACGTCGCGCACTTCTTGGCAGAGTAACGGGTCCCCATCTGGGCCTCCAAAAACAGAACGGGACAGGAAGGGTTTTCGTCAAGCGAGTCACGCCTATGTAATCGGTAATACAATAGTCTTTATAAATCACTGGATTGAATCGCCAGATTGAAACGTTGACGACTGAGGCGGATGGATTCCTCCGCCATAATGGTCGCAGTAAAAGAATTCCCCTTTTTTAGTGATTATATACAAATATATATATCGATATCAGCTAGATATAGCTCGTTTAAGCTGATGTCGTAAAGCCTCGAAAAACTTAGTTTTAATTATATAATATTTGTTATGAAAGTTGCTCCATTTCATGTTGGTGCAACTGTCATCTTTAATTTGCTTTTTTGCCGCGATCATTGGCGGCGCTGCATCTCACAGTGATTCCGGCAGTTGCAAGTTAACTTTTCGGACGAAAAATCAAGTATTTTATAAAAGTAAACGCGAATTGTGTTCAAGAACAAGTTCTTTGTATTGTTAATCTGCTCATGCATCCTTCCTCCACGCGGCCACGTGACGAACCCGCGACTTTTCGAATGTTTCACAGCAAAGTTGCAACATGCTTTTGGATGTTTTCCACGGTCGATGCTTTCCTTTTAGATCTTTCTGTAAATAGGCTGTGGGACTACTTAGGCCTACTTAGAGTCTAAAAAGTTGGTAACGACGAAAGACGTTTGGCTAGTATATATATGATTTAAATGTTCCATTGTAAAAGTATGATTTTATTGCGATGCGACTATCCATGGCAGCGCAGTAAAATCAATCGAGAAATGTGATGGCCTTACAACACAACCGGTTGCCAATTATTACATTTACATATTTTAAAAGTATAATAACGAAAAATAAAGGGTCCGCCAAATAACTTTTTTTTTAAATAGGGCGCAAAAGATCGAGTGTAGCTTCGGCTGTGTGGCACGTAGCGCCGTCCGGTTGAAACCAAATGTTGCCAATATCCTCCTCTTCAATTTTTGTGAACAAAATTCGTTCAACATGGCCGCGCCGCATGGAAGCGCCATTGATGGCGCTTCACGCACACTTTCTGCCACAGCAGGAATATTCTCGGGTGAACGCACTGTTTTTGGCTTTTCACGCTTTGGTTTATCGATGAGGATGCCAGTTTCTTTCAATTTTTTCACAAGATAACAAACATACGGCGCTGACGGTGATTCTCTTCTTCCAAAATCCGCACGCAATTTTCGCACACATTCTGCAACATTACCATGATTTTCAAAGTAATGTCGCAATATTTCCCAGCGTTGTTCAAGCGAATACACAACCATATTTTCGTTCAGCGGAAGGATAAAACTAATTATCTGTCAAATCAGACATGAGCTAAGTGTTACCATTCACGAAATAAGCACTAGTTGAAAAAAAAACGTTAGATGGCGGACCCTATACATTCTATCCCATAAAATATGCAATACTTTCAATTAACACCATATATACATGAAAACTATTTACGTGAGTTATATTTGAAACGTTATATTGGACATAACTGTGTTGTATTAAACATCCAAAAGTAATTGTTATAATCAACTCTTTATCTTAGATTCATACAGTCGGGTACGACACAGGGCATTCTGCCACTATGCAAATTGAGGGGATCTAGGTCCAAAACAACAAGTATCGAGGAATTTGCGGTGTACGAGATTCTATGTATCAATATTAATAATAAATGCTTACGCATCGATACAGAGCACTGACCATCCCAATAATCTGTCACTCCATGTGGATTGAAGGGATCAAGGTCCACAAACGGTATCGAGGAATGTGCGGTGTACGACATTCAATGTATTAATATCACTTTTATAAATGCTTACTCATGTTATAAGCTAGAGTATACAAAGGAGGCTCGTATCAAATAAATTAGTATAAGCTCAACTCCAGTGTAAGGATTTATCCTCAATGCCGGTTCCTTGGTATTCCGGCATCACCATTTAAGCTGTCATTTCGGGACCGCGACCTCGGTTCCGGAACAAGCTGTGTGACATATATTTGGGATGACCATATGTTCCACATATAAAACATATATAAAAGAAGAAGATTTATACATAAACATACTAATACAAAGTGTTAAGTGCGGTAAGAACAAAAAACGAAAATGTACATAGATTTTTTAACATTTTTATTTATATGATAATGATTACTTTCACATATGATCGTTTCAGCTAAATGGATTCTATGTCGCTCACCGTGTTCCCCAGGGGCAGCATGCGCTGTACAGCGCCTGTCATATTAGGATAACGTCGAATTACGCCTGTCAAAACCACGCTCGTGATCGCATTTTTTGATTTTCTAGATACGAGTACAGACGATAAATACTAACAGTGAGAAAAACGATCAGCTTTAATCCAAAAATTATCAAGTTCAATCGGCGTATATAAGCTGTGTTGGACAACGTTTGGAAAACTTAAGTTTTTTTAATTTTTATGTAAACACATACAGAAGAATACCGACAGATGGTGATCTCGCTTGGTGAAAACCCTCCCTGTCCAGTCCTGTTTTTGGGACCCAGATGGGGACCTGTTACTGGACGCACGCAAAAAGCTACTTGTTAGAGAGTGGCTGAAGGCCTTCCCGTGATTCTAGGTGCATCAGTTAGATGTCAAGTTGACCTCAGTCTAAGGCTGCGAAGTTAGTATACTACAGCGAGTCTCGAATTGACTTCTTTGGTAACACGTTGCTAATCACGGAATACGTGGTAATACATGAGGAAATGGTTAGGTTGAGAAATGGATTCTGCAGAATGGCAGACATCAGTTAGGAGTCATCAACGGATGGTGATAGTGATTCTGAAGTTTCATCTGTGGAATTCTATGGCGCTTACTATAGTGCATATGACTAAGCGCTGCATGTGGAGTGTTGATCCGCCAACGTCATAGACTACAGCCCGAGATACACGCATCATCCTTATTATTACAGGAATTTACTATTAATGGATTGTCTTCACGGGACAACCTTCGTCAACCAGCAATTTTTTTATTGATTTTGCTATAATTGACATTTTACGTGTGTGGGATGAAATTCACACCAACCGAGGTATTTTCTCTCCGTCTGGGATCTTTTTTTTTACTCTCCGTCTGGGATCGAACCCACGACCTTTGGTTTAGCTCAACGGTCAAAGCGCTTGCTTTGAAAGCCAAAGGTCGTGGGTTTCGATCCGCGATGGAGATTAAAAAACAGATTTTTAATCGATTTCTGAGTTCTAAAATACCCCCCCGGTTGGTGTAAATTTGTCATAGCCTATTAATTAAAATTGGTGGTAGACAAAAGTCACTCGTAGTAAATTCCTGTAATAATGAAGGATGATGCGTGAATCTCTGGCTGTAGTCTATGACGTTAGAGGATCAACACTCCACATGCAGCGCTTAGCCATATGCACCATGGTAAGCGTCATAGAATTCCACAGATGACACTTCAAAATTACTATCACCATTTGTCGTTAATTCTCCTTTATGCGTTTACATAAAAAAACAAAAAAAAATGCTTCAGATACGGAACGAATATAAGAAGCGATTCATCTCAGCACTCTGTTGGCATTATCCTATGTGTTTACAAAAAAAATGAATTACACCTGTCAAGAGCATGCCCGTGACCGTAATTTTTGATTTCTAGATAATATGCATTATTCATACCCAACCAGGTCCACCCTTTCAAAAGCTCCGACAGCAGGTGCGTCGGAATTTTTAGGTTATTTATTCTGTTCGACATCCATTGTCGTCCTACATTTTTCGACATCTTTTGTAAGCCGACATACATATTTTATATACATGTCATCGTCACGACATATCCGCTCTCATAGCTGGAGCTATAGATAGAAACTGTTGAGGGCGCCCTAGACTAGGGAGTATTTACAGCAAGTATTCGAGGACATGAATTGTAGCGCTTATGCTGAGCTGAAAAGGGTTGCGGAGGACCGAGAGGAATGGAGATCGAGATGCAAGATTCTGTTGCTGCAAACCAATCCACCGGATTGATACTACGAAGAAGAACTGGGGCATACGGGTGTTACAAAGCTACTGAGGTGTAGCTCAATAGTCAAAGCGTTTGCTTTGCAATCCAAAGGTCGTGGATTCGATCCCCGATTAAAAAAATAATATATTTTTAAACTGTGGAATTATATGATGCTTACCATCCTGTATATAGCTAAGCGCTGCATGTGGAGTGTTGATCCACCAACGTCATAGACTACAGCCCGAGATTCACGCAGCATACTTAATTATTACAGGAATTTACTATGAATGGGTGGTCTTCACGGGACAACTTTCGTTTAACACCATTTTTAATTAATAGGCTATGACTGGCATTTTACGGGTGAGGGATAAAAGTCACACCAACCGGGGGGTATTTTAGAGCTGAGACATCGATTAACAAAATTATTATTTTTTAATCTCCGTCAGAGATTGAACCCACGACTTTTGGCTTGCAAAGCAAACGCTTTGACCATTGAGCTGTACCCGCCTGCGAAGTTTTGTGCGAGACAGGAAACACAGATGGTGTAAGAGCATTCCAAAGACTACAAAAGACATTAACGAAGAAATTTTAAGACTTATAAAAAAAGTTCTACTTATTATCATAATACATGCTTTCCCATTAAAAGTACTAAGATTTATTACATCGGTTCACTGTTAAGTATAATACGATATGCATTATGCATTCTATGGAACTTGTTGATGCGGAGCTGCTTTGCTAACACGGAAATTGAAAGATGTGTCATGTATCGCATTTATTTTATAAAGAAAATAACTACAATTTTATTTATTAATATTATTTCATACAAGAAAATAGTTTTAAACAAAAATAAACGTAATATTCCATAAAGTATTGACAGTGCATAATAACATCCCCTTTACTTAAGGAAAGAACGACTTCACGTCGCCGGGATCGTTATCAGGTCACGCGGTGGTCAGATGAGGAGCAGATGAGCAACACGCAAACATTTTCAGAAGCAGTATATTATCGATAAACTATACAAACTTTTGGCCCGGGGCGGAACTTGCTTGCTTTAGGCCCCAGACCGATCAAACTCGCTACTGGTCGCGGTCGGTGCACAACTGATTACTGACCAACGGGCGCCCGTGGTCGGTGACACCTACCGCCGCATGTGGCGATCTATAAAAAACCAATGACACACCCGTGTTCGGACTTATGAAAATAAACAATATGGCGGCACATGCATGTCCGACGAGCAAAAAAATAAGAGACGAAAGATTTTATATCAAGGTTTTTGGCACCAGCCTACAAGGGCTATATCAAGCTGATATCCATATGAGCAAGCGTGTCAAAATGAGAATGAAAATTGGTCAAATACGAGAGTTATCCGTAGAATATGTTTCCCATGGCGCTGCAGTCCTGAAAAGCGCTGTTATGGTGGATCCCGCGATTCTGTAGTGTACCTTGGTTCTTCCACTCGAAATCCCTTCCCTAGCGAGCTGCCTGCGGAGCTCAGTCTTGGCTTGACAGCAGTACGTGATGGATCTCCCCCTCGCTTCGCCCGCTAGATGTGAGCAGCGCTCGGTTATCCGTTATATCTAATAATTCCTAAGAAACGTTTAAATTTGTGTCGCAAGCACGTACAATTACACTTAACTGAACTATCGCTTCGATATCCGTACTTTCATCACATGCAATTTAAAAAGCTTCCATTTCACTAAAGCTTTCAACCTTACAAAACCTAACCTAACCTAACATAATCTAACCTATTTATAATCTAATTATTTACTGAAAATTCATTATTTTCTACTACCATTTCATAAATAATTCCTGCCTATTAATTAAATTAATTACTTACAAAATAATTAGTTGCCATTCTCAAAAAAGTTCTGTGCCTTGCTCATCTGCTCCTCACACCTCGACCACGCGTTCTGATAACGATCCCGGCGACGTGAAGTCGTTCCTTTAGTAGCCGTTAAACGGGGATGTCGGTTGAAAGTAAAGTAAAATACCACGCATTGTAGAAAATCAGCTATCTTAAAGTTTCAAAAAATACACTCTTGGATGCCTTCAATCCAGCTGTCATACATCTCCTCAATGACTCTGTACCAAGTTGGATATCATGGCTTTCATTGAATCGTTAAAATCACGTCAAACCGCTTTTTGTGTCTCTTTTTCCCGCTGCTGGACCAACAGCATGAATGGACTGCACCAACCAAGACCCAATTAGTGGCGAAAGATGACTTCGATCGCGGATACCTCCGATTCGAAGCAGTTTTTACGCCATACCGTTTTTCGCAACGACCGACGTATAAAGCTGTTCGGAAATTTTTCATTCACGCACGTATTCAGAGACATTCATTGACTCAACTTGCAGAGACGTTCTTAAGATTCGAGGTGAGTCGAGGGCTAAGGCTTCCTCACGTTAATCATGCTAAAATAAAGTGACTATTAGCATCCTCCTCTCTTTCAAAAAGGTGTTACACCGTCGCGTGGTGGCAGGATTAGGAGCAGATAAATGGCACAGACTTTTTCAGAAGCACATTGACATATATTTACGATAAACTTTACAAACTTGTGGCTCGACCTAGTCACAGCATTCAGGCCGAGCCACAATACAATATGCTCTCGCCGAAGGGCGGCACACGACTGTCCTCGGAGAGTCAAGGTAACAAACATATAATAGTGATATCAGCATGATATTGCTTTTGGTAGCTGGTACGGAAAATCTCGATATACAATCATTCGTCTCTTATTTTCTGTTCGCTTGTCATACATGTATGTGTCCGCCATTTGCGACTAGTTATATAGACCGCCACTTGAGGGCTGGGTTATAGCCTAAGCGACGACGAGCGCGGGCAGTTGTGTGCGGACGGCTGAGAAGGTCGCATTACGGCCGGCGGCATGTCATTCCGCCTGGCCGGAAGCTTGTAAAGTTTTAACTTAAATACATGACAATGTGCTTTTAAAAAGTCTTTGTTTGCTGACCTGCTCCCCATCCTGCCATCACGCGACGGAATAACCCTTTCTGAGAGAGACGAGGATGTTAATACTGATATGAACATGATGCAGTACTTGCTGACTGGTACCGAAAACCTCGATATACAATATTCCGTCTCTTATTTCTGTTCGCTTGTCGTACATGTATGTGTCGTCATTTTGTAATGCCGTCAGCATGACTAGTTACGTAGATCGCCACTGCGGCGCTGTGCGACAGCCCATCACGAGTCGTGTGCCGACGTCGGCGAGATCATGTTGTATTGTGGCCCGACCTGAATGCTGTGACTAGGTCGGGCCATAAGTTTGTAAAGTTTATCGTAAATATACGTCAATGTGCTTCAGAAAAAGGCTGTGTGTTATTAATTTGCTCCTAATCCTGCCACCACGCGACTGAATAACAACTATTTAAAGAGAGGAGGATGTTAGCTGATATCAGAATGATGTTGGGTGCGAAAAAATATTATTGTTCCTCTGTGGGAGAAAAAGTTATATGACTTTCTGAACAGCTTATAATAGTGATTAGAGAATACCAAGGGAGAATTGATTTTGAAGGAACAAAAAAGGGTTTTTTTTTGTACGCAACAGTCAGTTCTCTTTAAATTTCACTGTTGAAAGAGAATGCCGACAGATAATTTTATTCAATATATATAAAATATATTTATATTTTATTTTATGTAAACACGTGTTATAAAATTCCTTAAGAGATGAAAAAAATGTGGTATGTGCGCAATACGAAGAAATGTCAGATAAATATGTAACGATCGAGAAAAATTAATATGATCCAATTTCTTGTGTCCATATTGGGAGCATATGATAACCGATGAGTCGCTGAACGAATTCTTCTTCTTCGTGTCAGCGAAGTCAAATTATTTTTGCGCAGTATCTGGCAACATCAATAGCCTGTGTGTTGCCCAGTATTAGGTCCTGAGGTGTGCAGCTTGTTGGACACATGAGGCAGGATCTAAGGTGTGAGGCTGTCTGCAGGTCTCCGCAGTCGCACAATAGTGACTCTCCCTTCTGAATCATTCCACACCGCTCAATGTTATCCTCTGTTCTACTTACTTCGTTTCTTAATCTGTTCAGAGATTTCCAGGTCCGCCAGTCAAGGTTCTTGCCAGTTGGGAGGCTTTCCTTTGGAGTGATAAGATCCTTTGATGTGACTTGTTGCCAGAGCTGGAGTCTCTCATTTTCAGGGCTGGATGTGAGAGGTTGTGTGGATATCAGAAAGCTGCTTCGCGATTTCAGTCTGGGTGTTGGGGTATCTGATTATTGAAGCAGTGGGACGGTTGGTTGATTGCCTTACGCATTTCTTCGGCGCATATGACTTTGCGTCTTATGTGTGGTGGTGCGATACCAGCCAACTGTATAGTTTAGAAATGGGTGTTGGTTTGAGGCATCCTGTGACAACTCTGCATGCATCATTCAGGGCAGTTTCCACTTGAATATAGTGGGCTGATCGACCCCACACTGGTGCCGCATATTCTCCGACTGAGAAACAAAGTGCTAAAGCTGAGGTACGAAGAAGGAGTGGGGTGAACGAATTGTCCGTGAACGATAGGACGTGACACCTTATTTAATGTTTGAATAACTTTATTAACTAAATTATTTAAAAAATAACATGAATACTGAGTTTTCTTAGTTGTGTAAAATACTTTTATTTGATAACTTACATACAAGAAGTAATCTTAGACTCTCTAGGGAGGTCCTTTGATATTTCAAAGCAAATGTTTACCTGAAATCAAAGAAAAAATAAAATTAGTTTTTACGTTTACATTTATAATAATCAAGTCATGTACTTTAGTTTTCCAAATGCTGCCCATCCCAGTTGTGTATACGCCCGTCGATTTCTTTTGAGAAGTTAATTCGTCCTAGTTGTATTACTTATCCCAGATAAGTATAGTCGTTTACAACATCTATTTGTGTTCCTTCAATGGAAATCGGGTCAAAAATCTGAGAAATATGAATATTATGTTAATGCGATTCTAATAACTTTCACGGATTCTTTGTTTTAAGCACTTCTGTGCAGTGGCAACAATTGTTTAGACGGGACTCCCACTGGACTTATCAGTTGATAACTGATCATAATCTGAATGAGCGCATCACCAAGGAGACTTACCTGTCCTCCGTTCTGATGCGGGTGGGACGCGGGTAATGTCCAGGTTTTTTTAAAATGATTTGAAATTTTCACCACGATCAACACGATTTCGAATAACACGATCGTTCGCGTAGTTCGAGGATTAACTGTACAGTGACAAGTTAATTTTATTCACTAGCTCTTATATCTGTCAAAGATCATCACTAGGGTGACCTATCGTTGTAATTATATTTTATTATTTTTGGAAGGGGAACAAATTTCACTCGTTAAGGGGACCTGAACCCCTGCAATGGTGGTTCAATGGGGTCGCTTATGAAGCGAATTACGTGACTCAAGGCATCCATCACTTTCAGGGACGGCAAAACAAAACATTAATAATATGTATTTATTTATATAAACAGACAACCCCCGTCTTTAAATACACTACAAGTCACGGGTTCGTCACGTGGCTGCGTGGAGGAAGGATGCAGGAGCAGATTACCAAGCAAACGAAACTTGTTTTTGAAGCACAATTCAGGTTTATTTTTATTGAAGACTTGATTTTTCGTCCGACCGGTATGGCGTTCGCCATACCAGTCGAAAAGTTAACTGATAACTGCCGGAACCTGTGACATCCAGCGTCGCCAAAAACCGCGACAAAAAAGCAAATTGATGATGAGAGTTGCACCAACATTAAATGGAGCAACTGTCATAACAAATAAAATGGCGTATGCAAACGCCGTGTAATATTATATAATTAAAACTAACATTATTAGATGTGCATGTCAGCCGAGCGAACAAAAATAAGAGAGATGAGATATTTTTTCGAGGCTTTACGGCATCAGCCTACAGAAGCTATATCTTATGTACGCTCACCTGACATATAAATCTTGTATTGTTAGTCTTAATTATATAAAAAAATACACGGCCTTTGCATACATCATTTTATTTGTTCGTACATTTGCTCCGTTTCATGTTGGTGCAACTGTCATCTTTAGTTTGTGACTTAGCCGCGACAATCTTTGAGGCGCTACATGTTAATGTGCCCGTCTGGCAGCTCGTGCACGAGCACAGTCCCCGTCCGACAGAGACCCACGATACAACATGTTACTGTCGGGCGGGGAAACTAAAATCTTATATTGAAAATAAACGCGAATTGTGCTTCTCAACGAGTTCTTTGCTTTGTGACCTGCTACTGCATCATTCCGATGACGACCCGCGACTTGTTATCGCCTTATCAACCATATGGGTGCCATAAACTCAAATATGGGTCCGCTGCGGGAAGACCGCCAGTGCCGTGAGCACACCGGTGTGTTATAAAGCTGTATATTTTCGGTCAATGTTATAGCTTAGGTCTATAGCGACATCTATCGTCTGCGCAAGAAAAAAATGGTTAAAATTCGACCCATTTAGGGGTCCAAATCTTTGATAATCCATGGGGCGTTGCATAGATATATTCAGGGTCTTGGCATCCAATAGGGTAAAGATGGGGGATGTCATGTGACAACCCTGCTGTTCATATCCTGTCTCGCAATAGGACTCCGGAACCAATTAAAGCAAGGGCTATTATTTTAAAAAGTACCGCTGCCTTTCGGGGGCATGTCGCTAGTACTTACATATAACCCCAAATACTGATCCACGCCCGTTTATGGCGCCCCTATAACATCGTCCATTCCAATTAAATAACTTATCCACCCCTGTTCGTATAAAGCTCATGTATTCTAATTGTTGCAAGAATTGTTACTTCCACTATGTAATAAATTACTGTAAATTTTATTTTAGTGGTCTCAATTTGGTAAATTATTAATTTATTTATTATTTATTTATTACACAGAACCGCGATGTTCCAAGGTACAAGATAATAATAAAAAAATTTTATACAAAAATATACAATACGTACAAAAGAAAAGATAAAATAACATAATAGAAGAAGAATATGACACGTGTCAAAGATCTCAGAGACCTAGGAGAACAATACTATCGACAAAAGAGGAAAATGATGTAAGAAAAGGGATCGAGGTGTGCTGGTAGGCCATTTAGGAGCGCCATTGCCGTTGCACTGAATTGAGTGCTCGAAGCTCCACAGGCATCAACTGTGATCAAAAACAATGGATGGCTACGAGCACGGTTGTACTTATCTGGAACATAGAAGTTAAAACATTCAAGAATCCCAGAGTTGTGAATTGCACAGCGAAGAAGCAGGAATGAATCTTTGAGATCAGCCATACCAGTCGGCAAGGGCTATATCATGCCGATGTCACTATTTTATTGCGTGTTCTAATAGGTTGTAATTCACTAGTAAGATTTTTATCGATTCACTTAAGCTGATGAAAAACTCTACAATTATCTTCGTCCGTCTCTTTCACACTTTCGATATGCTTATTGCTCGTGCGGGAAAGAGACGACTACAAGTAATCACTTAAAAAATGTACGTTAACCATCATCATTAAGCGCTTATACATTCGATGATTATTGTCGCAGATAGCGCTTATCGATACATTTAGTAATTTAAATAATTGAAGTAAACGTTAGACGGCGGACAATAGCATGATTTTCAAAGTAATGTCGCAATATTTCCCAGCGTTGTTCAAGCGTATACACAACCATATTCATTCAGCGGAAGGATAAAACTAATTATCTGTCAAATCAGACATGAGCTAAGTGTTACCATTCACGAAATAAGCACTAGTTGAAAAAAAAACGTTAGATGGCGGACCGCTTATTATTTTTTAATTATTTTTAATGCGTGAAGAAAAAAATTAAAAATAGGTTGTTATCTTACAAATTACTTGAACATATCATCACACCGTGTCTGCCCACCTAACTGGATCATAGAGACGTCACAAATTGGCGCGGAACTCTCCAAAGAAACCTAGGAAACACTCCACCTATGTTTGGATATCAAAAAATGAGCATACGGCTCAAGTCAAGAAGAAGCTTCCTACAGTCGACCACGAAAACACTGTCAGTCTGTTAAGCAAAAGGTGTCCACCAGAAAAAACCTACTCCGAAAAGTGGCAGGTACGAAGTGGAGAGCCCAACCAAACCTGATCCGCACAAGTGCTCTCTAGCCCTGTGTTTCTCTGCTGGCGAGTATGCCGCGCCAGTATGGGCGGATCTGCGCATACCAAGAAAGTGCATATTGCTCTGAATGAAACGTGCCGGGCGGTTACGGGGTGCCTAAAACCTACCCCAAATATCAAAGCTATATCAACTATCGGGCATCGCACCACCAAACATACGGCGAGAAGTCACCACCATGAAGGAGCTCTCCGAAGCAACATACTCCACCCTATGTTTGGGTATCAAAAGATAACCACACGGCTCGAATCGAGAACAAGTTCCCTACAGTGTACAAGGGAACTGTGGAGAAGCTCAACTAAGGCGAATACTTGGATTGCCCCGAAAGAGGACCTAGCCCCTGGATACGATCAGGGATGGAATATATGGAGCTCCCTTAACATACTTCAGACCGGAGTATGCAAGACGAAGACACAAATGAAAGCCTGGCAGTTTTACAGCGGACCAACTCGAATGTGACTGCGGCGTGGAGCAGACCCTGCCACACCTTCTAGAGTGTGCGCTGTGTCCGAGTAGCTGCACCAAGGAAGACCTGATGACGGCCGGGATTAATGCCATCAAGATTTTTAAGTACATATTGAAAAATCTTGTACATATATGAAAAGTAATCCGAATGATAATTTTCATTATTTTAGGCCGCGCAACGGCCACCAGCGAAATCCCCTTTATAGTTTTATGTAATACGTATAATACGTTTTGTATAATAGTGTTGTGCAAAGTTATATAAGGGCTCGACATTTGGCGTTTGACGTGTAAAACACTATTTGTTTTGTATAAAATGAAATGGGAATTATGTACTGGGTGATCAGAAAGTAAAGTTTTATTAATACTCTATATAGGTCAAACCCTCCCTGTCCCGTCATGTTTTTGGAGACCCAGATGGGGACCCGTTGCTGGGCGCAAGCAAAAGAATACCTCGACTCCATCGTCACTGGAGACGAGACTTGGGTGCACTACCTCACACCCAAAACCAAAGAACAGTCTAAACAAGGGAAGCACCCAGAGTCACCGACAGGAAACGGATCACCGAGCGCAGCTCACACCTGGCGGGCGAAGCGAGGGGGAGATCCATCACGTACGGCTGCCAAGACAAGACTGAGCTCCGCAGGTAGCTCGCTAGGGAAAGGGATTAGGAGTGGGGGAACCAAGGTACACCATAACAGCGCTTTTCAGGACTGTAGCGCCATGGGAAACTTATTTTATCAATAATTTTGTAAACACATACAGGAGAATACAGACAGATGGCGATAGTAGTTCTCAAGTCTCATCTGTGGCATTCTATGACGCTTGCCATTATGCAAATTGGTTAAGCGCTTCATGTGGAGTGTTGATTTAGATTGACGCATCTTCCTTATTATTACAGGAGTTTACTATGAATCGGTGGTCTTCACGGGACGACTTTCGTCTACCAACAATTTTAATTAATAGGCTACGACTGGCATTTTACCGGTGAGGGATCGAATTCACAAAACCGCGGATATTTTAGAGCTCAGATATCGAATTAATTTTTTTTTTTAATCTCCGTCGGGGATCGAACCCACGATCTTCAACCCATGATCTCAAGCTATACCAGCCTGCAGTAGTTTTCTATTATGAAAAGAATGTTTTATTTTTTCTAAATAATTTTGTTAACACACTGTGCTTCCTGAATTTCAGGCTTGTATAGGATTCCGTTGTATGGAAACATGAAGTGAATTGAAACGTAATAGTTTACACCAAATTGAAAATAACTCTCGATACAAACAAAGAAGGCAGAAATACGCGTTTTCAAACATCAAAAACCACCATGGATCAAATAAGCGAGCGATTCCATTTCAATACGCCCCCTCCCGCGAAACTCTATTCACCCATACAAAGTGAATTGAAAATTTGATTAAAATTTATAATTCGATTTGATCAATGGAACATCGATTGGGAACATTGCGTTTAGCCGCCCTTTAAGAACGAATGGTACAGGCCTCGGTAGTCATCGGACGTCCTACAAATATATCACTAAAGGCACACTCAAGTGGCAATGGGCAGGACATATCTGTCGAAGAGAAGACGGTCGTGGAAAAAAAGTTTTGGAGTGGCGCCCAAGAACTGGCAAACAAATAAAAAAAACTAAATATGAAACTGTGGCGGATTACTATTTTATCGATTGTACCAATTTCGGAAGATATTCCTTGACTATTAATGTTTGCATTGTATGTCCCATATATGTCGGTGGAATCGCCGTCACCAGAGGTCGCTTCAAGTAATATAGAACCTATCAAGGTTGGAGTTGAGCTGGCTCTATATAAACAGACGACCATACGGACTAGATGTCTTCTCTCGTCACTTCCGACGCCTCCTCAACCTGATCATCAAGCCGCCCGCCGGAGAATTCACTGTGTTACGTGCCGCTCTACGACAAACCGAGTTACACCTACCTAATAGTAACATTTTATTATTTTAAAAATCAATTCTATAACTTGCTAATAAATAGAATCACGTTAATCATTCAAGTCAAATCTAAAATTAATATTCTGTTAACATTTCAATCTTAAAAACTGTTTAAATATTAAGCTTACTAACTGACATCAAATTCCCCGTGACATTATACCGTGCTCTTATAACTTTTCTTTGTTGTTCGGAATGTCGGTGTATTTCCAGCGATCTTCTCCTAACACGCATAACAGTTCCTTCTCAGCAATCCACAGATCGCAACACTTCAACTACACACTCACATTCAGACAGAACGTATCCTACGCATATTTTCACAAATTTAATGTAATACAAGTAAAAGAAATAAGTTCATGGATATATTTAAATGTACTAAAAATGGTTTTACGTGTACGTGGAAGTGCAAAAAAAAAATTCTTTACGTTTCTCATTCGAAGGTTGCCGAAAATAAATACACGAGAACTTTCAGAGTGTTCTAGCGAAAATATATGCGAAGCCTGGAATATTTCGATACAATTTTTACTTCAGAGGTTTTAAATTTAGAAATTCACGTACAAAATAACAAAATTTTAAATTTAAAAATAAATTAATGTTTTTTCTAATATATTAACGTACGTCACGCTAAACTAAAAATAATATTAAAAAAAAATTTCAACGTTATTTAATATTTTCGACATTTTAGATTACATTTTTTTTTCTTACCAAAATCCGTTCCGTATTTGAAGCGAGTAATATATTTTTTATGTCATTCACATGCCTGAGAGCACAACCGGTCGAGACCGGTGTCACGACCTATCATCCCCAGACAATTCGATCAACGACTCATCGGTAACGACGTGGAGCGCAATGGATGCTTGGTGCACGATGGATTTGGCTCACGGGTGCACTGGCTGTCTTGCTAATCATACCTAACCTAACCTAAACAAAGGATATTTCCAGTAACTTAACCTAACCTAACCTAACCTAACCTAAGGATATTTCCAGTGATCGTAGAGTCAGCGAAATAACTTCGTAACCGATGAATCGTTGAACGAATTTTCTGGGGACGAAAAGCGGCGGAACCGTCAAGACCAGTGCACTCTATGACGCTCAGGCAGGTTGGCTGGACGCTGAATGCGGTAAGCATGTGTTGTGTTCGTGTTTGTGTGTGGGTTGGGGAGATTACAAGTGTATAATCATCTGTTTCTTGAAGAGATCCAGATTGTATGAAAGAGGAAACATAGACGCTGGAAGAGCATTACAAAGCTCAACGGTTTCATTTAAGAAGATTGTAAACTGCCAGTTCTCGGTCTATACACGTTGACCGTGTATGAATGTTCGGCAAGTGTAAGACGAGTTTGTCGGTTGTGGGTGGGTGGAGGAGGAATTATTTCTTTAAGTTCCGAAAAGCAGCGACCGTGGTAATAACAGTAGAAAAGACTAAGAGAACCATCTTACGCCTGTGTTCCATTGATTGCAGGTTAGACGTAAGAGTGTCATTGTTTGTCAAACGAATTGCTCTTCTTTGAACTGAGCCAATTAAGTATGGAAGTTATTTTGTTTCTCCAATCCAAAGTTGACTACCGTATTCAAGGATAGGTCGGATTTGTCCTTTATGTAGAAGAAGAAGTTGTTTATCGTTGAAATACCTCAGTGATCTATATAATACACCTAGTTTTTTTTGGCTTTATACTTAATTGACTGAATATTTGACATTATTCGAGATTGATACTCCAAGAATGTTCATGGAGCTTTTGGAAGACAACAAGCGTTGTTTTCTGCATCGTCCAAGACAACTCTAGACCCGAAAGTATTCTTGACAGCGAACCAAAGACTGCTCATTTCACAGTCGGACACTTTTTCCACTGCGCCAAAAGCTCACCGGAATTGTCGCAGAAATAACACCATTCAAAACATCTGCAGTTGAAAGTTGGATGGTCCGCAGTAGGAAATGTAAGGGCGCTAAAAAACTTGTCTAAAGCTTTGTAATTTATGCAACAGATGTCGCCGGCGGCGCCTTCAGCAACTCGCACGTTCAGCGCCGCGTCTTAACATGCACCGGTTTCCATACAACGAGGAAAAAAACACTTGTAATGTATTCTGTTTGAAATCAGGATGCGCTTAAAACAGATGGGAGAGGATATTTTACTTGCAATTTAGTTGTATATATAATATGCTTTAATTAGAAAGCAGCTTCATAAGTATTTATATATTATGACATACTAAATGAACACACATACAAGCAAAAGCAAAAACATTTAAACATTGTTTGTAAAACGTCAGCCTGTTAATACTTTTCCAGAATCTTTGTTTCCTCCTTCATGGTTCTATATATATATTTATAGATATATGCTCCATATGCTTGATTTAGAGAAGCGGACATAGTGTGTTTTTTTATGTAGGCACATACAGGAGAATACCGACAGATGGTGATGGTGAAGCTGAAGTTATATCTGTGTTTTCTATGTATAGCAAGGCGCTGCATTTGTGTCGATTCGCCAACGTCATAAACTACAGCCAGACATTAACGCATTATCATTAATAAAACAGGAATTCACTACGAATGGGTGGCATTCACGGTACGACTTTCATCTACCACCAATTTTGATTAATAGGCTATGACTGTCACTTTACTACTTATACATCATATTAACTCCAACCAAGGATATTTAAGAGCTAAGAAATTGATTTTTTTAATCATCATCGTGAATCGAACCCACGTCTTTTGGTTCGAAAAGCAAACGCATTAACCACTAAAGTAAATACATGTATTATATAAAGTTTCCATGTGGACTTCCGGGTGTTCTAGGACAAGGCATGGACAATCTGAGCTTACAGAACTTGGTGAAAATCCTCCCTGTTCCATCCTGTTTTTGGAGACTCAGATGGGGACCTGTTACTGGACGCTCGCAAAAAGCTATTTGTTAGAGAGTGGCTGAATGCCTTCCCGTGATTCTAGGTGCATCAGTAAGATGTCAAATATAACTCAGTCTAAAGCTGCGAAATTAGTATACTACAGCGAGTCTCGAATTGACTTCTTTGGTAACACGTTGCTAACCACGAAATACGTGGGAATGGATAAGGAAATGGTGAGGTTGGGAAATGGATTCTTCAGAATGGCAGACATCAGTTAGGAGTCATTACTCTTGCAGACGGACGCGCAGAAGCGCTCAAAAGCAGCGAAATTCCGTTTGTTTTTTAGCTTACAGAACTGTAAAATGGAAATTTTCGGTGACCAAATACTCCAAATATATACAGTAAATATACACTGCGAAAGATCGCAAAATTTGTGCGTAAATAAAGCTTGTATAGGGTCCGCCAAATAACTTCTTTTTTTTTTGAGTCACATTGAGTCACATCGAGTGTGGCTTCGGCTGTGTGGCACGTAGCGCCGTCCTGTTGAAACCAAATGTTGCCAATATCCTCCTCTTCAATTTTTGTGAACAAAAATTCGTTCAACATGGCCCGATAACGGTGAATTGATGTTGATGGCGCTTCACGCACACTTTCTGCCACAGCAGCAATATTCTGGGGTGTACGCACTGTGTTTGGCTTTTCACGCTTTGGTTTATCGATGAGGATGCCAGTTTCTTTCACTTTTTTCACAAGATAACGAACATACGGAGCTGACGGTGATTCTCTTCTTCCAAAATCCGTACGCAATCATCGCACACATTCTACAACATTACCATGATTTTCAAAGTAATGTCGCAATATTTCCCAGCGTTGTTCAAGCGTATACACAACCATATTCGTTCAGCGGAAGGATAAAACTAATTATCTGTCAAATCAGACATGAGCTAAGTGTTACCATTCACGAAATAAGCACTAGTTGAAAAAAAAAAAGTTAGATGGCGGACCCTTTATATATACGAATATATAAATATTAATTTTGAACACATTTTTAAACTGAAATGTTCAATGACAGCTCAGTGAAAGCTCGTACCTTGATGATTACAGGTCCTAAAACGTGTTTTATGTTTTGGAACCCTTAAGGATACGTGAGTCGAGGTGCTTTACGTCGAAGGGCTTAGAGTGGGAAAGCAAAAAGGGAATGCGGATTTTATTCGCAAATTTAATACTGTTGGAATAATTTCAAAGTAAATTCGTAAAATAAATGAAAACATTACAACCAGTGGTAGAAGCAAATATAAAAAAAAACTTCTCAAATACGAATTATGGCAACATTAAATGTTAAAACATTTTCAATTTTGAATTATGTATTTTTTTTTATGTAATCACATACAGGAGAATACCGACAGATGGGGTTGCTCGTTTGGTGAAAACCCTCCCTGTCCGGTCCTGTTTTTGAAGACCCAGATGGGGACTTGTTACTGGACGCAAGGTGATAGTAATTCTGAAGTCTCATCTGTGGAATACTGCGACGTTAACCATGGTGCGTATGGCTAAGCGCTGCAAATGGAGTGTTGATACGCCAACGTCATAGACTACAGCACAAGATTCACGTGTCATTCTTGGATGCAGGAGCGGATCACAAAGCAAAGACCTTGTTTTCGAAGAACAATCGCATTTTTTTTTAATAAAGACTCGATTGCCTCGTCCGGCCGTTACATGACGTTCGCCGGGCCAGACGAGACTTAACCGACGACAGCCGTAACACTGTTACATGCGCCGCCGCCAAGATAACCACAGCTAAAATACAAATTAAAAATGACAGTTGCACCGACATGTAATGGAGCAATTGTCATAACCAATAAAATGGCTTATGCAATAAGTAAACTATAAAGCTGATATCAGTACCTTGACGCTATACAAGGGTTAATTCAAATAAGAACCGTTTGTTAGGAACCACTGAAGTAAACATTTCGTTTCAAATGAAGGATTCTCCAAGTGTTCTAAAAGTACTTGCATTTTACTTGAAAGATGTTAGTCTTTCATTCTTAATGTACAAGATTAAATTTATTTACTATGCCAACAAATTTATTTTTCTTCCATATCCGCGTTCTATGCATAGCATATGGCCGTCACACACTGTCGCCACACGATTCTGTCATGATCCTTGTCATGTCCCAAATCGACTGTGTCATAGATGGCTAAAATAGCATTGAGGTTTGCGTTTGCTTACCAAACCGAAGATCGTAGGTTCGATCGCCGATGGAGATTAAAAAAAAACCGATTTCGAAACGGTAAAAATATACACCCGGTTAGCATGAATTTGATCCTTCACCGGTAACTCCTGTCATAGCCTATTAATCAAAATTGGTGGTGGACGAAAGTCGTCCCGTGAACACTACCTATTCATATTAATCCAGTATAAATTATGCCTCTTAGCTTACGAGGCACTCAACGGAACTGCACCGGGCTATCTGACAGAACTTATCAAGCCTTCAGAAATAAGCGCGCGTGGAGAGACACTCGGATCGGCTAGAGCAAATAGAAGCACCCTGCAGCTGACGGGAGGTAGTCCTAGCACGGTCTTTGGCAATCGGGCTTTCAGCTACGCTGCACCAATGGCCTGGAACTCACTACCGGAAAGCATAAGAGAGCTTAAAGCAGAGGCATCCTTCAGAAGCAGACTCAAGACCCACCTTTTTATTCAGAGAGGCAAAAAGCGCTTTTGGAATGATCATTCGGTCATAAAAGAGCGCTATACAAATACTAATATAATAATAATAAATAGTGGATTCCTGTAATAAATGGATGATGCGTAAATGTCAAAATCCTTTCAAGGTAGGGGGGCTTAAACTTACAGCGGGTATAAACCTACCTGTATAGAGCTTAGATTTGATTACATTTTTTTTAAAAATCAAGCATATTCGGGATTTGAACCGACAGCGTCTGAATTACAAAGAAACGCTTTTACCACTGGATTATGACGTCCAACATGGTTACAGTTACCTGGGTCTCACGACCTAAAGTTCACAAGCAATTCGTTCAGCGGTAACGACGTTGTGCGCACTGGACGTCTGTTGCACGGGACATTTAGTGCACAGAAGAACTGGTGCACTAGATGTCTAAACCTAAACTAACCTAACTGAATGCTTTATCCAGTGATCGAAAAGTCCATAGATCTATATGTCTCGTTAACGAAATAAGTTAGGTTGGGTTAGGTTTGCGAGACAACCATTGCACCGTTGTCCCGTGCACCAAACGTACAGTGCGCCCCGCGTCGTAACCAATGAGTCGCTGACCGAATTGTCTGTGAACGAAATGCGGCGAAACTCATAAGCAATAATATCGCGTAGCAGTTAGATACGAATATATTATTTCTTCTTCGTAGTATCAATCCAGTGGATTGGTTTGCAGCAACAGAATCTTGTATCTCGATCTCCACTCTTATCGATCCTATGGAACCCACTTTAGCTCAGAACAAGAGCTATAACTCATGTCTTCGAACACTTGCTGCAAATACACCCGCCTAGGGCGCCCTCTGCAGTTTCTACCCTCAACCATCCCTCCCGCAATGTCGTGAAGAAGACCATCGTGGCGCATGATGTTGCCGATCGCCTCTCTGAGATGGTTCTAATGTTATTGATCAATGGTTTATTTCTCATTTACGGTATTACCCCCAAATGTGTTTACCAAAAGGATATCTTTATCTACACATACGTGCCTTATCGTCATTATGTAATAACCCTAGAACATTTTTAAAAATATATTTTATACTATTTGACAGTTATAAGAAAATTGATAAGAAATTGTCTAACATTTATAAACTTGCAGCACTATTTATCACTTACTGATAAGATCCATGAATATACTCGTGCCTATGCACGGATCGAACGCACGACCTTCGGTTTGAAAAGCAAACGCTAATTACTAAGCTATACCCGCCGGCTATTTCTAAAAGAGCAAGAAACGACAACAGTACAGATACATCCCCTGTATATTGCATCTTTATTTTAATAAAGAACTAATTCCTCCTGCACCCACCCACAACCGAAAAACTCGTCTTACACTTGCCGAACATCCATACACGGTTAATGTGTGCCGACCAACAACTGCGAGTTTGCAAAGTTCCTTCCTTAATGCCACCGGTAAGCTTTGGAATGCTCTTCCAGCGTCTGTGTTTTCTCCTTCCTACAATCTGGATCTCTTCAAAGAAACATATAAATATACACTTGCAATCTCCCTTACCCACACACAAACACAAAACACGTTTCCTGGATGCAGCGTCCAGGATCACTGGCTGAACGTCATGGAGTGTACTGGTCTTGACCGGCTGTGCTCTCCTGCATGCATTTATATAATTAAAAAAAATCAGAAAATCTTGAACCATTAGGTTCTAAAGGGGTGACTTAACCCATTTAAAATCATTTTTTATGTTAATTTAATTTAAAAAATATGATATAAATCTGGTTTTTTTTTCATGAATTCTGGAAGCTGCATCTGATAGGTGGTCGTCCTTAACCGCCCACACACCCTTAACCCTTCGCCCACATGGCCCTTGTTATGTGAGGACCACCCGGGACTAGGAGATACAAAAAATAAATATAAATTTTATGATAAATGTAACTATCATAACCGAAAGATAAGAACTGTGAACGTTTTGTCCGAACGCAAAGGGTCAAACACACAATAGCGATAAACTACGAAGGGTACGAGTATTATCTTCGTCGGCCTGTGTCCATCCAATGTTGAAAGTCGGCCTCCCGTATGAGTCTCCATCCTCTTCGATCCTCCACTTTCTATTTCCACTTGACATCAGCACGATGTAGCCCTTGCTAACTGGTACCAAAAACCTCGGTATATTTCGTCTATGATTTTTGTCGCTTGCCATACATTTATAAGACTAGTCTTATAGTTTTACCACCGACGGCGCTGGTGACCGACCACGGGCCGCAGAAGTCTAAAGCGCCGACGTGAAGCTCGTCAGTGATGTGTTGACGATCGATAAAGTCGCATGACGGCCAGCGGAATGTCCTCGCGCTTGGCCGGAAGCTTTGTACAGATTATCATAAATATAATCGATGAGCTTCTAGAAGAAAGTTTGCTGACCTGCTCCTCTCATCCTGCCCTCACGCGACGTATTAAACACCCCTTTTTGAGAGAGACACTATTTTTCAGTGCATTTTGCATCATTTCGACCAACGCATCATTTGCCAGTTCTTGGACGCCTCTTCAACACTTTTCTTCTGCATGGACCGTCGTGTCTTCGACAGATATTTCGTATTACCACTTGAGTGTGCCTATTCGTTTTGTGGCCTCCACTACTTGAGTTCTTCTGATGATATCATTATTTCAGATTCTATCTTTTAGAGACACTCGGAGAATGGATCTCTCCATGCCACGTTGGGTGACCTTTATTAGTATACCGCGGGGTATAGCTAAGTGGTGAAGCTTTTGAATAACATATATGCCATAAAGTTTGATCCCCGACGGAGATTTAAAGTAAAATTAAATAAAACAACAGGAATTAAACACACACATACAATTCTTCATCAAATTCTACGCATCAATTCATTCAGAAAATATATCGGCAGACGCGGGATTCGAACCTCGAGGCAGAGAATGGTCTTGGGAACGCTGGAGCCTCTTTTAATTGCATCAGCAATATCTGGGAATTTCAGCATTACTCAATCAAAACAAAATTTCGACTATGAAGCGCATGTATCGTCTTCATTCTTCTTTACAGTTGTGAATCTTGCCAATGAAGTCATATAAAAATTTCGAAAACAGGTACTTACGTAGAATACAGTATAAACGATGGTTTGACTTTGTAAGAAATGACGCGGAGAGCGCACAAGGCAGCCTTCCATACTACAGGCAATCAAGAAGCGAAGGTAAACTTAATTTGGACATGTAACGGCTCCGCCATCTAATTTTTTTTTTTCACCTAGTACTTATTTCGTGAATGGTAACACTTAGCTCATGTCTGATTTGACAGAGAATTAGTTTTATTCTTCCGCTGAACGAATATGGTTGTGTATACGCTTGAACAACGCTGGGAAAAATTGCGACATTACTTTGAAAATCAGGCCATTTTTTTTCGAAAATGAGCAAGGAGTGGCCGTTACAGTCAATGGCGATCGTTATCGGGCCATTTTTGTTCACAAAAATTTAAAGAGGAGGATATTGGCAACATTTGGTTTCAACAGGACGGCGCAACGTGCCACACAGCCGAAGCTAATTTCGATGTTTTGCGCCCCATTTAAAAAAAAATATATATATATAATCGTATCGGAAACAACAGGGTCATCCTGTCTGTCCAGAAGTGGGCAACGTCGATGGCGTTACTCCCGGCCATCATCAGGTTTTCCTGGGTGCAGCTACTCGAACACAGCGCACACTCCTCTTCCACCCCTGGTCGTGTCCAGGGCCTGGGTCCTCTTTCGGGGCAATCCAAGTATTCCCCTCAGTTGCGCTTCTCCACATGCTCAGCCGCAGGGTGGCCTCAGGTATCGCCAGTTCCGTTGTCGACTGTAGGAAACTTCTTCTTGACTTGAACCTTGTGATTATCTTTTAATATTATTCATAAGCTCATCGTACACGAATCGTTCTGAATTACTTTTATTATTATTATGAAAAACTCTACAACTAATGTATTTTAAAAAACTTACACGGTATTAGGCGAAGAACATGGCGACTGACAAAGCTTTGCGATGAACTTATGGTCTAATTAAGGGAGCAAAAATAGTGATGATGATGATGAATGCTCTATTTTAATTACTATATTCATAACCCTATTGTTCACAAAGTTAACATGGTGACTTTTTTGAACACGATTTCCGAACATTTTTCTTTGTTGTTCGTTATCAAATATTAATACCCAAAGACAGTAAGCAAGACAGACACTATGTAACATGTTTATTTTTCATATTATGGAGTTCTTATGTATTTCTATGTAGCACTCATACATATATGTATACGAGTCCATGGTGCTAAGAAATACGATATCTAATCTTGGTCCCTAATAGCAAGTGTGAAGAAAAAATCAACAATTGGTTCTAGTACTTCAAATGGGTATTGTATTGAAACTCTTAACTTCGGCAGGTATATATCCGATCGGGATTAAATAAATTTTACCTGAAAGCTAAAATCTTAGGCTGCATACATCGACCCAATTTCAATTGCCGGAGTGTAAAGACGTTTTTATCAGAAATTTTAAACACGGCTGAGTTCGTGCCTACAAAACCGTTCTTGCGGAGAATTCTTTTACATTGTTTTAATTTTTATGTAAGCACATACATGAGAATACCGACAAATGTTGATAGTAATTCTGAAGCCTCATTTGTAGAATTCTATGATCCTTACCATGCTTCATATGGCTAAGTGCTGCATGTGGAGTGTTGATCCGCCAATATCATAGACTACAGACCTTCACGCATAATCCTTATTATTAATTTACTATGAATAGGTGGTCTTCACGGGACGACTTTTGTCAACCAAGAATTTTAATAAATAGGCTATGACTGGCATTTTGCGGGTGATATTACTTTTAGAGATATGACGGAAACGGTGGAATTAACAAGAAATTCTTACCCATAAAATAAAGGTCACCCAGCGCGCCATGGAGAGATCTATGAGAGGAGTGTCGCTAAGATAGAAACCGAAACGAGGATATCCGCAAAAGAACTCGAGTACTGAATGCTACCCAACGAATATGCACACTCAAGTATCTATGTGACATATCTGTAGAAGAGACGACGGTCCATGGAGAAGAAAAGTGTTGGAGTGGCGTCCATGAAATGAATGAAATGAGCAAACGAAGTATTGGTCGACCCCCTGCAAGATGGACAGACGACATAAGAAAAATAGCGAGAGTGGCCTGGATGCGGAAGGCAGAGGATCGAAGAGGGCAGAGGATCGAAGAGGGCAGAGACTCACGCGGGAAGCTTACGTTCAACATTGGACGAATACAGGCTGATGATGACATATTTTTAATTATTAAATCAGTACGTATACCAAAGGTTGTTATCCACTATACATCTCGCATATAATAACCATCCATCAATACTAAAAATATATATTTTAAATAAAATAAAATAAAATTTAAGATAAATGCGTTTTCGATGTTTTATATCGACAGTCCAGTATGTGGGCTCCCATACGTCTAATCTGATAAGATCATTAAGGGAGCTTATCCTATGACAGCTATCAATAGCTGAGTGCCATTGTCGATACATCCATTATGTCTGTCACTAAGACATTTTGAGCTTTATTGACATTAATTATTTTTATGTATATATACTTTATATGGTGTCACGACCTATCGTTCACAGGCAGTTCGTGCAACGACTCGTCGCTAACGACTTGGAAGCACTGGTGCACCGGACATTTACCTCACGGGACAATTGGGTGCGCTGGCTGTCTCGCTAACCTAAGTTATTTCGTTAACGAGACCTCTGGACTCTACGATCACTGGACAAATCTTTAGGTAAGCTAGCCAGCCAGTGCACCAGTTGTCTCATGCACCAAATGTAACAAACGTCCAGTGCGTTCCACGTCGTTACCGATGAGTCGTCGAACGAATTGTCATCAAGTTTCTTCATGTTATCGTGCTCTTACCTTCGTCGAGAATTATAAATCTGATCTGAATCTCAAAATCGGGACCTCCATTCTTCACTTGCTCTATCTGTTCTGGAATACGGGAGCTTAGTTTGGAATCCCAATAAATCTAAATACATTATCATTCTCGAAAAAAATCATAAAAAAAATCTCCGACGTCTCCATTTTTATATTTACGGAAATTATCTATTCAAGTCAATCAATTCCGAACATTACCCAACTCTTTTTCTTCTAGGGATGCTTTCTTTCCATTCGTTAAGAGTCCCGGAGGAAAATTGCTGCTCTCAAACATTCATTCCTTCTTCTTCGCGGTGCAATTCACAACCCTGGGATTCTTGCGTGTTTTAACTTCTACAGATAAGTACACCCGTGCTCGTAGCCATCCATTATTTTTTATCCCAGTTGATACTTGTGGAGCTTCGAGCACTCAATTTAGAACAACGGAAATGGCGCTCCTAAATGGCCTACCAGCACATCTCGATCCTTTAGTTACATCCATTTTCTATTTTGTCGATGGTATTGTTCTCCTAGAGCTCTGTGATCTTAGACAAGTTTTATCTTCTTGTTCTTTTATGTTTTTTTTGTATGTATTGTATGTTTATGTATACTCTGTGTTTCTTATTATTGCGGAAAGCAGAGCTGACATGGGACAAGGTGAAGATTATAGTGGCTAACAAACCTTTGTGGCGACAAGTTAGTGAATACCATATGCTCCAGTTATGAAACAGACACGGTAATGATCAGTTAAAGAGTTCCTTTAAAGCGGCATATCATACAAGTTCAAAGTGATCCACATCGAATCGCGTTTGGAACCTTTGAAATAATTAACACCAAAAAATCTGAAAAAAAAAAACGTTCGTTTTATCGTCCGCGGTGTGGAAAAAAAAGGCCGAAACGAAAGGCGCTTTTTTGGGCCTTTTGCTGACCTTTTCGAACCTTTTTTTAGGGACCCTGAACGGACCCTTTGATGACGCCAGACTGTGAATATTTTTGTTTAATTTTTTAATCTTTTTTTTGGTGAAAATTGTAAAACGTTTCGTGTTATCAATACACGAAGAGATGACACATTTTTAAACGCCGGCGGGTATAGCACAATGGTCAAAGGGTTTGCTTTGCAAGCCAAAGGTCATTGGTTCGATCCCCGACGGAGATTGTTTTATTTTTATTTATTTTTAATCGATTTCTGAGCTCTAAAATACCATTGGTCTATTCGAATTTGATCCCTCACACATAAAATACCAGTCATAGCATATTAATTAAAATTGGTAGTAGACGAAAGTCGTCCCGTGAAGATCATCCATTCATAGTAAATTTCTGTAATAGTTATGGATGATGCGTGAGTTTCGGGCTGTAGTCTGTGACGTTGGCGGATCAACACTCCACATGCAGCGCTTAGCCATATGCAGCATGGTAAGCGTCAATTAAATCCACAGATGAGACTTTAGAATTACTATCACCATCTGTCGGTATTCTCCTGTATGTGCGTACATAAATGTGATTAATTACATGGTTACTTAAAAAAATATTTCTGATACGAATAGCTTAGAGGTAAGGCGTTTGCATACGATGCCACAGATCGCGAGTTCGAAAATTACACGAAAAAAAGAGCTAACGACGGTTACTAACCGCGTGTCGATAATTGAGTTGAGCCGCTCCTTAGTATCAAATGGTTTAGATCTTGCGAACATAATCACCAGTTTTTTTTCCTAGTATTTTTAAGAATTTCATGATGATTAACCCGACACGCACCCGAGGCGTGGGTTCCGTCGCATTTCGTCCCCATACGATTCGGTAACGAAGTGTGGCGCACAGGACGTCTAGTGCACTGGAGGTGCAACTTTAACAACTACTACTCAGTGAGTGGAGCACCGGATGCCCGCTGGATGGCCACGTGAAGGCACATCCAGTGCCCCTCTAACTGGGAGTCCCACCTATCCCCGCCCACACAGCGACCATTAGGATACGCCCACAGAGAAGCGCAACGCTTCCTTATTATGACATGGAAGCAATCCACTCGCGCCTCCGTCAACATGCCTGAGGCACTGCAGTATCGCGGCAGACCCAACAACATTCGGAAGGCGTTTATTTAAGCTTTGTCAGGAATCGAACCCGCAAACGGTCATCGTATTATGACAGTCTAGCATTTTAAACCATCTTTTATGAATGTAAGTATAGAATTTCATACCTTGAAGATCGGTCAAATGATATGGTATACTTGTATAATATGGTATATAAATTATTTATTTTGTATACCGCATGCGGAGCGTATTGCGGTGGCTGACCGCGTCATAGAATCCTCAGTGTGTGATATATATATTTATGTAAGCATATACAAGAGAATACCGACAGATGATGATAGTGATTCTGAAGTAAGTGTACAGCGGACCGACTGAATGTGACTGCGGCGTGGAGCAGACCCTGTCACACCTTCTGGAGTGTGCGCTGTGTCCGAATAGCTAGGATCTGACCCTGTTGTTTCCGACACGATTATATATTCTGAAGTCTCATCTGTGGTATTCTATGACGCTCACCATGATGCACAGGTTTCCGCCGCACTTCGTTCCCAGACAATTCTTTCAGCAACTCATCGGTAATGACGTTGTGCGCACTGGACGTCTGGTGCGCGGGACATTTGGTGCACGGGACAACTGGTTCACTTGATGTCTCGCTTACCTAAGCTAACCTGAGTGATCGTAGAGTTCAGAGATCCATAGGTTTCGTTAACGAAATGACTTACTTTAGGTTAGGTTACCGAGACGTCCAATTCACCGGTTGTCTCGTGTACCAGATGTTCTGCGCGCCCCACATCGTTACCGATGAGTCGTTGGACGAATTGTACAGGAGGGATAGGTCGTGACACCGTATTAGATGTACACTGACATCAGCATGATATATCCCTTGCTTCCTGGTACCGAAAACCTCGATATATAATCGTTCGTCACTTATTTTCGTTCTCTCATCGGACACGAATGTGTTGTAATTTTGTAATGTATTGCAATATATAAGGCAATCAACCAACCGTCCCACTGCTTGTATAATCAGATACCCCCAACACCAAGATTGAAGTCTCGAAGCAGCTTTCTGAAATCCACACAACCTCTCACATCCGGCCCTGAAAATGAGAGACTCCAACTCTGGCAACAAATCGCACCAGAGGATTTCATTACTCCAAAGGAAGGCCTCCCAACTGGCAAGAGCCTTGACTGGCCGATCTGGAAATCCCTAAACAGATTAAGAACCGGAGTTGGTAGAACAAAGGACAACCTCGAGCGGTGGGGAATGCTTCGGCAGGGATAGACACTATTGTGCGACTGTGGAGACCTGCAGACCGCCTCACACCTACGATGCTGCTCCACGTGCCCAACAAGTTGCACATCTCAGGACCTAATGCTGGGCAACACACGAGCTATCGATGTTGCCAGATATTGGGAAAAAATAATTTGACGTCGCTAACACGAAGAAGAAGAAGAATGTATTGCCGTAAAGAGGACTAGTTATGTAGATAGCCACTTGCGGCGCTGGGTGTCACCGACATCGGCACCCGATGCCCAGTCAGTTGTGTGCCGACGGCGGCGAAGGCATATTGTCATTGGCCCGGCCTGAATGCTGTGAATACGTCCGGGTAAGAAGTTTATAGAGTTATCGAAATATATATATCAAAATCTTTGGAGAGACCACGTCACGAACAATAAGATTCTCAGAATAATCAAGTAAGATAGGCACCTAATGAATGATGAATCGGTCATATCATGCGCCACGATGGTCTTCTTCGCGACATTGTAGAGAGGATGGTTGAGGATATAAACTGTAGAGGGCGCCCTAGACGGGAGTATTTGCAGAGAGTGTTCGAGGACATGAATTGTAGCTCTTATGCTGAGCTGAAGAGGGTTGCGGAGGACCGACAGGAATGGAGATCGAGATGCAAGATTCTGTTGCTGCAAACCAATCCACCGGATTGATAATACTACGAAGAAAGAAGTGATTCTAAAAAAGTCTTTGCGTTTTTAATTTGCTCCTCATCCTGCCACCACGCAATTCAATAACGAACTTAGAAAGGAGGATGTTAACACATTAAAACGTCACAATAGACAAATCGTTTATTTTTTAATAGATACAAGAATTTTTCCTACATTGTTCTTGGAGATACAAATATCCATTACTTGTTTTAGGTTTCTATTTCTAAGGCTATGTTAGATAACAATTTCTTTCTTTTTATGCTTTATTTTTATTTCTATGTTCCTGATGTTGGTTTACGTGTTCTCTCTGATACACATCCACACACAAAAGCACTTAATTCAAACCTTAGATATGTCAAGAAAATATTTTTGAATATTTACATACATTTTTTCATATTCAGGGACGTCAAAAATATTTCACGTGATATTTTTTTTTAGGTCACTGCTCTTCAGAACTTAAAGAACTAATTCCTCCTGCGCCCACCTTCAACCGACAAACTCGTGTTACACTTGCTGAACATCCATACACGGTTAATGCGTGTAGACCAAGAACTGGCAGTTTCCAAAGTTCTTTCCTTAATGCCACCGATAAGCTTTGGAATGCTCTTCCAGCGTCTGTGTTTCCTACAATCTTCAAGAAACAGATAAATATACACTTGCAATCGATTACATAAAAAAAATGGTGCGCCATCTCTTAAACGATACCCATTCATAGTGAAAATTTCTTCACCACCATCGGTATTATCTTGACTGCTAGCTGATGTCTGTCATTCTGCAGAATGCATTTCCAAACCGTACCACTTCCTCAACCATTCCCACGTATTTCGTGGTTAGCAACGTGTTACCAAAGAAGGCAATTCGAGACTCGCTGTAGTGTACTAACTTCGCAGCCTTAGACTGAGGTCTATTTGACATCTAACTGATGCACCTAGCATCACGGGAAGGCCTTCAGCCACTTCTAACAAGTAGCTTTTTGCGTGCGCCCAGTAACGGGTCCCCATCTGGGTCTCCAAAAACAGGACGGGACAAGGAGGGTTTCACCAAGCGACTTTCGGTATTATCCTGTATAAATATAATGGATTTAGTGAAGTAGTGATGACATCAGCGTGATATAGCCCTTCCTGACTGGTACCGTAAACCTCGATGTACAATCTTTCGCCTCTTATTTTCGTTCGATCATCGGACACGCACGTGTTGTCATTTTGTAATGGCGTTAGAAGGACTAGTTGTATAGATCGCCACTTGCAGCGCTGGGTGTCACCAACCGCGGCGGCCGGTGCCACTCACAAAAACAGCCGACGGCGGCGAGGGAGGGTTTTGGCCCGGCCTGAAAGCGGTGACTAGGTCCGGGCCAGAAGTTTGTAAAGTTATTGAAATATAAAGGGTCCGCCATCTAACGTTTTTTTTTCAACTAGTGCTTATTTCGTGAATGGTAACACTTAGCTCACGTCTGATTTGACAGATAATTAGTTTTATTCTTCCGCTAAGCGAATATGGTTGTGTATATGCTTGAACAACGCTGGGAAATATTGCGACATTACTTTGAAAATCAGGCCATTTTTCTTCGAAAATGGCGTTACAGTCAATGGCGACGTTATCGGGCCATTTTTGTTCACAAAAATTGAAGAGGAGGATATTGGCAACATTTGGTTTCAACAGGACGGCGCTACGTGCCACACAGCCGAAGCCACACTCGATGTTTTGCGCCCCATTTAAAAAAAAAACGTTATTTGGCGGACCCTTTATATGTCAATGTGCTTCAGAAAAAGTCTGTGTTGTTAATCTGCTCCTCATCCCGCCACCATACAATTCATAAACTAACTTAGAGAGGAGGACGATAGTGAAGTATCATGCTAATTTTATCGAGTATAGGCAACCCTGTTTTTTACGATCGAGATCCGACCTTCTGTCATGTACCGTCTGACCGTTTTACGTTTTATTGTTATTTATATCTACACAAAAATCAAAACCAAAACGTCTCAAGACCCTTACACCACCTATACACAACATCAAATTTTTATTTCACCCTTCGTTCGGTTCCGAAACGTAACATGAACCATGCACCACTCATATAACTAACTATTCTTTTTTTTTTACACACTTCACTTCCATAAAGTCGTAAGATCCATACACGTCCCATACAAGATAAGCCATTTTTTTGTTATCGTGAATCAATAACAAAACGTCGTAAGCTCCATACAGCGTCAATACAACATGAAACATTTTGATTTTTAAGCATATTACTTTGATCCAAATAATCTATTATTTTACGGGACCATGATCATTAATCAAGAAACGCATATTAGTGAGTATTGCATTAGTTTCATATCCGGAACATATGGTCACCACAGATTGGCGTCATTAAGTTTTTTTTTTATGTAAACACATATAGCAGAATACCAACATATGGTGATAGTAATTATAAAATCACATCTGTGAAATTCTATGAGGCTTACCATGGTTGCATGTGGCTAAGCGCTGAACGTAGACTGTCGATCCGCCAACGACATAGACTACAGTCCGAGATTCACGCATCATTCTAAATAATTACAAGAATTTAAATAGGATATGACTGGCATTTTACGGGTGAGGGATCAAATTCACACCAACCAAGCGTATTTTAGAGCTCAGGTATTTATTAAAAATATATATTTTTAATCTCCGTCGGGGATTGAACCCACGACCTTTAATACATGATGTGAAAAAATGTTTTCAAAACATTATCAAGGAGATCGGAATATAAGCCTCGAGTCCTTGACAATGTTTGTTTTTGTCCTCAAGGGGTGGCTCAACCCATTTTCTCGCTACAATCTTCGTGCTACACCCCTGAAACCGCTAAATCACGTTATCTATGCGAATTTTAGCATTTCAAGGGGTGCATTCGTTATCTAGTTAAAGGGAACATTTAGAATATATTAATTAAATAATTAGTAATGTTAAGGCGCTAGGTGTGCTTCGTCCTATTCTTCCTCGGCGGTCGTTTCTCTCGTTTCCCCTCTTGTTCTCCTGATTGTCCCCGCGCATCCCAAAGTGTTTTTTTACGGGTGAATATTAAATAAGCTGATAAGGAAATCGGAAAACCAGCGCTTCTCAAATGTAAGCAAAAAAAAAGTGAAAAAAATACTGTTTGGAAATTCTTTGCAAGTGGTCTAACCCATTTCTTGTAGGAGAGGGTGTGTCTTTCAGGGAATGATAAGAGAGGAAGGCAGAAAGGGTTGCAAGGATCAAGAATATATATTTATGTACGCACATACAGGAGAATACTGACAGATGGTGATAGTGATGATGAATTCTCATCTGTGGAATTCTACGACGTTTACCATAATGTATATGGCTAAGCGCTGCATGTTAGATTCACGCATCATCCTTTATTATTACAGGAATTTACTATGAATGGATGGTCGTCTTCACGGGATGACTTTCGTCTACCACCAATTTTAATTAATAGGCTATGATTGGCATTTTACGGGTGATGGGTCAAATTCACACCAACCGGGGTATTTTAGAGCTCGGAAATCGATTAAAAATCCTTTTTTTTTTAATCTCCGTCGGGGATCAAACCCACGACCATTGTATTGCAAAGCAAACGCTTTGACCATTGAGCTATGACCGCCAGGAAATATATAAAAACATGTAATGGATCTCAAAGTGAATGCTGAAAACATTGAAAATAAAATGAGAAAAAAATAACTATTTATTCAGTGAAAGTTTGAGTATGACACTTTCTCGTAGGCAGTGCGGCCGTTCTCATTAGCGAAGGAATTGCGGCGAATGGAGGCAGAGGAGCCGGGGAGATGGAGACTCACCGAACATCTCGATACCTATATCTCTTAATTAGAACAGATACCATTATCTTGAAACAAGTACAAAGAACGAGAGCTGACATGCTGTATTATACAGTTGGGGTGGTCCAAAGTAACAAAGTACAAGAACGTCTTCAATTATCTATTGGCGGCGATTTGTGGAGACCATATGCCCCGATTATAATTACAAACTAAATAACTTCTTGGGTTTTCACGGCTAGATTTGATGTTGTGGCTTTTGGGTTTAGCCGTTTGAGGCAAATTACTTCTTTCCAATATTTCGACCGCTATAACAGGGGTCTTCTTCAAGGTTGATAAATTAGTGATGAGTTGGTGTCCGAAGGTAGTTAAACCCTCAGCCAAATGTACCTCCACGAGCGTCGTGTCGGAGAATCGTGTACGGTGGGTATGTTCCAAGAAGCGTACCTCCACGAGCGTCATGATGGTATGTTTTATGGAGCATATCTCCACAAACGTCATGTCAGAGTGTGGTTGTCATTGCTTGTCTGTCCAGGTTTTTGAGAATGTGCTAGAGGTGGAAGCCATGCTGTTTTGAGAATCAAACCGTCATCGCTGTTGATGTTGATGGGATGTCTTATGATTTCAATGGCTTCCGTTACAAGGCGTGCACGTATTTCTTGCGTTCGAGCCACGATTTCGGGTTCGAATGGAAAGTTATGTCCCGTGTCAAACTCAAAAGCCACAATATCAATAACAAACTAGAAAAAGTAGGTCATCATCTTAGAGAAAATCTTGTAACCTGTAGGGCTGTGTCTTGGTGACCCGTTTTGTGACCTTTAGCTCAAAAAAAAACGGTTATTTTGGACATAATCGGCTTCTAAAGGTCAGAACCTTTTGTGGAAATCGGTAAAATACAAATGTCAGTGCGGCCAAAGACAAGGGTGAAACTTATACTGAAAACGTTAAACTATTATGCGAAACGATGCCGGTTCGATATCCGACGAAGCTTTAAACTAAAAATGAAGAAATACGAGTATATAATCATCACGGGACGAATTTCGTCTGCCACCAATTTTAATTAATAGGCTAATACTGGAATTTTACGGGTGAAGGATCAAATTCACACCAACCGGGGGTATTTTTAGAGCTCAGAAATCAATGAAAGATCTTCTTTTTTTTTAATCTCCGTCGAGGATCGAACCCACGACTTTTGGCTTGCAAAGCAAACGCTTTGATCTATGAGCTATAACCCGTCATTCACGCATCATCCTTTATTATTACAGGAATTTACTATGAATGTGTGGTCTTCACGAGACGACTTTAGTCTACTACCAATTTTGATTAATAGGCTATGACTGTCATTTTACGGAAGAGGGATCAAATTCCCACCAACCGGGGGGGGTATTTTAGAGAATCGGAAATTTCTGAAATCGATTACGAATCTTTTTTTTTTAATCTCCGCCGGGGATCGAACCCACGAAATTTGGCTTGCAAAGCAAACGCTTTGACCACTGAGCCATACCCGCCGGCAAAAAAGAAAAAAATGTTTTTAAAAACTATGTCACGTATTTAAGTTCTGCAAGCTGTTACCTAAGAAGAAAATAACAAAAGGGCATGATCTAGATATGTCGATGGCCTCCGAGCTCCGTCTTCCGATTCTTCCATCCGAGAGTGATAGTTTGCGGTGGCACAGTTCAAAACATAATCAATCTCGACTCGGCAGCGCCTGGCACGTCCCCAGTCTGTGATTTATGTGAAACACAAGGTGCATGGGATGTCATCAGCAATGGACTCTGTAACGCAAGATTAAAAAAAAAAGTTTTCCTTCTTCTTTGTAGCATGAATCCGGTGGATTGCTACTATTAGTTATTTCATTAACGAGACCTATGGATGTCTGGACTCATTGGATAAATCCTTAGGTAAGGTTAGATTAAGTTAGGTTACGTTAGGTTACGTTAGGTTAAGTAAGGTTAGCGAGACAACCATTGCACCATTGTCTCGCGCGTCGAATGCCCCGTGCACCAAACGTACAGTGCACTCCACATCGTTACCCATGAGTCGCTGGACGAATTGTCTGGGAACGAAATAATTTCGCGTAGCAGTTAGAAACGAATATGTTATTTCTTATTCGTAGTATCAATTCGGCGGATTGGTTTGCAGCAACAGAATCTTGCATCTCGATCTCCATTTCTCTCGGTCCTCCGCAACCCTCCTCAGCTCAGCATAAGAGCTACAACTCATGTCCTCGAACACTTCTTGCAAATACTCCCGTCTAGTGCAGTTTGCTCTGCAGTTTCTCCCCTCGACCATCCCTTCCACAGTATTGTGAAGAACACCACCGTGGCGCATGATGTGACCGATCGCCTCTCTGAGATGGTTCTTACTAGGTACTATCTTCCTTGATTATGCTGAGAACCTCATTGTTCGCGACGTGGTGAAGTGTTTCTGTAGAGTACATAAACTGAACATTGGTACATGTGCCCGTGTAGACCTCCGGGTATATAGCTCGGTGTCACGACCTATCGTTCACAGACAATTAACGACTCATCGGTAACGACGTGGGGCGCAATGGACGTCTGATACGCGGGAAATTTGGCGCACGGGACACCTGGTGCACTGGCTATCTCGACAACGTAATTTAATTCATGTACGTTTTACATTCGCTTGGTAAAAACCCTCCCTGTCCAGTAGTTAGAGAAGGCTTTTTGAATCATTTATATTCCCATGTGGACCTCCAGGTATAAAAAGATGATCTGCGACAAGGCATAGACATTGTGAGCTTACAGAACTCGCTCGGTGAAACCCTCCCTGTCCCGTCCTGTTTTTTGGAGACCCAGATGGGTACCTGTTACTGGACACACGCAAAAAGCTACTTGTTAGAGAGTGGCTGAAGGCCTTCCCGTGATTCTAGGTGCATCAGTTAGATGTCAATTAGACCTCAGTCTAAGGCTGCGAAGTTAGTATACTACAGCGGGTCTCGAATAGCCTTCTTTGGTAACACGTTGCTAACCACGAAATACGTGCGATTTTACATTCATAACCTACAATAGGATATTTATTTTACCTTATTTTTTGAGAAATATGTACTAACATCCTCCTCTCTTTCAAAGGATGTTATTCAGTCACGTGGTGGCAGGATAAGGAGCAGATTAATAACACACAGACTTTTTCTAAAGCACGACATTTACGATAAACTTTACAAACTTATGGCCCGACCTGGTCACAACATACAGGCCGGGAAACAATACAATTTGTTCTCGCCGACGTCGGCACACGACTCACTCCTGTGCTCGTTACGGGCTGTCGCCCAGCGCCACAAGCAGCGATCTATATAACTGACGTCACGCCCGTGCTCGGACTTGTCCGAAATGCCAATATGGCGACACATACATGCACGACAAGCGAACAGAAATAAGAGACGAAATATTGTAAGTCGAGGTTTTCGGTACCAGTCAGCAAGGGCCATATAATGCTGATGTCAGTACATATATTAGAGGTCAGCACTCCCAATCCACCATGATCTTAGCGTATTAAAATAACATGTAACATGTTTTTACAGAAATATCGATAGTGGGTTTTATTTCAAAGCTGTTAGAACAAAACACTTTTTATTTTTCTACATATGGTTCAAGAAATGAATGAAAAGAAAATGAAAAGAAAAAAATAAGTCGAACGATGTTTTGAACCAGAAGATGCGACAAACAACTAGATCGATGCATTTTTAATAATACCAGAGACTTTGATGCCAGTCGCTACGCGGCCTACAAAAAAATGTAGTTTTAAATACAATGGTACCTTGACATACAAGTGCCACAGCGTGCGAATTTTTTGAGATACGAGCCGTCGAGCGAGCGATTTTTCGCTTTGAAATACGATCAAAATTTGACAAACGAGCAATTGGCTTAGCGGGTCGGCCGGTTGCGCACGAACCGCGCGTCACGCGTTCCCGCGTGAATCCACCTGCCACTAAAAAAAAATATTATGTAAAAACATACAGGAGAATAGCGACAGATGGTGATAGCGATTATGATGTCTCGTCTGTGGAATTCTATGACGCTTACCACGCTGCATACGGAGTGTTGATCCGCCAACGTCACGGACTACACCCCCACATTCACGCATCATCCTTCTTCTTCGTAGTATCAATCCGGTGGATTGGTTTGCAGCAACAGAATCTTGCATCTTGATCTCCATTCCTCTCGGTCCTCCGCAACCCTATTCAGCTCAGCATAAGCGCTACAATTCATGTCCTCGAATACTTGCTGTAAATACTCCCGTCTAGGGCGCCCTCTACAGTTTCTACCCTCAACCATCCCCTCCACAATATCGTGAAGGAGACCATCATCCTTATCATAACATTAAATCACTATGAATGGGTTGTCTTCACGGGACGACTTTCGTCTATCACCAATTTTGATTAATAGGCTATGACCGGCATTTCACATGTGGTGTATTAAATTCACACTAACCTGGATTATTTTTTTAGAGTTCAAAAATTTTTTTTTTTTTTTAATCTCCGTCGGGGATCGAACCCACAACCTCCGGCTAGCCAAACAACGCTTTAACCACTGATGATTAATAAACGGATTTTTTAAACGATTCCGAAGCCTAGATTAATACAGTCGATTCCGCTTAATTAGGACACCGCTTAATTGGGACAGCCGCTTATTTTGGACAAATCTCAAAGAACAGAAACCAAACCAAGAAACCAATAGTAAATTTATATGTTTAATTGGGACGACATTCCGCTTAATTGGGACAGGAAATTTAAGATCGCAGCAAATATTATGTTACACATATTCTCAAGAAAAAAAATGTACAAATAATTTGATATGCTGCGTTGTCTGAGCCCTACATCCGCACTGAATATCTGTGCTGATTTGGTAGAATTGAAATGTTACAAAAAAAAAACAGACTACACTTGACTTATTTTTGCATTGAATTAAATTGTATGTAACATCCCATTTATTATTTTAATTAGTGTGTGTATTTTTTTGTGTGTGTATTATTTTTGTGTGTATTACTGGTTAATGGTCTTAGTTGCCACAACCATTTTAAAAAAAAAAAAAAAAAAATATGTAAACACATACAGGAGAATACCGACAGATGGTGATAGTAATTTTGAAGTCTAATCTGTGGAATTCTATGACGCTTACCATGGTGTATATGGCTAAACGCTACATGTGTAGTGTTGATCCGCCAATGTCATAGAATACAGCCCGAGATTCACGCATCATCCTTTATTATTACAGGAATTTACTATGAATGGGTGGTCTTCACGGGACGACTTTCGTCTTCCACCAATTTTAATTAATAGGCTATGACTGACATTTTACGGGTGATGGATCAAATTCACATCAACCGGGGGTATTTTAGAGCTCAGAAATCGATTAAAAATCCTTTTTTTTTTATCTCCGTCAGGGATCGAACCCACGACCTTTGGCTTGCAAAGCAAACGCTTTGACCATTGAGCTATGACCGCCGGCATGTAAAATGAATTTAAAAAAAAGTTAAATTCGTTTAATCTGGACAGCTGCTTAATTGGAACAAAATACCCAAGTCCCGATGTGTCCCAATTAAGCGGAATCGACTGCAGTCCTAAAGAACGGCTCCGCCAGCGACATGCGGTGCCCGATCCAAGTTTTGTTCCGCGTTAAATTTTACTTTACTTCGGCGATATAACGACAACTGCAGTGTGCCATTGTCGTCGGACACAACGTGTAGAAGTAACAAAGAAATTTCTACCATCGATATGCATCCATAATGTTAAGTGCCACATGTCACGAGTCGCTAGGAGTAATGAGCTTGAATTAATAAATCCATTTTGGTACAGACCTAATATGCATTTGGCATGTCCCGTAAAGCATGGTACATGCTCTTTAAAAGGTGTAAAGAAGCTACGGCCCGCGAGCCGAATTTAAATTTAAAATGTATATGAAAAAATCCTCCATTGGAATTCATTAAGAAAACCTGCGTTCTAACGACTAAATGCGGTGATTTTCTTGAATCGGCAATATCCAACCTAACTTTACTCAACCTAACCTAACCTGAACTAAACAAAACTTATCAAACCTAACCTTATCATCATAATCGTTAAGGATTGTCAGCAGGCGGACTTTGTCAACATCGTTCAAAGTCGGGGTCATCGCGACTTCGCTGGAGTCTCTCATGGCGAATGAAGTGTGGCCTGAGAGGACCATCGTTCAACCCTGGATACGTGATCAATATATACGTCTAAGACGAAAGCTTCGCAGTGAACAGTGGTTGAAACCAACTTGAGTGAAGATATTGACATATTTAGTGTTATATTGCTTCAGATTCAGTGCTGGTGTTGATGGATACGAAATGTTGGACGTTTGATTTTGTAACAATAATGCCGTGTTATTTGTCTGTCAACCATCATATTTTTTATGCTTATGACATGATTATTGTTGTCACAAATCCTAACTATTTGCACTGCGTATTCCGACACTTGTTGTTGAGTGTGAGGTCATTGGCACTAAATGTGTCAATACATTTAAATGGTCACACTTACGTTAGTACTTCACTAACGAATTAAAATTGTAATACATTTTGTAATGTCATTGAAGGAAAATAAATAAAAATTGTAAATTAAAAAAAAAACATCAGACTGGACTTTACCCGCCTCACACCCGCATCAAACCGAAGGACAGTTAAGTCTCCACGATGATGCGCTCATTGAGATAATGATCAATTAGCAACTAATAAGTCGAGTGGAAGTCCCCTCTGAAGAAGTAGCCAGAGAGAAAGAACATGGAAGATAGATTCTTTCACCGAAAATACGAGCGAAAATGGTACATGCGTGGAATAAAAAAATAGTGGCCACAAAGTATGCGTGCCCGATAGGGCTGAAGCGATTCCCTCAAACTGCATCGTAAAGGACTCCTCTTTCTAACAAAAGGAACTGGCATTCCCAGAGAATGTGATAAGCTGAATGATAGGCTGATGAATATGATGAATGAATCAGCTTTTGATGTATTATGTCACTTACGTAAATGTTGAAGTAAATGGGGATATGAAATGTGTAATAGATTCCTCTTGGATTCTACGGACCGCTGGTTATGAGTTTCTGAATTGGATTCTAGTAGCCTAATGGGGAAGGAAACAAAGGCCCGTGACTAATAAAGCAGAGAGCCGAGCGGACTGATCAGGGCAGAGACAATGCAGTGGAGCAAAGACAATTCAATTAGGGAAACAATTCATTTAAGCAAATACAACAATTCGTATGGAAATGAACATTGAAGATGTGTGACTAAAACAGTAGTTATTCGAGTGTGTTGTTTAAAGTAGAGACAATACAGTGAAGGAAAGACAATTAGGATAACAAACAATTTAAGCAAATATGTATAACATTTCGTATGGAAATATTTATTGGGGATATGTGACATGGTTAATTTATGCATATTAATAATATATGACTTATAAGACGGATGCTCGAATGTTTTGTTTAGAGTAGAGACAATACAGTGAAGCAAAGACAATTCAATTAAGGAAACAATTCTTTAAAGCAAATTCAACAATTCGTATGGAAATAAACATTGAAGATGTGTGACGAATAGAGTAGTTATTATTTTTTTTTTTTATTTAATCAAATATAAAAAGATACATTTTTTACATTCCAATCTTTTTTTTTTTTCGTTTTTTTTTACATTCGCTTACCACACCACTTAAAGATAAGATCTTGTGTGTGGCGTGGGATTCATTTATGTTATTTTACAGTTTTATATAATTATACAGAGTATTACATATTTATACATTTACATGATTTTGATATAAAACTAACATTATATGATTAAAGATTTCGAGTGTATTGTTTAAAATAGAGACAATACAGTGAAGCAAAAACAATTAGGATAACAAACTAACATCCTCCTCTCTCTCAAAAGGTCGCGTGATGGCAGGATCAGGAGCAGATTGATAACACAGACTTTTTCAGAAGCACATTGACGTATGTTTACGATAAAACTTATTTACGAATTTAGAACTTGACCTAGTCACAGCATTTGGCCTAGCCACAATACAATATGCTCTCGCCGACGGGCGGGACACAACTGGAGTGATGAGCTGTCGCATCGGCGCCACAGCGGCAGTCTATATAACTAGTCCCAATATGGCGGGCACAGAAATGTGTGACAAGCGAACAGAAATAAGAGACGAAAAATTGTATATTGAAGATTTCGGTAACAGTCTGCAAGGCCTACATCATGCTGATGTCAAAAAAATATAAGCAAATAGAACAATTAGTATGGAAATATATATTGGAGATATGTGACAAGGTTAATTAATGTATATTAAATATATATAATCGTGTCGGAAACAACAGGGTCAGATCCTGTCTGCCCAGAAGTGGGCGACGTCGATGGCGTTACTTCTGGCCATCATCAGGTCTTCCTGGGTGCAGCTATTCGGGCACAGCGCACACTCCAGAAGGCGTGACAGGGTCTGCTCCACGCCGCAGTCACATTCAGTCGGTCCGCTGTAAAACTGCCAGGCCCTCATTTGTGTCCTCGTCTTGCATACTCCGGTCCGAAGTCTGTTAAGGGACCTCCATATATTCCACCCTTGGTCATGTCCAGGGGCTAGGTCCTCTTTCGGGGCAATCCAAGTATTCCCCTCAGTTGCCCTTCTCCACATGTTCAGCCGCAGGGTGGCCTCAGGTATCATCAGTTCCGTTGTCGACTGTAGGAAACTTCTAATTATGTTAAAATGTATATTAATAATATGTGACTAATAAGACAGATGCTCGAATGGAGTAGAGACAATTCAGTGAAGTAAAGACAATTCAATTAAGGAAACAATTCTTTAGAGCAAATTCAACAATTCGTATGGAAATGAACATTGAAGATGTGTGTCTAATAAAGTAATTCTTCGAGTGTATTGTTTAAAGTAGAGACAATACAGTGAAGCAAAGACAACAACAATAATAAATAATTCAAGTAACTAGAAAAATTAGTGTACTAATGTACGATCTCATTACTTGTCCATAGCTATATAAGCCACTAATAGTTTTTAGTTTATCATTATTGAAGATGGTCTCCAGTGAGGCCGCAACATGTAATCAGTTAAAATAAATGTGAATAGAAACTGAATATTTTAAATTTATTATTTTTTAAATTAAAATTAATTTAAAGTTATTATATATATTATAATAGAAAAATTCGTATGTAATATATATTGAATGATAAAAAAAATATTCTAGATTGAACAGATAATGTTTTGCTACAAACTAATTGAAAATATTACAGGACTTCACTATGAATAGGTGGTCCTCACAAGACGACTAACGTCTACTACCAATATTGACTGTTTTTTTTTTTATGTAAACGCATGCAGGAGAGCACATCCGGTCAAGACCAGTGCACTCTATGACGCTCAGCCAGGGAGGCTGGACGCTGCATGCGGGAAACGTGTGTTGTGTTCGTATTTGTGTGTGGGTTGGGGAGATTGCAAGTGTACATTTATCTGTTTCTTGAAGAGATCCAGATTGTAGGAAGGAGGAAACACAGACGCTGGAAGAGCATTCCATAGCTTACCGGTGGCATTAAGGAAGGAACTTTGGAAGCTGCCAGTTCTTGGTCGACATATATTAACTGTGTAGGGATGTTCGGCAAATGTAAGACGAGTTTGTCGGCTGTGAGTGGGTGCAGGAGGAATTAGTTCTTTAATTTCCGAAGAGCAGCGACCGTGGTAATAACGGTAGAAAAGACTAAGAAAACCAACCTTACGTCTGTGTTCCATTGATTGTAGATTAGGCGTAAGGGTGTCATTGTTTATCAAACGAATTGCTGTTCTTTGAACTGAGTCAATTAAGTTTAGAAGGTATTTTGGGGCTCCAATCCAAAGAAATGCTTTGTCTGGCAATTTACGGGCGAAGGACCAAATTCACACCTACCGGAGGTGCTTTAGAGCTCAGAAATCGATTGAAAGATTTTTTTTAATATCCGTCGGGGATCGAACCCACAACATTCGGCATGCCAAGCAAACGCTTTGACAACTGAGCATTACCCGCCAATGTACATGCGAATTTTTTTGTTGTTGTTTAAAACAGTTTAAGGTAATGCATTAAGAAACGCATTGCTCCATAACAGTAACGCCAACAAAAATACACGCGTTAATAAATTCACGTCGCGCGATTAAATAAGCGATCTTATCGCGTGATTTGTGGCAACCCTGGGCGGTTTCAATGAAGCCATTCTTATTGTCGGCCGTTTCTGGAGAATTCCGCCTTTGGGCGAACCAAACAGGGTCACCACCCGGTGCTTACGTGGGCGGACTCGGTAGATTAAAGGTTAAAGTAACCGATCACACGGTATTTACATGCAAAGTTCACATCCGAGACAAGTCTATTATGTGATCAGATCCTCCGTTGAATTTAAGAGACTCCAGATCGCGGGATGCGTGGTGGATGTATGATGAGCAGGTCGCCAAAGCAAAGAACTCGTCGAAAAGCAACTTTTGAAATTTATTATACATTAAACAAAAAAGACTGTTAAATTCGGTCTACCGCCCGAGAATTTCGTTCACAGACAACTCGTTCAGCGACTCATCGGTTACGACGTAAGGCGCACAGGACAATTGGTTTTCCAAAACAAATACGCTTTACTTCTTAAAAGTATTCCCATATCCATTCCAAATATGCAACACATGATCATTGAAATTCCGCAATGTCTAAAAACTAAGGCGTTTAACCAGTGCATCATCACTGTATTAACTTATGGCGCAGAGACGTGGAATCTAACAGCAAGTCTTACACATGAAATAAAGGTCACCCAGCGTGCTATGGAGAGATCCATGAGAGGAGTGTCGTTAAAATATAGAATCCGAAACGAGGAAATACGCAGAAGAACTCAAGTAGTGGATGCTACCCAACGAATAGGCACACTCAAGTGGCAATGTGACATATGTGTCGAAGATATGACAGTCAACGGGGAGGAAAAGTGTTGGAATGGCGCCCAAGAACTGGCAAACGAAGCATAGGCCGACCCCCTGCAAGATGGACTGACGAGATAAGAAGAATAGCGAGAGTGACCTAGATGCGGAAGGCGAAGGATCGAAGAGGATGGAGACTCAAGACAAATTCGGTCTTCCACCCTGGACACAGACAATGATGTCTACTTAACAGTGCCCGGGTGAAGACTGCCTGCCAATCTGCGCTGACAGTCATAGCACCCGAAAACTTTATAGCGGCCATATATAGAACTACCCACCCCGAATGACATGGTGCAGCTTTCAGAACCAAATAAACGAAATGCATGCAAACCCTACGTCTTATAACTACATAAATCTAAAGCTTGGACTAACATTCTGTGTGTCACGTGCGTGCCAGACGAGCGAACAAAAATAAGATAAGAAATATCGAGGCTTTTCGGCACCAAAAGCCTGAAAAGTCTATATATAGAGATGGTATAAGTGAGTACAAGAACAATAGCACATTTTTTTATGTTAACACATACAGGAGAATACCAACAGATGGTGATAGTAATTCTGAAGTCACATCCGTGGGATTCTATGACGCTTACCATGCTGTATATGGCTAAGCGCTGCATGTGGAGTGTTGTTACACCAACGTCGTAAACTACAGCCCGAGATTCACGCATCATCCTTATTATTACAGGAATTTACTATGAATGGGTAGTTCTCACGGGACGACTTTCATCTACCACCAATTTTAATTAATAGCCTATGACTGGCATTTTACGGGTAAGGGATCAAATTCACACCAACCTGGGGTATTCTAGAGCTTAGAAATCGATTAGTTTTGTTTTTTTTAATCTCTGTCGGGGATGGAACTTACGACCTTTGGCTTGCAAGGAAAACGCTTTGACCATAGAGCTATACCCGCCAGCGAAGACACCTTAATGCAGATAGATCACTGAAGTTGAGCAGCATTTAACGCGGATCAAAACATGGATAAGTAACCTTTTGCTTAATACTGTCGTTGTTTGGACTAAAATCTCCATGCCACAAAATGTCGAACTTAACAAACGATCTACTTTAAATATCGGTCGGATCTTGGGTACTAGAGAAGACTGCTGTATACAGTATCCAACGCATATAAAAAATATATCAGAGGATTAGCTCGACGCTTTCGAGGCATGAAAAAGTCTAACAACACGGTATCAATTGTAAGAAACGCGATCAGCAACGAACAGTTACCCATGCAAGTTTTGGTCTGCGTATGTTCGGTGATGTAACGAGAACCAAGCTTACAATGCGCTATTGTCGTTGATCGGGAAATGGATCAAACTAAAATTTAATAATCGTAGTTGCTGTTTAACTAGAAATGGGAAACAATGGATATCGATCTATCGAATAGATATCGAATAGGTATCGAATAGATAGTAATAGTGAAAGTATTCAATATAGTATACAAGGAAATGAACATTGTTCTATACACTAATTAGGTATGAAGGCATCTGGCAGTGTACAGAAAACAATCTTTATCTCTTCACGCTATTCTTTTTTACAAATTCTTCGCTTTGAGATCTGCTCCTGCATTCTTCCTCCACGCGTCTCGATGACAAACCCGCGACTTGTTGACACCCTTTTTAAAGATGAGGGATCTACAATATTGCTTTACTTTGGTGATCTAACGAGAGCCGCACTTACGATGGCTTATTGTTGCTGGACTATAATTTATTTATTTAGCTACTAGTGCCATAATCAAAATTTTATAAACAATAATTCCAAGCAAATACAGAAAGAAACCAAATTTATATTAAACATAATAGAAAGAATATGTAAATCGGCATGTACACATACACCACATTATTATTATTGTACTACTCAGTGAGTGGAGCACCGGATCCCCTATGGATGGCCACGTGAAGGCGCATCCAGTACCCCTCCAACCGTGAGTCCCACCTATCCGCCCACACAGCGACCATTGCGTTGGGATTACCGCGAAGGCGCGCCCACAAATTATGGCATGGAAGCCATCCACTCGCGCCTCCTTCAACATGCCTGACGCACTGCAGTATCGCGGCAGACCCAACAACATTCAGAAGGCGTTGTTATACTGGACCTAGAGTGCACTGTATTAAAAAGGGAGCATTTAGCTTCCACTGCAATCTGTCTAGAAAAATACTAAAGTCAGCAGCTAGCCTGACCTTCTTTATTAACCCTTTACGTGCGAGGTGCGGATATATCCGCACCAACTTGCACTGCTCTTAAGTGCGAGGTGCGGATTTATCCCACGCCCTGAAAAAAACACGTCGCTCCAGTGCGAGATGCGGATTTATCCGAATACTATATTGAATTAGTTTTTTCGTATTTCGACATGTCTTCGTGAATTTTAATTTTTTACTATATGTATTGAGTTGTGGGTCGTTCTACACATGTTTCAAATTTGCCGTTTTTCTAAGATAATAATGGATTTATTTAATTTAGTTCTGAATGTGAATATAAATGCAGCACTGACCAATCAAAACACATTTAAAAAATCGACCATAATTTATTTTTCATTGACTAATTGACTTATTTCGTGACTTTTTATGAAATCTTATTCCGCACGTAAGGGGCTAAAGCGCATTTATGAGATCACTATCGGTCGCGACCGCCTCCGTCAACATGCCTGAGGCACTGCAGTGTCGCGGTAGACCCAACAACATTCGGAGGGCTATATATATGATATGGCAATAAATTTCCTGTAAAGAGTGACTTATTTTCCTAATATTTAAAGCCTAATATGTCCCAAGTACATGAATACACGGGTGTAATATTACAGAACAAACAATTACTATATGCCTTATACAAAAAACATGGCAATATGATAAATATGTCCCAAAACAGGTATACACATTGGTGACCGACAATACTTCAAATTTATATATAATTTAACTATTACATTTTATTGGATTAATTGCCTTTACGATGAGCTTAACAACAGCGTGTGTCCTTCCACTGTTGAACATAAACCTCTCGTACGAGTCTTCATCCTTCACGATCTTCCCCGCACTATACATCTAGACTACTCCAGCTATTCTTATATATCGATGTTCAGTCTCTCAGTACATCGTCACTGGAGACGAGACTTGGGTGCACTACCTCACACCCGAAAGCGAGGGAGAAATTTATCACGTACGGCTGCCAGGCCAAAATTGAGCTCCGCAGGCAGCTCGCTAGGGAAGGGATTTGGAGTGGTTGAACCAAGGTACACTACAGAATCGCGGGATCCATCATAACAGCGCTTTTCAGGACTGTAGCGCCATGGGAATCTTATTTTACGGATAACCCTCGTAAGATAAATACTAATTTTTTTAATCACTTACCCATATATATTGCCGATTTGATTACTTTTTTCTTTCACTGTAGACTACAGCCTTATAGGTGCATTGATCAGTTAATACTTGAAGTATTTTTTACCTGAAAAAAATTAAAATAATGTGATTAGAAATGCAGATTTGTGACACTTATCTAATTTTTAAATTTGCTTATTTATACAGGATGACACAAAAATAATCTAACAGTAATCATCCATACGACTAACGGTCAGCAGACATTAACTGATGCACTGCTTGCACCTTGTACGATCACGCAGCTTTTATACGTATTCGGGATTCCGCAGGGCTCTAACATGGGACCGTTGCTGTTCTCGTTGTTCACAAGTGACAAATTTGATGTAATAAATCACGCTATGTACCCAGGACGACTGTAGACTCCTCCAGTCCGATATCGATAATATATCTGACTGGGGTGCACGAAACAAACTAATATTTAATATTGTGATTATAATATGGTCGAGCGAGTATGGCGAAAAAAACATGTGTAAGTCTTTCACTAAAATTCACTGTAGGGTCCGTCTGGTGATGCCCGATTGCGTGGCCCGTCGTCTGCTTGATGTTTCTTCGCTCTCAGAGACATGGGCATCAACAGACGCGATATTCTCTATCCTTGCAAGGTCTCCTGTGGTTCCAGTCTGTTCGAGTCGAGTAGATAAGCAAATAGGAATGTTTGCCAGGTGGCGCGAAACGATTAAGAAATCTGGGTTAACACCACAAACCGATTATTGTAAACTGCATCTGTCTAGTTCACAAATGTTAAATATGAATAACGTACGATGCAATTTGCAAGAATTAAAACGTCTTGCGAAAGGGTTATTAATTTTGCGCCACCTTCACCGACTTAAAGTCGTCTCTTTCCTTAAGTAAACGGGATGTTAATATGTATCCATAATTTTGATAATTCATTTAATTGTGAGCGTTTGTCAATGTGTTAAGGGCACAGCTGGGATTCGAAATGAAATAATACGAGCAGAACAAGCCGCGAGTTACATGACAGTACTGGGAAGGATATAATGTATTATGATACTCGTATATAAGGTATATACTAGTGGACGCTATGTAGTCTGAAATTAAATACATGTGACTACTTCTGCTATACCTGCCACCTGGTTCGAACTAACATCCCCTTTACTTAAGGAAAGAAGCGACTTCACGTCGCCGAGATGGTTATCGGATCGCGTGGTGGCAGAATAAGGAGCGGATGAGCAACACAAAGACTTTTCAGAAGCACATTGACGTATATTAAAATATTCTTCGTAGTGTCAATCCGGTGGATTGGTTTGCAGCAACAAAATCTTGCATCTCGTTCTCCACTTTTCTTGATTTTAACTTGAGATGCAATCATTTTTGCTGATACATGGGATGTCTTTTAGACCTTTAATGTGGTATTGACCATAAAGGTTCATCCGCTTTAGGAGAGTAATTAATACCTCCAGGACAATAGAGTGCCCTAACCAGCTCGACCTGATGAAGTTAGCTGGGTGTTATCTTATTCCGGCCAACATTTGGTCCCTGTCTATATTGGCCGACTGATATCGCTCACCCCCCAATACGAGAAGAATTTTCATTTCATCGAACCTGTGACCATAAGGCATTTCGCATTCGGTTAGGTAAGCGAGACATCCAGTGCACCAGTTGTACCGTGCACCAAATGACCGGTGCACCAGACGTCCAGTGCGCCCCACGTCGTTACCGATGAGTCATTAAACTAATTGTCTAGGAACGAAATGCAGCAGAACCATTCGAATGTACGTAATCATTTGAAAAGCCTACGTTAAAAAGGATCTTTAAAAACAAATTTCTTTTACGAAAAACCTTAAACTTTAATGTTTTTTACTAATATTATACGTTTTTTTTTACACATTTGAATCTTCAAGATACTTTTTTTTCAATTAGAAATTGAATAAAGTGTCACAAAGAAATCCGAAAGCACTAATAATATAAAATATAATGTGTTTAATTAGATACAATTTCGCTTACACTAGAATAGTCGCCACGAGGCGCCCTTGATGACGTGCGCCCGTATTGATGGGTTTAATCAAATCCTTTATTCCTGTTTTGGTTACGATTTCTGCAGTGGCGTACAATAAATAATAATAAATATTTAATTACATTCAACAACTGATCCAGATTGACACCAGATATAGCCCTTGCTGACTGGTACCGAAGACCTCGATATACAATCTTTCGTCTCGTATTTCTGATCGCTTGTCATGCATTTACGTGTCCGCCATATTGTCATTTGGGACAGGACCGCTCACGGGTGTGTTAGTTATAGATATGGCCACTGGAGCGCTGGGCGAGAGCCCGATCACGAGCTCGTCAGTTATGTGTTGACGACTGAAAGAGTCGCATTACGGCCAGCGGTATGTCGTCCCGCTAGGCCGGAAGCTTGTAAAATTTATCATAAATATAATCAAAGTGCTTCTAAAAGAAAGTCTCTGGGACTGTCAGTTGCTCTCGGTAGAAAGAGGAGTCCTTTTCGGTGCAGTTCGAGGGAATCGCCTCGGCCCTATCGGGCATGCAGACTTTGTAACCACTAAAAAAAATTCCACGCATTTACAATCTTTGCTCGTATTTTCGGTGATAGAATCTATCTTCCATCTCTTTACAACCCGCGAATGCGATTCTAATCTCTTTCACGGGTTCTTTCTTTCAGCACTTATGTGCAGTTGGCACAATTGTTCAGAGGGGACTCCCACTGGACTAATCAGTTGCAAACTGATCGTAATCTGAATGAGCGCGTCATCAAGGACACTTAACTGTCCTCCGGTGTGATGCGGGTGTGAGGCGGGTAAAGTCCAATCCAGGTAAAAGTCTGAACTTTCCAAAAATGTACGCATTCATATAATTTAACATGTTTTACACTGGGAACCTTATTTTACGAATAACCCTCGTAGATACTTCACTTATACTTGTATATAGAAGTATGTAATACTAAATATTGTTATGAAATACTAGCATTTCAAAATTTACCCAAACACCTAACCAATCACTTGACAAATTCTTCGGGACCCTCATAAACACCGAATATGTTCCCAGTTGCCACCATGGGTACGGTACCCATATTGATGTCCTTAATTAGGACCTTATTGTGTCGGCCAGGAGATGGAGCGAGGACCCTTCCGTACCCTTTCGTACCCTTTCGGACCATTGTTTCTTCGGCTGTTTGTTTTCGGTCCCATCCTTCGAAAAAAAACGAAAAACAAAGTCATTTTTTTTTCCAAAAAAGAACGCGAAACGAAATTATTTAAAATTGAAAGTGCAAAGAATAGATTATTTTTTATTTATTATTGAATAAAGGAAAGTAAAGATATTTTCAGCATATTTTTTTATGTAAACACATACAGAAGAATACCGACAGATGGTGATAGAGATTCTAAGATTTCGTATTTAGATTCTATAACGCTTACCATTCTATAAATGGATAAGCACTGCACGTGTACCGTTGATCCGCCAACGTCGCAGACTACAGCCAGACATTCACGCATCATCCTTATAATTACAGTAATTTACTATGAATAGGTTGTCTTCACGGGACGAATTTAGTATACAACCAATTTTTAAATAATAGGCTATGACTGGCATTTTATCAATTTCATTCAATGGATCAATTTCACAATAGCCGGCGGTGTTTGTAGAGCTTCTTCTTCGTAGTATCAATCTAGTGTATTGGTTTGCAGCAACAGAATCTTGCATCTCGATCTCCATTCCTTTCGGTCCTCCGCAACCCTTTTCAGCATAAGCGCTACAATTCATGTCCTCGAATACTTGCTGCAAATACTCCCGTCTAGGGCGCCCTCTAGTTTCTACCCTCAACAATCCCCTCCACAGTATCGTGAAGGAGACCATCGTGGCGCATGATGTGACCAATCCATCGGGCTGGCCTCTCTGAGATGGTTCTTATTTGTTGCCTATCTTCTTTGATTATTCTGAGAACCTCATTGTTCGTGACGTGGTCTCTCCGAGAATTCTTCTGTATGACCACATCTCAAGAGCTTATAAATAGTTTTTTTTTTTGTAATCTCCGTCGGGCATCGAACCCACGACCTTTGGCTTGCAAAGCAAATGCTTTGACCATTGAGCTATGACCGCCGGCTAATTTGTGCTTAAGGAATAGTTGAACCCTAAAGATAAAACCTTGAAGTCCACATAAGCACATATATGGTTCCCGGGAGCCTAAGAAGAGAGAAAGAAATATTTGGATGCTAAATAACCAGCCTTTTTTTAAAGGAAATGAATGAATATCCAGACACTTTCGAGGCATGGACATTGTTTGTCCTTAAGAGGTGGTTGAATTTTACTGGGGGCATGTATAAAGCTTATATTTGATTAAATCAATCATTAAAAAATAAAGCTTGGTCGGGTTTTGAACCGACATCGTCTGAATTACAAGCAAACGCTTTACCGCTGGCCTAAGCCACCCGGCAAAGCAACATAGAGCGCCCAAACGAGATTCGTCATCAGCGTTTTTAAATTAAGAAAATCGGATGATAAACCCGACGCACACAATGCCTGTACATTTTTTGATACTTAAGGGTTGGTTGAGCCCTACAGGAAGCATGTATACAGTTTAAAATTGATTAAATATATATTTTTTTTAATCAAGCTTGGTCGGGTTTTAAGCCGACGGCGTCTTGATGACAAACAAACGCTTTACCACTGGACTGTGGACGAAGTGTCCGGTATAAGTCACCATTCACCTTTAGTCTCACCTAGTATACAAGTCTTTGTGTCTCAGCGTTTATTATTTCGGCAAAAAAATCTAATTATTTGTTTGTTCCAGTGATTCACGGTTCCGTGTTATCTTAATCCAACGTCTCCTTGTTACGCGGCATTTGTATTCATTGGAAGGTCTCGGACCTAGTTTATCTGCGGAGCCGGTCATGATCAAAGATTAAGAAGGATCTTGGAGCAGCGATAGAGAACCGTTGCGTCTATGTCGTGTTATCACATGCCATGCCATATCTAACAACAACCACATTAACAGAACGATTTTTACGAGTCTTTGAGGTCTTTTTAATTACATTCTTTTTCGTAGTATCAATCCGGTGGATTGGTTTGCAGCAACAGAATCTTGCATCTCGATCTCCACTCCCCTCGGTACTCCGCAACCCTCTTCATCTCAGCATAAGAGCTACAACTCATATCCTCGAACACTTGCTGCAAATACTCACGTCTAGAGCGCCTTATACAGTTTCTACCCTCAACCATCCCTTCCACAATGTCGTGAAGAAGACCATCGTGGCGCATGATGTGACCGGTCCATCGGGCTCGCCATGTCAGAGATGACATGGTTCTTACTAGGTGTCTATCCTCTTTGATAATGTTAAGAACCTCATTGTTCGTGACTTGGTCTCTCCAGGAAATTCAGAGAATTCTTCTGTATGACCACATCTCAAAGGCCTTTAGTCTTTTTTATCACTTTCAGATAAGCACCATGTCTCACAGCCGTACATCAAGATGCTCCAAGCAAATGTTTTAACAATTTGCTTGTGGAGCTTTAAATTAATATTTTTTGACTCAAGATCTCAACTCTTCATGTTAGCCATGTCGAATTGTTTCAAACCAATATCTGAGGAAATCGATGGCGTATGTGCTGCCCAAATCAAGGTTGATGATAGACAGTATAGTTACATGGTTTGTTTCGTGTGCCAGTGCTGACGATCGCAGCTCCAGAGATGGATTGGGGTGTGCCTATAATCTCTTATTTATCCGGTCGCGTCGAAACGTTTTGCCATCGCTGTCTGCCTACAAATGAACCTACAAAACACGGCAAGACCAACGCTTCCCAAAACAGAAGATAAATAAATAATAACGCCCAGTTTAGAACACACTGGAGTTGACCTGGTTGGAAATGATTCTCAACAACAACAAAAAAAGAGATATATTTCACGTAAAGGAGGCCCAATTCAGACATGAACTCCACGAGTTTCTATGGTAGGAATAATTTGATGGCGTCGTCTGTTTGATGAGCATCGGGACCTTCTGTTGCTTGTCTTTATTGGTTTGTTCTTAATCCTTAATCCTTAATCATAAGTACCTATATTTGTACAAATTAACATCCTCCTCTCTCTCAAAAATGGTGTTATTCCGTCGCGTGAGGGCAGGATGAGGTGCAGGTCAGCAAAAAGAGACTTTCTTTTAGAGGCACATTGACAAACATTTACGTTAGGACTTTGCAAGCTTCCGGCCTGGCGGAATGACATGCCGCCGGCCGTAATGCGACATTCTTGATCGTCAACACATAATTGCCGCGCTCGTGATCACGCGCCCCTGGCGGTGTCTATAACTAACACACCAGTGAGCGGGCAAGCGAACAGAAAATAAGAGACGAAAGATTGTATATCGAGGTTTTCGATCAACATATATCATAGCCGGCGGGTGTAGCTCAATGATCAAAGCGTTTGCTTGACAAGCCGAAAGTCGTGGGTTCAATCCCGACGGAGATTAAAAAAAACGATTTCTAAGTCTTAAAAATACCCCCGGTTGGTGTGACTTTGATCCCTCAACCGTAAAATACCAGTCATAGCATATTTATTAAAATTGGTGAAGACCATCCATTCGTAGTAGATTCCTGTAATAATAAGGATGATGCGTGAATCTCGAGTATACTAAAAATAGGCTATGACTGGCATTTTACGGGTTAGGGATCAAATTCACACCAACCGGGAGTATTTCAAAGCTCAGAAATCGATTAAAAATACTTTTTTTTTTAATCTCCGTGGATCGAACCAATGACCTTCTAAAATTTAAGTAAATTCTTATAATATAATAAGGATGATGCTTGAATGTCGGGCTGTAGTCTATGAAGTTGGCGGATAAACACTCTACATGCAGCGCTCATCCATATGTGGAATGGTATGCGTCATATAATCCACTGATTCTTATGAAAGCTTTTGAATCACCATATGTCAGTATTCTCCTGTATGTGTTTACGTAAAAAAATACAATATCGGTGTATTTTCCAATCGTTAATTGGAGAAATATATATGACTTATATATTTACCGTTATTACCACGGTCGCTGCTCTTCGGAACTTAAAGAACTAATTCCTCCTGCACCCACTCACAGCCGACAAACTCGTCTTACACTTACCGAACATCCATACACGGTTAATATATGTCGACCAAGAACTGGCAGCTTCCAAAGTTCCTTCCTTAATGCCACCGGTAAGCTATGGAATGCTCTTCCAGCGTCTGTGTTTCCTCCTTCCTACAATCTGGATCTCTTCAAGAAACAGATAAATATACACTTGCAATCTCCCCAACCCACACACAAACACGAACACAACACACGTTTCCCGCATGCAGCGTCCAGCCTCCCTGGCTGAGCGTCATAGAGTGCACTGGTCTTGACCGGTTGTGCTCTCCTGCATGCGTTACATAAAAAATAAATAATATATGACTAATGTTTGAGAGCCGGTTCAGTATTCGATGAGTATTCGATCCTAATTCTGAGATAGAGCCGTCCGGTTAATTATCGGCTCCTCACGGTCGAATTACGGTTCTGCTCCCGTTAACAGGGCTGCCTCATCCCGGGTAGCTGTCATCCATGGGCGTAACCATTCATTAGAAACCGATGAGGAAAATTCAAAAGTAAAGAAGGCGTTTAATGTAGTTTGCGTTTTTCTTTTGGGTTCTGTTACAAATTGTTGATAAGCGGATAAAGCATCTATAACACCCCGTCTTACTTTTGAACTCCTGTTAAAATTTGGATCCGGTCAAGACCAGTGCACTCTATGACGCTCAGCCAGGGAGGCTGGACGCTGCATGCGGGAAACGTGTGTTGTGTTCGTGTTTGTGTGTGGGTTGGGGAGATTGCAAGTGTATATTTATCTGTTTCTTGAAGAGGTCCAGATTGTAGGAAGGAGGAAACACAGACGCTGGAAGAGCATTCCATAGCTTACCGGTGGCATTAAGGAAGGAGCTTTGGAAGCTGCCAGTTCTTGGTCGACATATATTAACCGTGTATGGATGTTCGGCAAGTGTAAGACGAGTTTGTCGGCTGTGAGTGGGTGCAGGAGGAATTAGTTCTTTAAGTTCCGAAGAGCAGCGACCGTGGTAATAACGGTAGAAAAGAAAAGACTTGCTCAGTTAATTCCCTGAGCTCATCATTAGAAAGACAAGCTGCTGTTTCTTGAACTATTTCTTCGACGTCTTCCACATTTACCTCATCTAAACAGGTTTGTTTCCCTAATTTCACTATTTTTCCACTATTTATGCACAATTTCGGGGAATAGCCCCGGGTTGAAATAAAAGAGCACTAAACTTAAACAGCGCTAAACGACACAGCGTTAAGCGGGGTTTAACTGTTTATTCGTTTATATTGTTTTTATTTTTGTAAGAAATAAATGTTTTGTTTTATTTTCATTAAGAAAAAAATAAATAAATTGAATACCTAACAAATTTTCTATCCATCTCCACTAACCCCATTATTTACATGTTAAGATGGCGTTTAGCGCTGTTTCGCATTACGCTCTCCTTTGATGGAACGTATCCCCCGTGTTAAGCGGGGTCTTACTGTATAGTTTTTTTTAAATGTACATAATGGTAACGTCATTGGGCGAATATTGTTTTTGGTCATCAAGTGTATCTTTACCTCTAGAAATATCTAAACAATATGACAGCACTCTCGATATTTTCTACTGAATTCTACTAAACAATGTAGAGGCGTTGGGTCGACACTAATGCGACTTGTTCGATACTTTCGATACGTACCCATCACTAGGGATGGGAAATCGCTAGTAAAGGGGAATACCTTATGGTATGATTGATTCAGAGTAATCTCCGAAGGATTTCGACAGACAATAGGTGTCGTTTGAATTTACAATTTAATTACATGTTTATTGCGCATTCGAATGATCATCATTTATTGCGAATTACGACGACATTTTATACAAAGATAATTGAATACATAAATATCAATAAACATTGACAAATTCATGTAAATATTAATAAATGATTATTTTGTAAATAATAACATTCCCTTTACTTTGGCCGGCGGGTATAGCTCAATGGTCAAATGTTTGCCTTGCAAGTCAAAGGTCGTGGGTTCTGAGATCCACAACCTCTCACATCCGCCCCTTAAACTGAGACTTCAGCTCTGGCAACAAGTCGCATCAGAGGATTTCATTACTCCAAAGGAAGGCCTCCCAACTGGCAAGAACCTCGACTGGCGGAAATGGAAACCCTTGAACAGATTAAGAACCGGAGTTGGTAGAACAAACGACAACCTTGAGCGGCGGTGATTGCTTTCGGCAGGGAGAGTCACTACTGTACGACTTTGGAGACCTGCAGACCGCCTCACACCTAAGATCCTGCTCCATGTGCCCAACAAGCTGCACATCTCAGGACCTAATGCTGGGTTGCACACGAGCTATCTATGTTGCCAGATACTGGGCAAAAATAATGAGACGTCGCCGACACGAAGAAGAAGATAACAAAAATATTGTTTTTTATAAAAATATAATAAAAGGCTGTGAGACATGGTGCTTATCTGAAAGTGATAAAAAAAGACTAGAGGCCTTTGAGATGTGGTCGTACAGAAGAATTCTCGGAATTTCCTGGAGAGACCACGTCACGAACAATGAGGTTCTCAGGATAATCAAGGAAGATAGGCACCTAATAAGAACCATCTCAGAGAGGCGAGCCCGATGGATTGGTCACATCATGCGACACGGTGGTCTTCTTCACGATATTGTGGGGGGGATGGTTGAGGGTAGAAACTGTAGAGGGCGCCCTAGACGGGAGTATTTACAGCAAGTATTCGAGGACATGAATTGTAGCGCTTATGCTGAGCTGAAAAGGGTTGCGGAGGACCGAGAGGAATGGTGATCGAGATGCAAGATTCTGTTGCTGCAAACCAATCCACCGGATTAATACTACGAAGAAGATAATAAAAGAAAAAATCATCCCAAAGAAGTTTACACGGAACCTTTAGTTATAAAAGTTAACCCAAGTTGTTTAATACGTTTGTTGATAAATTGTCTGTTTTTCAGTTAGAGTTAGATAACTAATAGATAGAGCTTAGTTAGATAGATGGGCGGTCCAGGGTTAAGGATTTGTAGCTTCCTGAAACACTGAAAGGGATATTTGATTTTGATATTTGATTACGAAATCCTTGAATAAGATATATACTCGTGTATATATATATATATACGAGTACTGAAGTATTGAAGTATTCGTCGTGGGTGAGCAATCAATATCCGCCTTGGGGTTCGAACCGTAGTTCATTCACTTTTTGATGAAGTCTGCTTACTCGCAGAAAAAAAAATATTTTTATTTTTTTATCATATAAATGTCTTAACGGGGGAGTGTTGTGGATGCGTTGTGATCTGTGGATCGCTAAGAAGGAATTGCTGTGCGCGTTAGGAAGAAATCACTGGAAATACTCCGACATTCCGATCAAGAAAGAAAAGAAATAAGAGCACGGTACAAGGTGAAAAGTTACAGAATATTTACATATACATTAGATTGAATCGGACGATTAGCGAGATTCTATTTTATTGGCAAGTTCTAGAAATGATTTTTAGAATAATGAAATTTTTCTAGCGGCACGTTACACAGTGATTTCTCTAGCGAGAAACAAGCAGGGTGATCCTGGCGGGCGGCTGCATGATTGATCGAGTTGCAGGAACGGTCGCGGTCGAGAGGAAAAAGAGACTGGTCCATATGTTCGTCCGCTTATATAGAGCCCAATGTATCAAAACTAGTCTAAGCACGTACCAGGTTTTTTTTAGCCATTTTGTGTTAATGTTAACATTCAATGTAAAATCCTTTTGTATGTAAGCACATACAGGAGAATACCGACAGATGGTGGTAGTAATTGTGAAGTCTCATCTGAGGAATTCTATGACGCTTACCATGGTGCATATGGCTAAGCGCTGCATGCGGAGTGTCGATCCGCCAACGACAAAGACTACAGTCCGAGATTCACGCATCATCCTTTATTATTACAGGAAATTACTATGATTGGGTGGTCTTCACGGGACGACTTTCATCTTACACAAATTTGAATCAATAGGCTATGACTGTCATATTCACACAAACCGGAGTATTTTAGAGCTCAGAAATCGATTATTTTTTTTATTTATTTTTGTAATCTCCGTCGGGGATCGAACCCACGACCTTTGGCTTCCAAAGCAAACGCTTTGACCATTGAGCTATGATGCTATTACTTATTTTATATTTCCGGTTGAGCTGTCCCTTAGGAAAAAAATGGTCAAGGCCTCGGCTCGGGAGCGGCTGGATAATCATGCAATTTCCATAAAAAAAAACCGATTTACTAATAACCAAAAAAAAAAATATTTAAAAAAAAATTAAGAATCTTTGTAAGGTTCGATTCAATAAAATAAATCTCTAATGCGCGCAGCAATTTTTCGCCAATTTTTAGAGTCATCGAAAAAATTCGCCGAAAATTCACAGACGATCTTTACGACATAATGTAATAAAGCAACATACTTATATATCTGTGTGAACGAAAACCTTGATTTACGCGATACCCGATTAGCGCGGTACTCGAATACCACGGTACCCAATTAAGACGATACCACTTTTAGACGATTTTCGATCAATTATAAATAAATTACTTTAGAATATAGTTTATTTATTTATTTAACAGCAGTTTATACAACAAGGATATCGAATTATGTTTGCCCTTGACGCTCCCGGGGTGTAAGCCATTTGGTCTTAAAAAAAGGACCCAACCAACGACACGCGGTATTCAATAGGCGGTAGCCTATCTAAGATTAATTAAGTCCACGACAAAGCAGAGTGCTTATCATTTTAAGATGTGAAAGAAAAATTAAACTGAATTTGGTCTACTTCGATTACTTTCCATATTTGTCCCATAACTTTAACTTATCAAAAGAAATCGACAAGCGCATACAACTGGGATGGGCAGTAATTGGAAAACCAAAGTACATTTTTAAAGCGAAAATTCTTTGATGTCTTAAAAGTAAGGCGTTTAACCAATGCATCCTCCCTGTATTAACTTATGGCGCTGAGACGTGGAATCTGACAGCGAGTCTTACACATAAAATAAAGGTCACCCAGCGTGCTATGGAGAGATCCATGAGAAGAGTGTCGCTAAAAGATATAATCTGAAACGAGGAAATACGCAGAAGGACTCAATTAGTGGAGGCTACCCAACGAATAGGCACACTCAAGTGGCAATGTGACATGCCTGTAGAAGAGACGACGGGCGATGGGGAAGAAAAGTATTGGAGTAGCGCCCAATAACTGGCAAACAAAGCATTGGCTGACCCCCTGCAAGATGGACTGACGACATAAGAAGAATAGCGGGAGTGACCTGGATGCGAAGGCTCAGGAACAAAGAGGATGGAGACTCATACGGAAGGCTTACGTTCAACAGTGGACGGATACAGCCTGATGATGATGATGACGATGATTAGTTTCACAAGGTTACGATTTACATTTTTTTAACTACATGAATCTGGTCAATTTAAAAAGTTTCCATTCACGAGATTTTTCGAACTTACCATCTACCGCGTAAAACGGGGTTTGCGTCTATACGTAAGCGGTTTTCAAACTCTTGTGGTACGTTCACCCCTTCTACTCTCTACTGAAGGTGATTCTTCCCTTACATTACAGTGATTCTTAAACATTTCAATGAGCAACACATCCCACCATGGTTCTAATTTTATGTAAAATTGAAAAATATTATATAATAAATGCTGCACACTTAAAAATTCTAATACCGGCTGGTATGGCTTAGTAGTTAAGCGTTTTTTTTAGCACACCAACCCCTGCATGAGAGCGTAAGCTACAGCGGCCTTTTCTTCAAGACACAAGGCTTGCCTATATTGAGAACTATACATATAATGTAATCAAAGAGGCAGAGCTTACCTTGGATAAGGCGAAGACTATGGCGGCTGACAGAGCTTTTTGACAGCAAATCGTGACGTCCATAATCTCCAGTAAGAGGAAAGCTCATGATGATGATGATATACTCTGATATTGTGGCTTTTAGGTTAAGCCGTGTGTTTCGAATTACTTATTTCCAATATTTCGACCGCCATTGCAGGGGTATTCTTCACGGTTGATGACTTACGAGGATAGAATAACCCTGAAGAAGATCCATGCAATGGCGGGTCGAAATATTTGAAATTAATAATTCGCCGCACACGGCCAAACCCAAAAGCCACAATTTAAAATCTGGCCGTGAGAACCTAAGAAGTTATTTATGATATACTCTAACTAGAAAGCACAAATAGAATGAATGAAAATCTTTCATCTCTTATATTTGTTCGCTCATCTGACACGCATGTGTCGCCATCCTGTAAATTTGACAGGTCCTGTCGTTGGCGCGCCATAAATTCTATAAATGGATTAATTTCTGGAGTCTGCCCGGGGTGTAAGCCGCATCTTCGTTTGTGGCACCGGGCAGAACACTGTCAATTTTTAGTCGTAAATATATTTCAATGTGCCTCTCAAAAAGTTTTTTGTGTTGCTAATCTGCTCCTCATCCCTCGACCACGCGTTCTGATGACTGTCCCGGCGACGTGAGGTCGTTTACTTTTAGTAACGGGGACGTCAATGTAAAGATTGAGTGATACCAGCAATTTCTCCCTCAAATTCGATGAAGCGAATGATTTTATGGTTCAGCACTAAACGGTTAAGTCCCAAGTAATATGATACTGCCATATAAATTGCAACATCATACGCAAAATGAAATTACATTATTAATAATATAAAGCAAAATGGTCATGTTACCAAAATTTATATATAACAGGTGTACCGGAAAAGAATTACGATTTCTTAATAAAAAAAATGTTAAAAAAAAAACATATAAATGTTTATTTAGTATAAAAAATTGCCGGATTTTTTTTAAACTACCCCTGGATCTAACGATCTATTGTAATATACAATTTTCTCCCAGTAAATCACAAATTTGTAGCACATGTTGCACTTTCTATTTAGAATAAATTCCTCATTCGGTACAAAGCTCTCCATTGTATATAGGGTTGACATTTTTTTTCTTTAAAAGTCCTATTGCACTTCAGGAATACGTAGTCAGAGAAACAACACAGAACACGTTGTAAAAGTTCGACTGCCTAAGCACAAATGACCACTCAAAACCAATAAAAAACGACACTCTTTTCCGGTACACCTATTATATAGGTATCCGACGACCACGACGAAATCACAAGATATGAAATATTTTTCTTTATTGAAAATTGTATATAATGATATCGGCATGATATAGCTCCTTAAACGATCGACAAACGATCTTTTGTCTCTTATTCTTGTTAGCTTGCCTGACATCTAATGTTAGTTTAATTATATAATGTTAAACGGTGTTTGCATACGCCAAAATAATTGTAATGACAGTTGGCCCATTGCCAGTTGGTGCGATGTCAGAGCGCGCCGCGAGCTGCCAGTTGGACTCGCGACCGTTAACGGTCGCGCCTATACGGCGCGCCGCAATGGTCTTTGTAAGCTTGAGTTTTGACAAATAAACGTGTACAGTGAAACATAAACAGGTTGTCTATATTGTGAACCTGATCCTGCATCCATCGTCCAGTAAAACGTATCCAAAATAACCGAGGAGGATATCAATATGTAAACTGTGTATTTTAAGCTGCCCAGATGCTGCGTATGACATACGAGTAGTAGAACACTCGTCTCAAAATGAACATTGTACGTTTCTCAAACGTGCGTCGTTAGTTGATAATGAAGGGGCGTTCCCGAAGACATAAATCTTGGATGGTGGGCGGGGAACAGCCTCCTTAAGGCCTACAAGGGCCTTCTGATCGAAAAACTAATGTGTAGTCATTATGGCTTTGTTAATCAAAAGGATTTTCAATTGTTATTCAATTTATTATTGACGCTAACTGTCTTCGAGAAATAAATTAAAATATTATAAATAATGTTAAAAAAAAAGTGATCTCAAAAACGTTCCATTAAATAAACAACCTTTTGATAATTTATTTTAATTATTTATTTATTTATTTCACATAACCGAAATTCCAAGGTACAAAGAATAAGAAACATAGAGTATACATAAACAAACAATATATACAAAAGAGAAGAAAAAAACATAAACGGAGAAGAAGATGACACGTGTTAAAGATCACAGAGAACAATGCCATTGACAAAAGAGGAAAAGGATGTAAGAAAAGGATCGACGTGTGCTTGTAGGCCATTTAGGAGCGCCATTGCCGTTGTACTAAATTGAGTCCTCAGAGCTCCACAAGTATCAACAGGGATCAAAAAGGATGGCTAAGAGCGCGGTCGTACTTATCTGGAACGCAGAGGTTAAAACATTCAAGAATCCCAGGGTTTTGAATTGTACCGCGAAGAAGAAGGAATGAATGTTTCAGAGCAGCAATTTTCCTCCGGGACTCTAGCGAATGGAAAGAAAGCATCCCTAGAAGAAAAAGAGTTGGGTAATATTCGGAATTTATTGAATTGAATGGATAGTTACCGTAAATATAAAAAAGAGACATAGGAGGATTTTTTTATGATTTTTATCGAGCATGATAATGTATTTCATTTATTGGGATCCCAAACTAAGATCCCATATTCCAGAAGAGAACAATAATAATAAAGTAATAAATATAAAAGGGGGCATAATAATTTATTATAATATCATTTGGTATGTTGGAATGTGCAAGTGTCGTGGAAGTGTTGTGATCTGTGGATTGCTGAGAAGGAATTGTTATGCGCGTGTTAGGAAGAGATCAAGGGATATACATCGACATTCCGAACAGGAAAGAAAGGAAATAAGAGCACGGTATAATGTCGCGGGGAATTTAATATCAGTATATAAGATTAATATTTAAACAGTTTTAAATGTAGAAAAGTTAACAGAATATTTACATTAGATTTGAGCTGAATGATTAAACGGGATTCTATTTGTGAGCAAGTTCTAGAAATGATTTTTGGAACAATGAAATGTTACTACTAGGTAGGTGAGACTTGATGTTCGTAGATCGGCACGTGACACAGTGATTTCTCTAAGAGGCGGCTAAATGAGTGCTTAGATTATGGAGGTGTCAAAGAGGGGAGAAAAGAGATCTGGTTCGTATGTTCGTCTGCTTATATAGAACCAGCTCGACTCCCACCTTGATAAGTGTAATAGCACTCGAAGCGACCTCTGGTGACGGCGATTCTAACGACATATATGGGACATACAAGGTAAACATTGTTAGACAAAGAATATATACAGAAATTGGTACAATTGATACAACAGTAGACGTTAGAATCGCCAGTGGGAGTCGAGCTGGCTCTATATAAAGCCGCCCGCTGGAGAAATCACTGTGTTATGTGACGCTCTACGAACTGATCAAGTCACAACTACGCATCAGTAACTTTTCATTTTTCCAAAAATCATTTCTAGAACATGCTCATAAATAAAATATCCGCTCCATATTTGATGCGGATCCGCCGCATTTCGTCGCCGGATAATTCGTTTAACGACTCATCGGTAACGACGTGGGGCGCACTGGACGCCTGGTGCACGGAACATTTGGTACACGGGACAACTGGTGCACTGGAGGTCTATCGCTAACCTAACCTAACCTAGATTTTCATCCTTGTCGAGTATCAAACCCGCGATCTTTTGGTATGCAAACAAAAAGAAAACGTTTCACCTCCAAGCTATACCCGTCGGATCGGCATAAAGGATTGTAATATGTTTATAGATAGGTTGTACACTGGCAGGATATCAATTAGAGAGAGTAAATAAGAAGCAAGAGACAAAGAAGGGTTCGGAGTTACCTTGGAGGAAGGGAACGAAGACTTTTGTGTAACCATAATTTATAAAAAATATTTTAAATATATTTCGTAATTCTCGTTAATTTGGAGCATCTTGATGTACGGCTGTGAGACATGGTGCTTATCTAAAAGTGATAAAAAAAGACTAGAGGCCTTTGAGATGTGGTCTTACAGACGAATGTTCAAAATTTCCTGGAGACCACGTCACGAAAAATGAGGTTCTCAGCATAATCAAGGAGGATAGGCACCTAGTAAGAACCATCTCAGAGAGGCTATCGGTCACATCGTGCGCCACGATGGTCTTCTTCACGACATTGTGTTCGAGGATATGAATTGCAGCTCTATTGCAGATCTCTTGCAGAGGGTTGCAGAGAATCGAGAAGAGTGGAGATCGAGATGCAAGATTTTGTTGCTGCAAAACAATCCACCGGATTGATACTACGAAAAAAGATCAGATCCAGCTTGGTCGGGATTCGAACCGACAGCATCTGAATGACAAACAAACGCTCTTACCAATGGACTATGCCGCCGGAGACTATTTATTCTTCGAAAACTTAACCAAGGAATGACTGCATACGAAGGTATGTATTAACATCCTCCTTTCTTTCAAAAGGTTGTTATTCAGTCGGGTGAGGGCATGATGGGGAGCAAATTAATAATACAGACTTTTTTGAAGCTCATTGACATATATATACACGATAAACATTACAAACTTATGGCCTGACCTAGTCAGAGAATTCAGGCCGAGCCACAATACAATATGCTTTCGCCGACTGGCGCGCACTCATGATGGGCAGTCGCACCGCGTCTCAAGTGACGATCTACGTAACTTAAGTCCCAAAATGCCAATATGGCGACGCATGCATGTCGACAAGCGAACAGAAATAAGAGACGAAAGATTGTACATCGAGGTTTTCGGTACCAGTCAGCAAGGGCTATATCATGCTGATGTCAGTGTTTAGATTAATCATTTTTTAAATGCAGTAGAGTTTGGATGGTCACCCTGGCGTTTAAATGGCTTCCAACGTGGATGTTGGATGTTATTATTGCGGGGTTATCCGATACCCATCCCATCAGCATCGATAAAAATAAATACATTTCATTTAAGCCCTTTATAGACACACGAGGAGAAGCAGCTTAGTGGCAAAGAGCGAGACTTGCATGCTAGCAATCGGGAGTTCAAATTCCTTGATTTTCTCTATTATAATTTCTATTTATTTTTATACTATATCCAGAAGAATACTATATCCTCAAGTAGTGGATGCTACCCAACGAATAGGCACACTCAAGTGGCAATGGGCAGGACATATCTGTCGAAGAGAGGTCGTTGGGAAAGAAAAGTATTGGAATGGCGCCAAGAACTGGCAAACGAAGCATTGGCCGACCCCCTGCAAGATGGACTGACGACATAAGAATAATAGCGAGAGTAGCCTGGATGCGGAAGGCGAAGGATCGAAGAGGATGGAGATTCATGCGGGAGGCTTACGTTCAACAGTGGACGGATACAGGCTGATGATGATGATGATATTATATCCTCTCCATATTAAGAACACATGGAACATATATTTTTAAATTAACTCCTTTTGCACCCACCCACAACTGACAAACTCGTCGCACACTTGCTGATCATCCGTACACGGTTTTTTAATTTAATTTTTGTAACCATATCCACTCTATATTTGGAGCAAATAGACATCGTTTCACAGCTCTGTAAGCTCAGATTGTCAATGCCATTAACATCGCGTACGCGTGGCGAATGGATGAGGCGCAAGTCACAAATCAATGAACTTTTCGAGAAACACATTGTGCGTGTATTTAAATTACAAGACTGATAAACTTCGGTATTCTGCCCGGGACACAAACAACGATATGTGACTGACAGTGCACGGGTAGAAAGTGACCAGGGACGCGCAGTAACAGTGGCAAGGCCCGAAGACCACGTATCGGCCATTTGACGAACTATCTGATTATATTTTGATGTTAAATTCAATTGAAAAATTAACAAATTAAAAATATTTAGTTTTGATTCACGTTTATTTTTAATTAACTAAAAAGTAGAAAAACTAAATATTTTTAATTTAAAAAATATAAAAATAAAAATATCATTTTAACTACGAGAATTTACTATGAATGGGTGGTCTTCACGGGACGACTTTCGTCTACCACCAATTTTAATAAATAGGCCACGACTGGCATTTTACGGGTGAGGGATCAAATTCACACCAACCGGGGGTATTTAAAAAGCTCAGAAACCGATTAAAAATCTTCTTTTTTTAATTTCCGTCGGGGATCGAACCCACGACCTTTGGCTTGCAAAGCAAACGCTTTGACCACTGAGGTATACATGTCTTACAACTTGACTAAACCGCCCGGCGAAACGTCATAGAACGCCTAAACGAGATTCGTCACCACCGCCGTCATTCGCTCATCATGCCTCTTGGGAGAGGGATCAGGCTGTTCAACCAAATCGCCTCGGATGTTAATATATTTCACGTAAGGGAGGCCCAATTCAGACATGAACTTCACGAGTTTCTTTGGAAGAATAATTTGTTGGCGTCGTCTGTTTGATGAGCATCGGGACCTTCTGTTGCTTGTCTTTATTACTTTGTTCTTAGTACTTCATCATAAGTACCTATATTTGTACATATTTTATTTTTTATTTAATTCTTATTGTACTTCAGAAAATAATTGAGTTGTTAAAATTCGTAATGTTTCTGTAAGGAAAAAAATTGAAATCATTTTGTCGTGTTTTCTTGCATGCGATAACATAAAAAAAAACACGTTTACTTTAACTCCTTTATTGCCCGTACAACCCCCCCTATATATATTTTTTCCCATATGAAACCCACCGCGCTTATATATTTTTAAAAGTACATTTATGTATATCTAGACTTGCATACTAAAACTTTATGATCTGTTTTACTTGAATGTTTCATTTTGGTTTTTTTTTCGCATTTTTTTCCTTTTAAATTGCTCATTATTACCTTTATACGGGTCTGTGATTTTTTACTACGTAGGTAATTATTTAACGTAGAGCGACAGTTACGCATATGGATACTGTATCTTTCAACGGTTGTTCTCTTCAAAAAGCAAACTCCATCAACATCCTTGGAGTATCAATATCGAATAACGTCAAATATTACGAGTCCCTGTGCTCCTGGATTGAAAACTTCTTGAGTGATCGAAGCATTATCACTGTCGTGGATGGCTTTTTTTCTTCCTGCCATAAAATCAACTCGGGAGTTCCACAGGGCTCTATGCTGTCGCCCACTCTTTTCCTTCTGCATGTGAATCATTTGCTTCAATGCGCAAACATTCACTGTTATGCCGACGACAGCACTGTCCATGAGAGTATAACTTTCCATAAACCTCTAAAACATTCTCTGATGGAGAAGATGAACATGTCTCTTGAAAGGGTTTCACGATGGGGCGACCTCGAACTCGTCAGTTTCAACATTTCCAAAACCCAATCATGTCCTTTTTCCACCAAGAAGACTGCTATGGATCCTGTATCTTTCAATGGTTGTTCTCTTCCAAAAGCAAGCTCCATCAACATGCTTGGAGTATCAATCTCGAATAATGTCAAATATTACGAGTCCCTGTGCTCCTGGATTGAAAACTTCTTGATTGATCGTAGCATTATCACTGTCGTAGATAACTTTTCTTCTTCCTGTCATAAATCAACTCGGAAGTTCCACAGGGCTCCGTGCTGTCGCCCACTCTTTTCCTTCTGCATGTGAATGATTTTCTTCAATGCGCAAACATTCACTGTTATGCCGACGACAGCACTGTCCATGAGAGTATAATCTTCCATAATCCTCTAAAACATTCGGAATTGCTGCTGAATCTCTGGTGGAGAAGATGAACATGTCTCTTGAAAGGGTTTCACGATGGGGCGACCTCGACCTCGTCAGTTTCAACATTTCCAAGACCCAATCATGTCCTTTTTCACCAAGAAGACAGTTATGGATCCTGTATCTTTCAATGGTTGTTCTCTTCCAAAAGCAAGCTCCATCAACATGCTTGGAGTATCAATCTCGAATAATGTCAAAATATTACGAGTCAATTAAGTATAAAGCCGGTCTCGCTTCCAAAAAACTACGTGTATAAAAAAGATCACTGAGGTATTTCAACGATAAACAACTCCTTCTTCTATATAAAGGACAAATCCAACCTATCCTTGAATACGGCAGTCATTTATGTGTTGAGACACAAAATACCTTCTAAACTTGATTGACTTGTTTCAAAAAAGAGCAATTCGTTTGATAAACAATGACACTCTTACGTCTAACCTGCAATCAATAGAACATAGGCGAAAGATTGGTTCACTTAGTCTTTTCTACCGGAGCTCTCTGATGTTTTTAGCACAGTAAGTTTAAGCAAACATCTGTTTTTTTTTATACATAAGGTTAGGTTAAGTTAGGAACGACCTTTTTCCCACTGTGCCACTGTCACATAATAAAAGATACAGCAGGTATCAACACACCTGTGTTAATGAACCTGCTACAGGTTGGTTCATGATTAGGACAAATGTCTGAATTATACCGTGGACGTAGTCTGTAGGTTTTTATTAACGTTGCTAAGCAAGAATAATTGCCAAAGTAACGTCCAAAAAGCGAAACCGCAATACTGTCTGCTACTGGGTAAACGTGGAGCAAGGTAAACGTAGAATACGAGTATATACACGAGTACAGTGAATCCTCGATATTACGTTTTTCAAGGGACCCTCTTCTCCTTCTTCGTGTCAGCGACGTCAAACTATTTCTGACCAGTTTCTGACAACATCAATAGCCCGTGTGTTGCCATCATTAAGTCTTGAGGATCTTAGGTGTGAGGCGGTCTGCAGGTCTTCACAGTCGCACAATAGTGGCTCTCCCTGCCGAATCATTCCACACTGCTCGATGTTGCCCTTTGTTCTACCAACTCCGGTTCTTAATCTGTTCAAGGATTTCCAGGTCCGCCAGTCAAGTTTCTTGCCAGTTGGGAGGCCTTCCTTTGGAGTAATGAAATCCTCTGTTGCGATTTGTTGCCAGAGCTGCAGTCTCTCATTTTCAGTGCCGGATGTGAGAGGTTGTCACGACTTCAGTCTGGGTGTTGGAGCTATCTGATTTTACAAGCAGCGGGACGGTTGGTTGATTGCCTTACGCATTTCTTCGGCGCATATGACTTTGAGTCTTACGTTTGGTGGTGCGAAACCAGCCAAGGGGTAAAGTTTTGAAATGGGTGATGGTTTGAGGCAGCCTGTGACGACTCTGCACGCATCTCTGTTCGTTTCCCGACGGAGATTTAAAAAATATAAAAAACAATCGATTCATATGCTCTAAAATACCCCCCGATTGGTGTTAAAGTGATCACTCACATGTCAAACTCCAGACATAGCCTATTAATAAAAAAAATCCAGCAGACGAAAGCCGTCTCGCAAGTACCACCCATTAGTAGTTTAAACAAAAATATGATGCGTTAATACCAGGCTGCAGTCTATGTCGTTCGCGGATCAACATTCCACATGCAACGTTTAACCATTTGTAAAATGGCTAGCGTTATAGGATCCTCAGATGAGATTTCACAACCACTGTCGGTATTCTATATATTGATATCAGCTTGATATAGCTCCTTAAGGTCGATGCCGTAAAGCCTCGACAAACGATCTTTTGTCTATTATTTTTATTCGCTTGCCTGTTAGTTTAATTATATATTGTTAAGCGGTATTTACATACGCCAAAAATAATTTTTATGACAGTTGGCCCATTGTCAGTTGGTACAACTGTCATCTTGGCGGTTGGTACCGCCGAAATGTGAGAGCGGGCAAGTAGTCGCCACTCGCCCGTCCTCGTGGTAGGACCGTCTCTAAGGGCAGCCCTTTAACGGGCGACGTTATTGACAAATGAACATGTATCGTGAAACAGAAACTAGTTGTTTATAATGTGAACCTGATCCTGCATCCTTCATCCAGTTAATCGATGTCCTCAAATACTCGAGGAGGATATCAATATGAGTTTAGCCATGTTTGGCGAAACCCAAAAGCCCAATACCAAATCTGGCCGTGGAAACCAAAGAAGTTATTAGTAATTTAAGTAATCGTGATATTCTTCTACAGTTTAAGTTACATAATTAAATCTATCCATAATTTTGATATCCTTATTTCAATCGTACATCAATCAAACGAATATCAGACGTAAGGTCACTCCTGTTTACCCACAGCCAATAAAGCCGGCTTCGTGTGTTCCCAAGGAACATATTTGTGGGTAAGAGCAAACGGGGTTAATATCAGTTATTTGAAATTGGCAGAAATTGATATTGGGAGATATTGCCTCAAAAGCAAACCTAAGCAAGAGCATTAATCTGAAACGAGGTAATTCAATATAATAGATAAGAATTGTATACATTGTTATTAAAATGGATCAAACTGAATGATATTTACTTGATGCAAGACTGCAGTTTTGCGATTTATGAAAGCTTCATCAGTTCCAATGCGCGCAAACGTACTGAAGTGGAAATGTTATTTTTTATGTGAGCACATACAGAAGAATACCGACAGATGGTGATAGTAATTATGAATTATATGACGCTTACCATGATACATATGGCATGTGAATTGTTGATCCGCAACATCATAGACTACAATCCGAGATTTACTCATCATCCTTTATTATTACAGTAATTAACTAAGAATGGGTGGTCTTCACGGGACGACGTTCGTCTACCACCAATTTTAACTAATAGGCTATGACTAGCATATTACGGGTGAGGGATCAAATTCACGCCAACCGGGAGTATTTTAGAGCTCAGATATCGATTGAAAATCCTTTTTTTTAAGCTCCGTCGGGGATCGAACCCACGACCTTTGGCTTGCAAAGGAAACGCTTTGACCATTGAGCTATATCCGCCGCCATATTTACTAATAATGAAAGAGTTTTACTAGAGATTAAGTAGGTATATGTTGGGTATAGAAGTGAGGATTGTGGGTGTGGTCTATGTAAGCAAATCAATGTTTCTTTATGTTGTTGTGTTTGCCGCGATACAACAGTGCATCAGGCATGTTGACGGAGGTGCGAGTGGATGGCTTCTATGCCATAATAAGGAAGCGTTGCGCTTTTCTGTGGGCGCGCGTTCGCGGCAGTTCCAACGCAATGGTCGCTGTGTGGACGGATAGGTGGGACTACCGGTTGGAGGGGCACTGGATGTTGGAGTCCCCCTATTCACAGACACAATGAGTCCAGTGGGAGTCTCTCTGAACAATTGAAGCCACTGCACAGAAGTGCTAAAGAGCGTTGGTCGTCCTCCACCAAAGGTAGAACAAACTGTCTGTTCTTTTCAGATATGAATTTCAGACTCGCTGCTGAATCGATAAACCTCGATCACTGGTCTACCCAGCTAATGACTGGGCACTGCGATCTTAATTTAAACAGATTAAACTCATTTAATTTAGTTTCTTTCTCCCAATTTGTAATGTTTCTGAAATACATGAACGAAATTGAAAAATTATATTTACTATGTTGTGTTTTGACAGAGAAGAGACATATATCCGTATATAAGTTATCAAGTCTATAGGCATATGGTTAATAAGTCAGTTCAGGGATTCTACTAGGCTGCCATATCTCAAATAAAACATATATAGTACGAACTAGAACTTGCGGTCATACAGAAGAATTCTCGGAATTTCCTGGAGATACCACATCACGAACAATGAGGTTCTCAGCATAAACAAGAAAGATAGGCACCTAGTAAGAACCATCTCAGAGAGGCGATCGGTCACATCATGCGCCACGACGGTCTTCTTTACGACATTGTGTAGAGGATGGTTGAGGGTAGAAACTGCAGAGGGCGCCCTAGACGGGATTATTTGCAGCAAGTGTTCGAGGACATGAGTTGTAGCTCTTTTATGCTGAGCTGAATAAAGTTGCGGAGGACCGAGAGGAATGGAGATCGAGATGCAAGATTCTGTTGTTGCAAACCAATCCACCGGATTGATACTACGAAGAAAAAGTACTTGTCACTCCATATTTCCATTATTTACGCTTACCATATTACAAATGGCTAAGCGCTATACGTGTAGTGTTAAACCGCTAAATGACCTAGACCACAGAGCGACATTCAAGCATCATTCATTTATAACAGAAGTTAAATATAACAACTGTTCACGGGACGACTTTCTTCTACCGCCAATTTTAATTAAGAAGCTATGAATGGTATTTTACGGTTGAGGAATGAAATCCACGCTAAATAGGAGTATTTATAGACCTTTGTCCATGGTCATACAGAAGAATTCTCGGAATTTTCTGGAGATACCACGTCACGAACAATGAGGTTCTCAGGATAATCAATGAAGATGGGCATCTAGTAAGAACCATCTCAGAGAGGCGATCGGTCACATCATGCGCCACGATGGTCTTCTTCACGACAATGAGTTGTAGCTCTTATGCTGAGCTGAAAAGGACTGCATAGGATCGAGATCGAGACGCAAGATTTTGCTGCTACAAACCAATCCACCGGATTGAGACTACGAAGAAGAATTATTTGTCCCGTCAAATTTTTATTTTTTTTTTCTAAAGCCGATTGATATTTTTAGGTATTTATTTCTGACCGTTTGCTAAAAAGAATACTGCTCATTAATTCAATAAAATGCTGCCAAAAAAATAGTTGCCAATAGCAAGTATGAGTCGCCCTGTATATGTACTATAAACAGATCCTGGTTATAGTACAAGTACATATACAGGTCTACTGTTAATTAATATTGACAATCTGGTATTAATTACAATGACGACCTGCGAATCAATGCAGCAGGTAAGTGTCAATCTCGGTATGTTAACTGATATCATCTTGATGCAGCTCCTTTAGGCTGATGCCGTAAAGCCTCGAAAAACGATCTTTCGTCTCTTATTTTTGTTCGCACGCCTGACATGCACATCTAATGTTAGTTTTAATTGTATAATAATAATCAAATAAAAGTATTTGTTATGACAGTTGGCCTATTTCCTGTTGGTGACACTGTCATTTTGAATTCACTTTTTCTGCAGCGACGGTTGGCGGCGCCGAGACGTCAGAGCGCGCGGGGAGTTGACAGTTGGAGTTTGGCTCGACGCAGTTAGGGCGCGCGCCTAAGGGCGTTCGCTATAACGGGCGACGTTTAAGACAGATAAACTGTGATAATATGTGAAACGAAAATTAGTTTTTTTTTGTATTGTGAAACTTATCTTGCAACCTGTCATCCAGTAAATAGATATCGAAATAAGAGAAGAGGTTATCAGAACTTACCGATACCAACAAATGATACACATACAAGTTCATGGAAAACTCATTACATGACAGGATGTTAACTCGATATAGCCCTTTCAGGCTGGTGCCAAAAAGCTTCGATATACTTATTCTTCTTCTCTTCGTGTTGGTGGCGTCAAAATTTCTATAGCAACATCGATAGCCCGTGTGTTTCCCAGCATTAGGTATTGAGATGTTTTTTTTTATGTAATCGCATGCAGGAGAGCACAGTCGGTCAACAAAGTGCACTCTATGACGCTCAGCCAGGGAGGCTGGACGCTGCATGCAGAAAACGTATGTTGTGTTCCTGTTTGTGTGTGGGTTGGGAAAATTGCAAAAATATATTTATCCGTTTCTTCGAACAAATCCAGATTGATGGAAAGAAAGAAACACAGACTGTGGAAAGTGCATTCCAAAGCTTACCGGTGGCATTAAGGAAGGAATTTTGGAAACTGACAGTTATTGATCGACACACATTAACCGTGTATGGATGTTCGGCAAGTGTAGGACGAGTTTGTCGGTTGTGGGTGGGTGCAGGAGGAATTAGTTCTTTAATTTCCGAAGAGCAGCAAACATGCTAATAAAGGTAGAAAAGACTAACTGAACCAATCTTACGCCTGTGTTCCATTGATTGCAGGTTAAACGTAAGTGTATCATTGTTTATCAAACGAATTGCTCTTCTTTTGGACAGAGTCAATTAAGTTTAGAAGTTATTTTGGGGCTCCAATCCAAAGGTGACTGCCGTATTCAAAGATAGGTCAGATTTATCCTTTATATAGAAGAAGTTGTTTATCGTTGAAATACCGACGTGATCTATATAGAATACACATAGTTTTTTATAAGAGCGAGACCGGCTATATACTTAAATAATAGGCTAACCTTCTCAGTGACTTGTACGCCAAGATAAATGAATAATTTAAACTTAATTCGTGTGAGATTGTCAACGTAATCTCTAAAAAATTTACATTTCCTGTGATTTTAAAAAATATTGTAATTTTCTTTGATTAATTCAAGTTTTAATGGAACCTCATTGACCACCGTTTCGTATGGAAGTCCATTTTTAATCTCATTAACGGCTCTACTAATAAAGTGAACATGGAAATGCTCTTCCACAGCGATTAGAATGTTAATTATGTGATTACCTCGTCATTACCTCACAATAACCTCATCATTATCTCGTCATTACCTTAAAATACGATATAATTAAGAGTACATACGAGTACAATTCGACCGACGACAATTGCTGCTCTCCTAAGACTGCCAAAGAAAAGATTTATTTACGAGTATTTTTTGGTTCCGACGCATTTCGTTCACAGACAATTCGTTCAACGACTCATCGTTAACGGAGTGGGGGCACTGGACGTTTGGTGCACGGAACATTTGATACACTGTTTATCTATTAATTAAATATACACATACTGTAAATAAAATTATTTTTTCAACGCGTCAATCCAAGCACAAAAATAACGGCAGAAGCGGGATGCGAGCCGCGGACCTTGGAAACCAACTACTGCCCAGGTATTCATACCGCTCAGCCAACTGGGCTATTGCTATGCCTAGACCGACTCGCGTTGAAACTAGTATTTATATCATTGTTATCATCGTACGATAGATGTCGCTATAGTATATATTCAAAGTATGTATATTTTTATTTTTTAATCAGTCATCATTTATTCACAAGCTTAATATTATTACTTTCCGACAGTCTATTTATTTTAGTAAGTACCACTCGGGTCTCGAACCAAACTATAGACTGAATGGATGAGAAACGACTACTTATAGTTCCGACTCGGACTTTATAACCAATCACTGTATATCTCGCTAACTTACCTAACTTAGTTTATTACGTTAACCAGCATCTATGGATCACGGAAATCTGCGATCAATGCACATATCCTTAGCTTAGGTTAGGTTAGCGAGATAGCCAATACACTAGTTGTCCCGTGCGTCAAATGTACCGTTTTTTTAATCGATCTCTATGTTCTTGAAATACTTTTGGTGTGTGTTTTTACGGTTGGTGTGAATGTGATCCCTCACCCGTAAATACCTTACCGCTTAGAATAACGAAGGTCATGGATTCGATCCCCGACTGATATTTAAATAAAAATATTTTTTAATCATTTTCTAAACTCTATAAACACCCCTCGGATGGTTCAAGTTTTGATTACTCACTTGTACAATGTCAGTAATAGCCTACTTATTAAATTTGGTGGTATGCGAAATTCGTTCCGTGAACGCGAACCCATTCATACTAGGTCCCCGTAAAATTGTATGAATGCGTGAATGTCACGCTGTTATCTGTGACGTTGGTGGATCAACAATCCACATGACAATGTTTAGGCATACTATAAAATGGCAAGCATTTTAGAATCCGCAGTTTATTTCTGCATTTACTGTCTTTCAGTATATTCTTGTATGTGCTAACATCCTCCTCTCTCTCAAAAAGGTGTTATTCCGTCGAGTGATGGCAGGATTAGCAGCAGATTAATAACACATAGACTTTTTCAGAAGCACATTGACATATATATTTACGATAAACTTTACAACCTTGTGGCCCGGCCTAGTCACAGCATTCGGCCGAGCCACAATACAATATGCTTTCGCCGAAGGGCGGGACACGACTGACCAGGTTTTCGGTACCGGTAGGCAAGGGCTATATCATACTGATCAGTGCTTTTATAAAAAAAAACTAAGTGCAAGTAAGCGATTGCAAAATAAAACGTATTTTCTTGTAAAGAAAAATATTCACTGGAAGCATTAAGTTTGAGCGCATTATTAGATCAATAAAAACAATTTCTCTGGCGTAACGCTCTCGCTTCATCAGCTTCATTTTCTTCTCAAACGTCCTATTTTTCTTCTTTGACGAGCGCAAGTTCAGCATAACCGGATTACGCCCAGTCCTCTGGGGAAGTTGTTAAGGATCCCAAAGAAGAAAAAAAAAACTTTGCATTTCACTCTTTCGGACTTTCACGGTTCTTGTGCGATACGTACACACAACGTAAAAAATGAATGGCAACCTTTGGTTTACGAAGCCTACTTTGTAACAATGAAGAAAATATAGCACGATCACTGACAATTTAGAGGAGAGTAAATTTTCCACCCCCGATCTGCAGATGATATAATACTAGCTGAATCACCTGATAAGCTTCAAGACGTGCTCTACAACCAATGCAATCTCCCAGTTCTAACTTTAACATGAAGATAAACAGCACAAAAACCAAAGTCATGAGAGTAAGCCGCAATGAGCAGCAGAACATTAATATATCAATGCTAGGAGTAACCCTAAAAGATGCAAAAGAGTTTGTATACCTTGGAAGTACGATCACCTGGGATGGCAGAACAAAAAGAGAAGTCAACAGTCGCATACATCAAGCAAGGCTAGCGTTCAATAAAAAAACAACAATTCTTGAGTAAAAAAATATTAATTTGAAGCTCCGCAAGCAACATGACAAAAAAATGTTTGGAGCATCTTGATGTGCGGCTGTGAGACATGGTGCTTATCTGAAAGTGATAAAAAAAGACTAGAGACCTTTGAGATGTGGTCATACAGAAGAATTGAGTTGTAGCTCTTTTGCTGAGCTGAATAAAGTTGCGGAGGACCGAGAGGAATGAAGATCGAGATGCAGGATTTTGTTGCTGCAAACCAATCCACCGGATTGATACCACGAAGAAGATAATTAACTTATGGCGCATAGACAGATAGAATGTAACAGCTCATGTCTGAACTGGGCTTCTCTCAAGTGGAATATATCAATATTCGAGGTGGTCGAATAATCTGATCACTTTCCCAAGAGGCATAGTCTCTGGCAGGTTAGTATTACTTCTAGGAAGAGCAAGCAATCTGTGCCTCCTTATCCTTGAATAATTGCTGCTTAACTTCGATGGTGTCAAGTTCTGGCACACAATTTGAGAACCTACGGTTGAGCACTTCTCAAACATTACGTATATCAGAAACGACCCGAGAGGATTCACAAATTTTATTACAAAATTTTGTTGTACACGACTAACACTCTACACATTTTTTTTATTTTGCTGAGAAAAAAATCCAACATTTATAAACTCGCTTTTTACGTAATTTCTTTACGTACTTTCAAGCTTTCAACAAGTGCATAATGAATTTAAAAAATATTTAAATTTATATCATGATTCAATATCCCCTCTCTTAACCCTTTCGCATCGGTAGTCGGCATATGCCGTCATAAGATTCCGCGACCGTTGCCATCGTTTGACGTGATAGATCGTTTTGCTACTTTCAGTACTCATTTGTGACATCTACGGTAGGAAATTGGAACTGCAGTCATTCCCTTTATCAACCTACATGTATTATTTACAGGAATCTGTAAGGTATGTAAATAAATATCGTTAGGTTTCGTCAAAGAGCGATTTTTCTGTAAATCACATGTGTCAATGCCACCACATATATGGAGTTACATAATGAACGTTTTTTAAATATAATAGTTTGATATGTATCATCTGATAGAAAAAGGATACAATAACTAATGTGATATATGAAAATAGACAAGATAATTACATTTATTCTTCAAATAATAGTTTTAGAATTGACATTATAATTTGTATTCAAACCGAGCCGTAATGAAAGGGTTAAGTGAAGCATATGAACACCACAAACTACCACCACTAATTTCTGTCACTTTCCATTGTCTATGCCTTGTCCCAAGACATCTCTTCATCTGAAAGTCCACATTTTAATATTTTTATGTAAACACATACAGGAGAATACCGACAGATAACCAACGCTCCCGAAGCCTGGACCAAACAAACCCAACCAAAGTCACGCGCTAAGCAATAGTATTCTATCCATGTTGTAGTCCGTGAACAATGTTGATCAATAATTTTTTTATACAATCGCATACAGGAGAACACGGCCAGTCGTGACCATCCAAGACGGCTGAACATCATAGTCCTTGATCAGATTAAGAACCGGAGTTGGTAGAACAAAGTAAGACCTCGAACGGTGGGGAATGCTTCTTGAGGGGAGAGTCACCATTGTGTGACTGTGGAGACGTGCAGACCGCCTCACACCTAATATTCTGCTCCGTATAAGCTGCATATCTCAGGACTTGATGCTGGGCAGCACACGGGCTATCGATGTTGCCAGATACTGGGCAAAAATAATTCGACGTCACTGACACAAAGGAAGAAGAAGAAGCCAGGACGGCTGGACACTGCGAGTAGGTTTTTTTTTTTAATGATCTTCTGCAGCAACCGAAACCATATGTCCCAAACATGATTCTAGCCATGTCCACCATAAGTGTTTAGATAAAATAAAATAAATCAAACTATTTTTTTTATATACCATAGAATTAGAGTATATAAACAGGTATTCGGAAACTGAGACTCTACCAAAATGGACGACTAAATATGGTAATTAGTGTAAACACAGCGTGCAGGTAAGAGAATCGCCCGAAGGGGGTGTTAACACCTCGTCTGGCATCCGACAGACCCAAATTCCGGACACTCCTTCGCAATTATGTCAGTCCGCAACATCACACGTAACATTATATATATTTTATGTAAGCACATATAGCAGAACACCGACAGAAGGTGACAGTGATTCTAAAGTCTCATCTGTGGATTATATGAGGCTTATCAATCTACATATGGATAAGCGCTGCATGTAAAGTGTCGACATTAACGCATCATCCTTATTATTACATTGACATACCCCGTCTTTAATAAAACGACAAGTCGCGGGTTCTTCACGTGGCTGGAGGAAGGATGCAGGAGCAGATTACCAAGCAAAAGAACTTGTTTTTGAAGCCCAATCGTATTTATTTTCGATTAAGACTTGATTTCCGTCTCAGTCGAACGGGGCTTGGCTGACGACTATCGGAACACTGTGACATGCAGCGCCGCCAAGAGAATCACGGCAAAAAAAAACAAATTAAAGATGACAGTTGAACCAACATGAATGGAGCAACTGTCATAACAAATAAAATGGCGTATGCAAACGCCGTGTATTTTTATATAAAATTAAAATTAACATTTAGGTATGCATGTCAGACGAGCGAACAAAAATAAGAGACAAAAGATCGTTTTTCCAGGCTTTACGGCATCAGCCTAAAAGACCTCTATATCAATCTGATTAATATGTTATGACTTGCATTTTACGGGTGAGGGATCAAATTCTCACCAATCGGCGGTATTTATAGAGCTTAGAAATCGATTAGTATGTTATTTTTTGAATCTCTATCGGGGCTCGAACTCATGACGTTTTGTTTGGCAAGCAACGCTTTAAGCACTGAGCTATGCTCGCCGGCAGCCAAGACGAAAAACGGCAAAAAATATCTCGTGAAAAAAAAACTAGTTAGTATCCAATGTTGTTTATATTTTCGGCATTCATTTTAAGATTCATTTAATATATTAAAATGATAAATATATTCTACTTTGCTTGGCAACTGATGAAGCTATCATTGAAAGCGAAGCCGCGGTATTCCAGCAAGTGCCGGCTGGTATAGCTCAATGGTCAAAGCGTTTGCTTTGAAGGCCAAAGGTCGTGGGTTCAAACCCCGACGGAGATTAAAAAAAAAGGATTTTTATTCGATTTCTGAGCTCTAAAATTTTCCCAGGTTGGTGTGAATTTTATCCCTCACCGGTAAAATGCCAGTTATAGGCTATTAATTAAAATTGAAGGTAGACGAAAGTCGTCCCGTGAAGACCACCCATTCATAGTAAATTCCTGTAAATAATAAGGATGACTAATAATCATGGCTTTTGTTTTATCCATGTTCATTTTCAGACCAATTTTGTTCGGCGCTTCATTGAGGTCGTAGAGCATGTCTTGGAGCTTGTCAGGTGATTCGGCTATTAGCACTATGTCATATGCAAATCGGAGGTGAGAAATGTACTCTCCGTTAATATTTATTCCACATTTTGTCCAGGATAGCAGTTTAAAAATATCTTCTAGGGCGTTTGTGAAGAGTTTTGGAGATATTACATCTCCTTGTCTAACACGTTTGTTTATAGAAATATTGTTAGTGCTATCATGGAGCTGGACCATCATTGTTGCAGATTTGTATAGAGATTTTATTATCTCTATATACCGATAGTCTATTTTGCAGCGTTGTGGTGAATCTAGCACTGCCCAAGTCTCGATTGAGTCAAATGCCTTTTCATAGTCTACAAAGGCGAGGCAGAGTGGCTGATTATATTCTTCGGTTTTCTGAATGATTTGTCTTCGCGTGTGGATATGATCAATTGTCATATTTCACAGACCTTCGATCCTATTTCCATTGGAGGAACAGAAATAGAGGTTGTAAACGACTATACCTATCTGGGACAAGTAATACAACTAGGGCGAAAAAACTTCTCAAAAGAAATCGACAGGCGCATACAACTAACTGGGATGGGCAGCATTTGGAAAACTAAAGTACATTTTTAAAGCGAAAATTCCGCAATGCCTTAAAACTAAGGCGTTTAACCAATGCATCCTCCCTGTATTAACTTATGGCGCAGAGACGTGGAATCTGACAGCAAGTCTTACCCATAAAATAAAAGTCACCCAGCGTGCTATGGAGAGATCCATGATCGGAGTGTCACTAAAAGATAGAATCCGAAACGAGGAAATACGCAGAAGAACTCAAGTAGTGGATGCTACCCAACGAATAGGCACACTCAAGTGGCAATGGGCAGGACATATCTGTCGAAGAGACGACGGTCGATGGGGAAGAAAAGTATTGGAATGGCGCCCAAGAACTGGCAAACGAAGCATTGGCCGACGAAGATGGACTGACGATATAAGAAGAATAGCGGGAGTGACCTGGATGCAGAAGGCGGAGGATCGAAGAGGATGGAGACTCATGCGGGAGGCCTACGTTCAAGAGTGGACGGACACAGGCTGATGATGAAAATAAGGATGATGCATGAATCTCAGGCTGCAGTCTATGTCGTTGGCGGATCAACACTCCACATGCAGCGCATAGTCATATGCACCATGGTAAGCGTCATAGAATTCCACACATGAGACTTCATAATTACTATTACCATCTGTCGGTATTCTCCTGTATGTGTTTACATAAAATAATAAAAAAATGTGGACCTTTTAGGTGCAGAGATGTCTTGGGACAAGGCATAGACAATGGAAAGTGACAGAAATTAGTGGTGGTAATTTGTGGTGTTCATATGCTTCACTTAACCCTTTCATTACGGCTCGGTTTGAATACAAATTATACTGTCAATTATAAAACTAGTATTTGAAGAATAAATGTACTTATCTCCTCTATTTTTATATATCACAATGGTTCTTGCATCCTTTAGCTATCAGATGATGCATAAAAACTATAATATTTAACAAACGTTCATTATGTAACTCCATACATGTGGTGGCATTGACACATGTGGTTTACAGAAAAATCGCTCCTGTGACGAAACCTAACGATATTTATTTACATGCTTTACAGATTCCTGTAAATAATACATGTAGGTTGATAAAGGGAATGACTGCAGTTCCAAGTTCCTACCGTAGATGTCACAATGAGTACTGAAATTAACAAAATGATATATCACGGCTGCCGATGTCAATGGTAGGAGAATCTTATGACGGCATATGCCGGCAACCGATGCGAAAGGGTTAACCTGCCTTATTAAAAACACCACACTATTTGATTTTATTTTACTTCATTATTATTTAAAAAAAAACGAAATACCATGTTTCTAAACGTCTCGTCGGATCGCCAATTCGGAGCACTCCATCCCATTCTCGTCAGTCTACTTCACCACTCACCTTGTCGACCCCTCGTCATCCTTTAAGCGAATTATTCCAGTGTGAATACTTCCTAGCAGATTTCTTGATAAATCGCACCCTTACAACAGCTTTTCATGTAATGCCACATATACTGAAAAACTACCTGGAAACTACTTTAACGAAACTTTAGCAAAATACATATATACTTGTATAAGCCATGCCAAAAACTAATAAGAAAAAAATGCTGACTCATCCATAAGATGCCGCTAAATTAATCACCTCCTCGGAAGATGTCATAATTTTTGCAAATGGCGTTTTTGTTGCGGAACCGAGGTCGCGGTCACGAAATTACAGCATCAGCTTATATGGTGATGCCGGAATACCAAGTATGCGGCATCACGCGACGGGATAACACCTTTTTGAGAGAGAGGAGGATGTTAATACAATAAAGAGTTATGCCATAGTTACCGAATTTTTTGTATGCGGTGAACATGTAGGTAGTAATACTCGTAAATTACCTGAAAAAAAAGAAAAATATAAATTAAATAAATTTAGTAATTATAAATGGATAATGCGCGAATACCGCACTTTGGTTTAATGCCAATGAAAGATAAAACATGTGGTCGCCACGAATTTCTTCCACCCAGAATTTCAACACCCTAAAATGTACCGGGGAACATACAGGTATATTATGGTTCGTAAGGAGCCCAGGGTCTTGAAGAGACAAGTAAACGAGGCATATTTTGGATATTCGTTTTTTTTCCCTATCCGATCCGCATCTAGAACATATAGTCACTTTAAATTGCCGTCACTCAATTCAGTCAGATGGCGTTATGCCGTGTCCCAAGACGATCGTCGTCCCGCTCCTGAACACTTGGTCTGAGCCTCAGTGATTTTTTGTAATTACTCATCCATCTCTTAATACTTTACCCTCCGGATACTGGTCAGAAACGCCATTGGATCGGTCTCTTGCACTCCGACCTTCGTACCTCAGATTTAGCACTTTGTTTCTCAGCTGGAAAATATGCAGCACCAGTATGGGGTCGATCAGCCCATTGTCATCAAGTGGATACTGCCCTGAATGATGCATGCAGAGTCGTCACAGGCTGCTTCAAACCAACACCCATCTCAAAACTATACCCTTTGGCTAGAATCGCACCACCAAACATAAGACGCAAAGTCATATGCGCCGAAGAAATGCGTAAGGCAATCAACCAACCGTCACACTGCTTGTATAATCAGATACTCCCAACACTCAGACTGAAGTCGCGAAGCGGCTTTCTGAGATCCACACATCCTTTCACATCCGGCCATGAAAAAAAGAGACTCCAGCTCTGGCAACAAGTCACTTCAGAGCATTTCATTACTCCAAAGGAAGGCCTCCCAACTGGCAAGAAACTCGACTCGCGGACCAGGAAATCCTTGAACAGATTAAGAACCGGAGTTGGTAGAACAAAGGACAACCTCGAGCGGTGAGGAATTCTTCGGCAGGAAAGCCACTATTGTGCGACTGCGCAGACCTGCAGACCGCCTCACACCTAAGATCCTGCTCCATGTGCCCAACAAGCTGCACACCTCAAGACCTAATGCTAGGCAACACACGGGCTATCGATGTGGCCAGATACTAGACAGAAATAATTTGACGTCGCTGACTGAAGTCGGGAAGCAGCTTTCTGAGTTCCACACAACATCTCACATCCGGCACTGAAAACGAGAGACTCCAGCGCTGGCTACAAGTCGCAACAGAGGATTTCATTACTCCAAAAGGCCTCCCAACTGGCAACAACCTTGACTGGCGGACCTAGAAATCATAAGTTGATAGAACAAAGGACAAACTTGAGCGTTGGGGAATGCTTCGGCAGGGGCGACTGTGGAGACCTGCAGACCGCCTAACATCTAAGATCCTGCTTCATGTGCCCATCAAGCGGCACACCTCAAGACCTAATGCTAGGCAATACACGGGCTATCGATGTTGCCTAGAAGAGCTTCTAGAAGAAGACTCCGACCTTCAGTCTCGAAGCACGTCTTCCTGCTGCCCCGCCAGTTACCGACGCCACTTCGCGACCCGCTGTCAAGCGATTGCAAAACTTTCCGCGTTTTCTACGTACAACTAACAATACATAGTCTTCGACAGGTGATAACCTATGCAAGTTATGGTCAACGTCCAATATTGCCTAACTTCGGTGATCTAGCGAGAGCCGGCTTACGCGCAATTATCGTTGGTCAATATTTCTTTCAAGAAAAAGTATTATCCAGTATAATTGTTTTCTAATCAAATAATTGAAGGAATATTTCTGGCCTAAGGTAAGCATTATTTTATATAAAATTTAAATTATTTTTCTTTTTGAATAATATATTTCACATTGCATAATTCATGTATAAAGTTGTTCGGAAAGTTATTTTTTCTTTACATTTTATTTTTATGTTAACACATACAGGAGAATACCGACAGATGGTGATGAAAATTCTGAAGTCTCATCTGTAGAATTCTAAGACGCTAACCATATTTCGTATGGCTTAGCGCTGCATGTGGAGTGTTGATCCGCAAACGACATAGACTACAGCACAAGATTCACGCATCATCCTTATTATTACAAGAATTTACTCTGAATGGGTGGTCTTCACGGGACGACTTTCGTCTGCCGTCAATTTTAATTAATTGACTATGACTGGCATTTTACGGGTGAGGGATCGGATTCACACCAACAAGGCGTATTTTACAGCTCAGAAATTGATTAAAAACAGTTTTTATTTAATCTCTGTCGGGGATCGAACCCACGACCTTTGACTTGCAAAGCAAACGCTTTGACCATTGAGCTATAACCGCCGGCCTATTTCCTGGAGGCTTTCGGTGGATGAACCATGTGGACCTCCAGGTATACAGGTATTCTGGGACAAGGTAAAGACAATCTGAGCTTACAGAACTGTGAAACGGCATTTTGCGGGGGCCATATGCTCCTTTCTTCTTCGTGTCAGCGACGTCAAATTATTTTTTCCCAATATCTGGCAACATCGATAGCTCGTGTGTTGCCCAGCATTAGGTCCTGAGATGTGCAACTTGTTGGGCACATGGAGCAGCATCGTAGGTGTGAGGCGGTCTGCAGGTCTCCACAGTCGCACAATAGTCTCTCCCTGCCGAAGCATTCCCCACCGAAATGTGCTCCAAATATGGATCAAATATGGTAAAAAAATGCATTATTAGCCGTCTTAAATATAATTATTATGAAGCTTAAGTGTGAAGTTTACTATGAGAATAATCAATGAATTTATTCGTTGGGGAAAAATGAAATAACTTTCCGAACAACCTAATATAACATTATTTATTCACTCTGGCCCTATTGAAGGACTAAATCGAATGCAAATTACAAAAATGAGTGATCGCTTGTCGATGAAAGAAGAAAAGATTTAAAAAACCTTTTAGGGGCGAGATTGATACTCTCACACCACACCGAAAAAGAAAGTATAAAATATGTAAGATTTTTAAATTTTAAATATATAAGTAAACGCATGCAGGAGAGCACAACCAATTGTAAGCAGTAGTGTCTTAAGCAGGACGACTGGACGCTGCATGCGAGAAAATATTGTGTGTGAAAGTGGTAACATCCCTTACTTAACCCTTTCGTTACGGCTCGGTGGAATACAAATTATACTATCAATACAGCGTGAATTTTTCAAACCATTTTTTTGCTTAAAACTAGTATTTGAAGCATTAATGTACTTATCTGACCTTTATTCATATATCACATTGATTCTTGTAACCTTTAGCTATCAGATGATGCATGAAAACTATTATATTTAACAAACGTTTATTATGTAACTCCATACATGTGGTGGCATTGACACATGTGGCTTACAGAAAAATCGCTGTGACGAAACCTAACGATATTTATTTGCATGCTTTACAGATTCCTGTAAAGAATACATGTAAGTTGATAAAGGGAATGACTGCACTTCCAATTTTCTACGTAGATGTCACAATGAGTACTGAAAGTAGCAAAACGATATATCACATCAACTGATGTCAGCGGTCGGGGAATATTTGACGGCATATGCCGACAGCCGATGCGAAAGGGTTAAGGAAAGACGACCTCACGTTACCGGGATAGTTATAAGGACGCGTGGTGGACGACTGACGAGCCGATGAGCAACACAAAGACTTTTTCTCAAGCACATTAACCTAAATACCTGTATTCAATGTAAAAATTGATAAACTTTCGATCCGGGGCGGAGCTATATGCTTTCAGACGCCGGACCGATCTCAACACAGTTATGGACGCGGTCGGGGTACAACTGCTTACTCACCACTAAGCGCTCATAGTGGGAGACAGCCCAAAGCCGCAAGTGGCGATCTACAGAACTAGTCCTACCAACGGCCTGTCAAATAATTACAAAATGGCGACACAGCACCAAATATTGTTTTACTCCTTAAATCTACACTTAGACTAACACATTTTATATATGCTAGTCAGACGAGCAACGAAATTAAGAGACGAAAAATCCTACATCGAGGTTTTCGGCACCAGCCTGCGAGGGCTATATAGGGCTGATATATCAGTGGGTTGGGGAGATTGCAAGTGAATACAAGTTAAGTTTCTTGAAAAGATGGCAAGGGCTATATCATGCTGATGTCAGAAGATACGTATTTCAGAGTAAATTGCACACATTGGAACTGATGATTCCTTCATTGATCGCAAAACTGCAGTCTCCCAGCAAGTGAAACAGTGCTCAGTGTGATTCATGTTAAAAAAATGTATAAAATACTACTTTTTTGGACACTTGTCATATATTTTAAGTAAAAATGTACTAAAAAATAATAGTTTTCACTCTATACGAAGGCTAGCTACTAACTCTAGCGTCTATCAAGTGTATATTCCCTTGGCAGAGTAGCGAATAGTGCCTTCGGGACAAAAAGTATCCGGTTGCTAATTGGTTGACGTAAGGGCGGATCTGGTCCTAGGGACTATAATCAAATATGAGTTCTACTGCAGACTTTAACAGACCTACGAGAAATACGAATTAGAACACAATAGTCACATTTTTAAAGTGAATCATACTAAACAAAATACATCACAATACGTGACTGTTTAACCTAAAAAATTGTATGGATTAAATATTTATTAGAATATTATTTTATTATTTCAATATTCTAATCTACTTTTATAGATCATTGACTATATTACAATATTATTAGCAATTAAATGTATATATACTTTACATAAAATTCTTAAAACGCGTCAGTTCATTCAGAAAAAATATCGGCAGAAGCGGGATGCGAACCGCGCACCTTAGAACCATCCATTTGCCCAGGTATTCATACCGCTTAGCCACCTTGGCTATTTCTTTGCCTGAGCTGACTCGCGTTGAAACTTGTATTTATGTCATTGTTATTATCGTATGATAGATGTCTCTATAGTATATATTCCGTCTATACATCTGCCGCCAAGCCACGCAGATACCTGAGAACCGCTTCTTCCAGCTCTTCTCTATCGCCGAAATGCGTTCCACCCAGGTGTTTCTTCATGTCAGGGAAGATATGGTAGTCATTGGGGCTGTAGGGTGGGTGTTTGACAATACCTCATCCAAATTTTGCGATGAGCTCGTTGGTCAACATTCTTGGCACCCACCTCGCGCAAACCTTAGAAGCACCGTCAAAATCTTGTCAATAGAGGTTTCGCTGACATCAGGGATAATTTCGGAGAGCTTACGAACCGTCACTCTTCGATCTGAGAGCATCGCTGCCTCCACTTTTGCGATTGTTTCATCAGAAACAGATGGCAGTCCGGAACGCTGCTCATCATGGAGCTGGAAGGAATTTGGAGTGGGGGAACCAAAGTACACTACAGATTCATAGGATCCACCATAGCAGCGCTTTTCAGGACTGTAGCGCCATGGAAACCTTAGTTTACAGATAACCCTCGTAATTTGGAATATTTCATATATTTTCCACAAGTAACTAATACCAATTTTATACTTTCTACGTGTTTTTAAGTATTAATTTTATTATATACTACAAGTATTTTATAAGCTAGAATTCTAGGAAATATAATTTATTTATTTATGATTATAAATAGACCTCAAGGTAAGTTGCTTCTATATGAACGAGGATTTCAAAAATTAGCTTAAAAAAAATTCAACAAGTTTTCAATAAATGGGTGATGGAATGGGAGGTACAGCAATCGCCGCACAAAAGAACGGCCCTCCCGGAAAACATCCCTCCGAACAGGAATTCGCGCAACTTGTAAGGAATCCTCATTATTATTATCATCAGTTCCTCCCCACTGCCTTTATCATAAATATTTTATCAATTTTCTCTCATTGTTTTCTTTGTTTCGCTCTTTTTTTCTACCTGATCAAAGAATCTTTAAAAGGAACTCAAAGATAGCGATAATCAACGTTTTTCAAACTTAAAAACTTCTCAATTAAGCCCTTGCAGACCGATGCCGAAAAGCCTCGATGTACGATCTTTCATGTCTTATTTTTGTTTGCTCGTGTGAAACACATATGCAAAAATGTAAGTATCATAAGACATGGCAGTGCGTCGCCGTTTGTTGATGTTGAGACAGAAAAAATAAAACCATTCATAACATAAATATAATAATTGAGATTTATTGGCTGAAAACATTAAAAAAACATCTAGCAACGCACACGGAACGGGCACAGGACCACTTTGGTTTCAAGCTCGAGATCTACTGCCGCTAGTCGTGGTAGTGGCCGAATTGGCCCACTCGCGGAAGCACTACCTGTCACGCCATCAGTAGCCGTAAATATGCGCTGGATCAATTTCGCTTAGTCGGAGCCTCCTCGGGACCTGTGAGGAACGTTGAAAGTTTCGTCTCGGGCAAATGAACGAAGTTTGTTAATAGTTTGTCCTAAATATATTACAATGTGCTTTTCGAAGAGTTCTTTGTGTAGGTGACCTGCTCCTCATCCCTTCTACGTGCATCCCAATGACGATCCCGGCGATGTAGAGTCGCCTTTGATAACGGGGATATCAAAACTTAAAAGAATGTGTACAGCGGAACTCCGTTTTTTCACCGGTAAAATGCCAGTCATTGCCCATCAATCAAAATTGGTGGTAGACGAAAGTCGTCCCGTGAAGACCACCGATTCACAGTGAATACTGTAATAATAAGTATGATGCGTGAATGTCGGGCTGTATTCTAAAACTATGAATAATCAACACTCCACATGCAGCACTTAGCCATATGCAGAATGATAAGCGTCATAGAATTCCACAGATGACACTTCAGAATCAATATCATCGTCTGACGGTATTCTCCTGTATGTGTTTACACAAAAAAGATAAAAGAACAATAATTCAAATTAACTTGATATAAAAAATAGTAAATTAAAGAAATTTGTATTATTAGATACGCGGGTCGTTGGTTTTTATTATTACCCCTGCGCCTGGAAGATTCCAAAATAATCTGGAATATTTCGATACCTTTGGCTTTTCATTTCGCTTGTAGCTGGAAAAGGTAACAATGAACAACTGTGGGGGGCGTTCATTTGGCTTTTGAAGGTCCGAGGAATTTCTGAAGAAAATTATACATTTTTTAACTCTGCTTAGCGAGAAATTTCATATAAAAGAGATACTTGTTATCATAAAAAGGGTGAATCATACTGTGAGTTGACATTTATTTATTTATTTACAGAATCGAAATTCCAATTTACAAATATTTAGAAACATAAATATACAATAAATAGAGAAGATAAAAAAACCAAAAATAACACAAAACAATAAGAAGATGACACCAGAGATCACAGAGATCAAGTAGAACAATACCATCGACAAAAGAGGAAAAGGATGTAAGAAAAGGATCGACGTGTGCTGGTAGGCCATTTAGGAGCGACGTTGCCGTTGTGCCAAATTGAGTGCTTGAAGCTCCACAAGCATCGACTGGGATCAAAAACAATGGATGGCTACGGGCTCGGGTGTACCTATCTGGAACATAGAAGTTAAAACTTTCAAGAATCCCAGGGTTGTGAATTGAACCGCGAAGAAGAAGGAACGAATGTTTGAGTGCAGCAATTTTCCTCCGGGACTCTAGCGAATGGAAAGAAAGCATCCCAAGAAGAAAAAGAGTTGGGTAATGTTCGGAATTGAATTAATTGAATGGATAGTTACCGTAAATATAAAAACAAAAAAAAACATTATTTGAGTAAAACTGTTGGTTTATTACTGATATACACATACAAATTCATAGTTAAAACCATCTTATACCAGTGTTCAAAACGTTATTATTTAGTATTAAATTATTTAGTATTAATCACCCAAAAAGTCTATATAGTAATTGTTATAATCAAACTCTTTATCTTAGATCGCTTTATCCCCGACGGAGATTAATAAAAAAAAAATTAGTGTGAATTTGATAAATCACCCGTAAAATGCCAGTCACAGCCTATTAATTAAAATTGGTGATAGACGAAAGTCGTCCCGTGAAGACCACCCATTCATAGTAAATTCCTGTAATAATAAATGATGATGCGTGAATCTCGGGCTGTAGTCTATGACGTTGACGGATCAACACTCCACATGCAGCGTTTAGCCATATACACAATGATAAGCGTCTTAGAATTCCACAGATGAGACTTCAGAATTACTATCACCATCTGTCGGTATTCTCATGTATGTGTTTACATAAAAAAAAACTTAGATGGAATCTGTCGATTCATACAGTGGGGTACGACACAGGGCATTTCGCAATGTAAATTGAGAGGATCAAGGTCCAAAACGGTATCGAGGAATGTGCAGTGTATGACTTTCTATGTATTAATATTACTTTTATAAATGCTCACTCATGTTTTAAACTAAGGTACGAAAAGTGCTATCTTATCAAATAAATCAGTATCAACTCAACTCCGGTATTTGGATTTATTCTCAGTGTAGGATCCTTGATATTCCGGCATCACCATTTAAGCCGAAGCCGTCGTTTCGGGACCGCGATCTCGGTTCCGGAATAACCAGGGCGGCGTAAAATTATTCACCCTATCGGAAGGTGTTATAATTTTTACAAATGGCAACGTACGTCAATCATATTTGACACTTGTGAACTATACGCGGTCAGCACAACTAACCCGGCACCGTAGTCGGTGACACCCAGCGCCGCAAGTGGCAATCTATAATATACAACTGGTCCTCCTAACGGCGTTGCGAAATTACAACACATGCGTGTCCGATGAGCGAACGAAAATAAGAGACGAAAAATCGAATATCGAGGTTTTCGGCAACAGCCTGCGAGGGCTGCATCATGCTGATGTAAACGCATGCAGTTATGTGATAAATAAGACGTGATACAGACGATTTGTGACGTAAAATATGGAAAAGAGATCAAAGTCACACCATTTAAGTGTTTTTATAGAGCTAAGAAATCGATTAAAAAACTCCTTTACTTTACCACTGATCATACCCACAGTGAGTCTTGAGGGTAGGGATCTACCGACAGTGTCTTCAGTAAAATACTTGGGTCACATCCTCACAGATGACCTACGTGACATTGAAGACAGAGCGGCAAAGAAGAGCAATAAGCGTTCAAGGCGGTGTGCTTTCTCGGAGGTTCTACCGTTGTAGTAATGCTGTCAGGAAAGTGCTATTCAAAGCACACTGTATGGCATTATATACATCAGAACTCTGTGGTCTAGCTATCCTAAACGACAGTGGGAGAAGCTCAAAGTTGCGTATAATAATTCATATCGCCAACTTATGCAACTCCCTAGATTTTGTAGCGCATCTGACATGTTTGCGGAGGGCGGAGTCCATTCATTCGCAGCATTATTGCGTCACCGTGTTGCCGGCTTCTGGAGCAGGATAAGGAGGTCCAACAGCACCATCATCCTGGCTGTTTCTGAATGGCTCAACTCCTCCCTGAGCCATCGCTGGATGGAGATATTGCAGCGACCACCATGAATGAATTATTATATTAATATATAATTATTATTTTGTATCTAAAATGTATCTATGTATCTAAAAATATGGCAGATTGGGTATTGCACAACCCACCCAATCCTGCTGGAATGAAAAGCTTATTATTATTATTATTTACTATTTGTCGGGGATCGAACCCACGACTTTTGCTATGGTAAGCAAACGTTTTACATCCTAAGCCAATACACGTCGTAAATTTACTACATAATGTTTTACATTTAAGAGAACATAGCACAGTTTCCATACAAAAAAAATGCTTGAATATTTGATCGTCCCTTAAAAGCTGAAAAATATTTAGCGTAGAATTAAAAAGGGCGACTTCAGTGGCGTTGCATTAGGCGAACCCGGGGGTGAGAATAACCGGACACAGCTGCTTAAAGTTGGCGGGTAATTAATATCCCCTGTGGACAGAAGGCCCCCTGCCAAAAAGGGGGATACGCCTATGATTTTAATGGATAGAAGGGTACTGAAAATAATAAAAATAACATAATCATACTGAAAGATAAATTATAAAACACATGAAAAACAGTGGCTCTCTAACGTATGATAAACAATCTATGAAACACAAAAGTTCATTTCACTGAGGTTATATTACATTTATACAGTTATTGAATACGGCAGCAACTTTTGATTCATTATTATCGGCCTGTGTCATTTCACTGTTGAGCGTAGGCCTCCCGCACAAGTCTCTATTTTCTCGATTTTCCGCATCCGGGTTACTCCTACTATTATTCTGATGTCGTCAGTCCATCTGTTATGTCATACAAAAAAAAAGTCTCGAGTGCAAAAGGTTAATCTTTAGATATTGACATCAGCATGATATAGCCCTTGCTGACGAAATACCGGTACCGAAAATCTCGAAATACAATTTTTCGTCTCTTATTTCTGTTCGCTTGTCGTACACGTATCTGACATCATTATGTAATGCCGTTAGAAGTTACATAGATCGCTACTTGAGGCGCCCGGTGCCCAGTCATTTGTGTGCCGACCGCGACAAGGTCGTACTATGTTATTCCGTCCTGACCGGAAGTTTGTAAAGTTTATCATATATACAAATGTATGTGCTTCTGAAAGAGGCTGTGTGTTGTTCTTCTGCTCCTCATCCTGCCACCACGCAATTAAATAACTAACTTAGATGTTAATGTATATGAAAACATTGAAAGCCACTGGAGAGAGACTTTGTCGTAAGGCAAATTGTATGGCGGGAAATTAAATTTAAAAGTCTGTTTTGGGAATTTTCAAGGCGTGAATATTCATAATTAAAGTTTTTTTTTTTACTTAACCGCATTAATTTTCGCATACAAATTAAACTTTTACATTTACTCCTCTTGCCTAAGTTTATTTTCCACACATACAAAAATATATATAAGGATCCTGTATCATTCAACGCTTGTTCTCTTTCAAAAGCAAGCTCCATCAACATCCTTGTGGTATCAATCACGAATAAAGTCAAATATTACGAGTCAAATAAGCATAAAGCCGGTCTCGCTTCTAAAAACTAACTGTATTATATAGATCACTGAGGTATTTCAACGATAAACCACTTCTTCTTCTATTTAAAGGACAAATCCGACATATCCTTGAATACGGCAGTCATCTTTGGGTTGGAGAAACAAAATACCTTCTAAACTTAATCGACTCAGTTCATAGAAGAGCAATTCGTTTGATAAACAATGACACTCTTACGTCTAACCTGCAATCAATGGAACACAGGCGTAAGATTGGTTCACTTAGTCTTTTCTACCATTATTACCACAGTCGCTGCTCTACGGAACTAAAAGAACTAATTCCTCACGCACCCACCCACAACCTACAAACTCGTCTTACACTTTCCGAACATCAATACACGGTTAATGAGTGTCGACTGAGAATCGGCAGTTTCCAAAGTTCCATCCTTAATATCACTGGTAAGATTTGGAATGCTCTTTTTTTTTAATATAATTAGCCTTTTAATTCGTGAGCAATATATGGTACGGGAGTATTTGCAGCAAGTATTCGAGGACATGAACTGTAGCGCTTATGCTGAGCTGAAAAGGGTTGCGGAGGACCGAGAGGAATGGAGATCGAGATGCAAGATTCTGTTGCTGCAAACCAATCCACCGGATTGATACTACGAAGAAGATATGGTACCCGAAGCTATATTCGTGAAAAAAACGTAATGTCTTAAAACTAAGGCGTCTAACCAATGCATCTTCACAGTATTTACACATGGAATCTAACAGCAGGTTCACATAAAATAAAGATCATCCAACGTGCCATTGAGAGATGCATGAGAGGAGTGTCTCTAAAAGATATAATCTGAAATTATGTTATCTGAAGAAAAACTCAAGTAGTGGAGGCTACACAACAAAGGCACACTCAAGTGGCAATGTCACATATCTGTAGAAGAGACGACGTTCGATGGGGAAGAAAAGTGTTGGAGTGGCGTCCAAAAACAGACAAATTAAGTGTTGTTCAATACGATGCAATATGCACTGACGACATCAGAGTAGCCTGGATGCGGAAGGCGGAGGATCGAACAGGGTGGAAATTCGTGCGTAGGTCTCTCGCACGAATTTCCAAACAGTGGACGGATACAAGCTGATGATGAAAGGATTTCACAGCTTTGAGGCGGTTGTGCGTCTAAGATCGGAGACATCGTACTACAGCCCAGCGCTTCTCCCAAGCCCATAAAAAAGCTTTGTGCTGATGCCCTTACGGCCGCATGGCAAAAACGTTGGTTATCTTCCACCAAAGGTGGAACTACCTTTCTGTTCTTTCCGGACATTTACTTCGGACTAACTGCTAAATGGATAAGCCCTGATCACTGGTCTACCCAACTGGACACGGCACTTTTAAAGACAGATTATACTCATTTAATTTAGTTTCACACCCTAGTTGCCCCTGTGGCGTCCCCTTCCAGACCTCAGAGCACATTCTCTGGGACTGTCAGTTCTTCTCGTTAGAAAGAGGAGTCCTTTTTGATGCAGTTCGAGGGAATCGCCTCGGCCCTATCGACTTTATGGCCACTAAAAAAAATTTCCACGCATTTACAATCTTTGCTCGTATTTTCAGTGAGATAATCTATCTTCCCTCTCCATTTCTTTACAGCCCATGAATGCGACTCTAATCTCACCACAATTGTTCAGAGGGGACTCCCACTGGACTTATCAGTTCCTAACTGATCATAATCTTATTAAGCTCACCACCAAGTACACTTAACTGTCCTCTGGTGTGATGCGGGTGTGAGGCGGGTAAAGTCCAGCCTGATGATTATGAATGAAAAGATTAGATTGGATAAGTTAAGGTTGGGTAAGGTTAGGTTGGGTTAGGTTCGGTTGGGTATTGTAAATTCAAGAAAATCACCGCATTTCGTCACTATGACGAACGTTGAACCGGCACGAAGTTATCATAATCTGAATGAGCGCGTCATCGAGGAGACATAACTGTCCTCCGGTGTGATGCGGGTGTGAGGCGGGTAAAGACCAACTTTTTGGCGGTTTTTTATGACGACCATATACTCCAGTCAAAGAGCGAGTGTTGATATACATTTCATATCACTTACTCTCAGTGTTTCTCTGTACGTTTTTACTTAAAAAAAAAAACCTTTTTCGCAGTTTTTCTCTGAACCTTCTGACCGCAATATCCCGAATAGGGCCCAGAACGAGTCTCTATTGTGGGCCCTAATGGGCCCGGCCCATTAGGGCCCAAATGACGTATTTAACCCTTCGTTCGCGGACGAGCGGACTGTGAACGGGCGCGTAAAATATTTTCGCCATTTCTCGGGTAATTTTTCATCCCATACGGGTTTTTTTTTTACAATATCGGGATATAAAACGAATCGACGTTAGAGTTATTTTATTATTTGTTTTTTTGCTGCCTGTATTATCCCCATTTCTTCTTTATAATTATGGAAGCGCACACAAAAGAGTAAAACTCCTTAGGACTAGTGGGATCTATGACGCACAGTCACTACCATTGGACGCTGCATGCAGAAAACGAGTGTTGTGTTTATGTTTGTATTGATATCAGCTCGATATAGCCATTGCAGGTTGGTATCGAAAACCATGATAAACAATATTTCAAAATTTATTTATGTTCGCTCGTCGGACACTCATGTGTCGCCATATTGGTTATTTGACAGGTCTACTTCGGTAGATCACCGCTATACTAATTTTGGCGCTGCGCTGTTGCAGCGGCCGCGATCATCAGTGTGTGTCTGCTCGAGGCGTTAACAGCACGTCACTGTCTGCCTCGAGCAGACCGCAAGTTTGTCAATCTTTACCGACATATATATGTCACTGTGCTTCTGAAAAAGTCTTTGTGTTGCTCATCTGCTTGTCAACCCTCCACCACGCGTTTTAATAACGATCACGGCGACGTGAAGACGTCATTCTCTTAGTAAGGGGGATGTTAGTAGGTGGATTGGTTATTTATTATTTTTTTATGACATTTCTCTCATCAATTTCTTCTTTCAGAAAAAGAAACGTCACGCTGGGATTCGAGCCGCAATCTATGCACTCAGTTCTATTATATACGCAGCACGATCAACCAAGACCAATTCTTCCACATGATATGTCCTGCCCATTGCCACTTGAGTGTGCCTATTCGTTGTGTCTTCTTCGTAGTATCAATCCGGTGGATTGGTTTGCAGCAACAGAATCTTGCATCTCGATCTCCATTCCTCTCGGTCCTCCGCAACCCTTTTCAGCTCAGCATAGGCGCAACAATTCATGTCCTCGAATACTTGCTGTAAATACTCCCGTCTAGGGCGCCCTCTACAGTTTCTACCCTCAACCATCCCCTCCACAATATCGTGAAGAAGACCATCGTGTCGCATGATGTGACCAATCCATCGGGCTCGCCTCTTCGAGATGGTTCTTATTAGGTGCCTATCTTCCTTGATTATCCTGAGAACCTCATGTGTAGCCTCCACTATTTGAGTTCCTCTTCAGATATCCTCGTTTCGAGTTCTATCTTTTTGTGACACTCCGATCATGGACCTCTTCATAGCGTGGCCAGGACATATCTGTCGAAGAGACGAAGGTCGATGGGGAAGAAACGTATTGGAGTGGCGCCCATGAACTGGCAAACGAAGCATTGACCGTCGAAGAGGATGACTCATGCGGGAGGCTAACGTTCAACAGTGGACGGATACACGCTGATGATGATGAGTATTTCTTTATTGATCGCGCCTTGCGTATAAGTATACTCTACACTTGAGTATACGAGTACGTGTCTATGAACGTGGAATCGCGTGTAATCACGTTTTGAGAGCAAAGTGTTATGGTGAGCGTCTCTGGCAAACATGCTAAGCATGCTCCCCGGGCTGTCGTTATCACCTATTAATCATTTAACACCTTTGCGCTTTGTAAGAAAAAATAAAAATGTATCGAAAATATCATCATCATTAGACAATTTTTTCGTCAATTATTTATTTATTTCCTTCAATAACATTACAAAATATCTTTACATCTTAATTCATTATTGAAGTATTTACATAAAAGTGTGGCCCTGTAAATTTATTGACACATTTTGTGTCAATGACCTCACACCCAGAACAAGCGTTAGGAGACTCAATGCAAATAGTTGACTTGTAACAACAAAAACCATGTTATAAGTAAATCATGGATTACCCACAAATAACATGGCATTATTGTCACAACATCAAACTTCCAAAATTTCGCCTTCGTCAACACTAGCACTGAATCTGAAGCAATATAGATCGAAATATGTCAATATCTTCACTCAAGTTGGTTTCAACCACTGTTCATTGCGATTCTTTCGTCTTATACGTATCCAGCGTTGAACGATGGTCTTTTCAGGCCACACTTCAGGCTCCATGAGAGACTCTAGCGAAGTCGCGATGACCTCGACTTTGAAAGAAGTTGACAGCGTCCGTCTGCTGATAATCCTCCTGATGGTCATCCAAGAGGGATTGAATGCAGCGGTCACTGCCAAGAAGCTCTGCAAGTCATCAGCTGTTGTATCCGGGTGAAGACCCTTGGCGTGAAGATACGCCATCTTTACACGAAGATACGTCATCATCATCAGCCTGTATCCGTCCGCTGTTGAACGTAAGCCTCCCGCATGAGTCTTCGTTCTTGCGCATTCAGGTCACTCCCGGTATTCATCTTATGTCGTCAGTCCATCTTGCAGGGGATCGGCCAATGCTTCGTTTGCCAGTTCATGGGCGCCATTCTAACACTTTTCTTCCAACATCGACCGTCGTCTCTTCGACAGATATGTTCTGCCCATTGCCACTTGAGTGTGCCTATTCGTTGGGTAGCATCCACTACTTGAGTTCTTCTGCGTATTTTCTCGTTTCGGATTCTAAAATTCGGATATTAAAATTAGCATATTTTTAAAAATAAGCAAACAGAAAGCTGCAAGCGTCAGACCGTTGAGACCGTTGAGAGTTTTAGATATCTCGGCTTACAGATCGATGACAGCAGTGGTCTGCAGGAGTGTGCTTCTCGCTTTGGGAATTCTAGAGCGTCATTAATTACATGCGCAATATATGGGCCTCGCAGCTTTACTCGATCAAAACAAAATGCCAACTATACAACGCCTGTGTATATCCTCATTCTTCCTTTTTTAACATATCCGCTCCATCTTTGAAGCATTGCTTATTTTTATTAATATGTAAACACAATCAGGAGAATACCAACAGATGGTGATAGTAATTCAGAAGTCACATCTGTGGAATTCTATAACGCTTACCATTGTGCATATGTCGAAGCGCTGCATGTGTGCTGCAGTGTTGATCCGCCAAAGTCATAGACTACAGGCCGAGATTCGTGCATCATCATTATTATTACAGGAATATACTATGAATGGGTGGTCTTCACGGGACGAATTCCATCTACCACCGATTTAGGTTAATAGATTATGACTGGCATTTTACGGGTGAGGGATCAAATTCACACCAATCGGGGGAATTTTCGGAGCTCAGAAATTGATTAAAAATCTTTTTTTTTTCAATCTCCATCGGGGTTTGAACCCACGACCTTTGGCTTGCAAAGCAAACGCTTTGACCATTGAGCTATACCCGCCGGCAATAATACTCGTATATTCTTTGTTTGAGATCAATTTTTATAAGCATGCGATGCTCTTGTACTTCTCACCTTTATGGTGTTAAAACTAACGCAAACACGTAATTACGCTTGCCATTATCTGTTTGCTTATTTTTTGAAACTCTTCGATGGCCGGCGCCAGAAACGCGATCTACAGCCTAAGGGCAACTTGTTTAACACACAAGAATTCAATAAGGAGTAGTCAAAACGCATCGTTGATACAAGGTCGTGGGTTCGATCCCCGGCGGAGATTAAAAAAAAAGATTTTTAATCGTTTTCTGAGCTCTAAAATAGTGTTGGTGTGAACGTGATGCAACACCCGTAAAATGTCAGTCATAGCCTATTAATTAAAATTGGTGGTAGACGAAAGTCGTCCCGTGAAGACCACCCATTCATATTAAATTCCTGTAATAATAAAGGATGATGCGTGAATCTCGGGCTGTAGTCTATGACGTTGGCGGATCAACACTCCACATGCAGCGTTTAGCCGTATACACCATGGTAAGCGTCATAGAATTCCACAGATGAACTTAGGAAGTACTATCACCATCTGTCGGTATTTTCCTGTATGTGTTCACATAAAAAAAAAACCTTCGCTTCTTGGCTGTACTGTAATATAGAAAGCTGCCTTGTGAGCTCCCTCTTCGTGTATAAACTCATGGCGCAGAGACGTGGAATCTAACAGCAAGTCTTACCCATAAAATAAAGGTCTCCCAGCGTGCTATGGAGAGATCCATGAGAGGAGTGTCGCTAAAAGATAGAATCCGAAACGAGGAAATACGCAGAAGAACTCAAGTAGTGGATGCTACCCAACGAATAGGCACACTCAAGTGGTAATGGGCAGGACATATCTGTCGAAGAGACGGCGGTCGATGGGGAAGAAAAGTATTGGAATGGCGCCTAAGAACTGGCAAACGAATCATTGGCCGACCCCCTGCAAGATGGACTGACGACATAAGAAGAATAGCAGGAGTGATTTGGATGCGGAAGGCGGAGGATCGAAGAGGATGTAGACTCGCAATGCGGGAGGCTTACGTTCAACAGTGGACGAATACAGGCTGATGATGATGGTTCCTATTGGTTAACACGTAAAAGATGTTTATTCTTATTATAGAAGTAATAATTGCCCCATACGCTGACATAACTAAATGGCAGCAATTTTCGAAGACCGTACGCTCCAATTAGGACGCCGGTGTTAAAAAAAAACACCTCGAGGCTCCATATCACGTTCCACTTTGGCGCCATCGACAGTTTAAAAAATAATCAAGTAGAGTAAAACTAAATGCGGTTAACTTCAAACTTCAGCAGGTAAAATGCGGTTAAGTTAACTGAAAGTCAACAAAAAGGAAAAGACACATAAAATAACAAAATTCAAATATGCACCCACCCACAACCGACAAACTTGTCTTACACTTACCGAACATACTAACATCCTCCTCTCTCTAAAAGGTTGTTATTCAGTCGCGTAGTGGCAGGATAAGGAGCAGATTAGTAACACAAGAAACTTGTTTTCCAAGCACATCGACATATATTTAGGATAAAATTTATAAACTTATGGCCCGACCTAGTCACAGCATTCAGGCCGGGACACTACAATATGCTCTCGCCGACGTCGGCACAAGACTCCTGCGTTGGGCTGTCGCACAGCGCCCCAAAGTGGCAATCTATATAATTTACACGGCGCGAGATCATATTGTATTGTGGCCCGGCCTGAATGCTGTGGTCCGGGCCAAAAGTTTATAAAGTTATCGAAATATATATGTTAATGTGCTTCAGAAAAAGTCTTTGGGTTGTTAATCTGCTCGTCATCCTACCACCACGCGGCTGAATAACTGCCTTATAAAGAGAGGAGGATGTTAAAATACAGTGAAATTAAATGCCCGTTTCTTGTTGTTGCACACTGGTTCCACGTCTCAAGTCTTCAATTTGCTTTGATCGTGACTGTGGTAGCGAACCGACTCGTTAGGTGTCATTAAAAATAAGAAGAATACCATATACCAGGGTTCGCAATGCCGGGAAAGTTAATAAATACCTGAATTTCATACCATATAGCGACATCAAAAATTTAAGAAAATGTATTACAAAAAACTTTTGGCTAATATAATACTAGCGACAAAGGCACATCGTTTAAGCGGTTCTTGTTAGATCACTAAAGTTGAGCAACATTGGATGTGTAATACAGTTTGGATGGCTCACCTACTGTTCATAACCACGTGTCGCTGATCAGGTTGTACTACTCTTATGGTCAAAATGGTCTGTTTGTCGAAAGCGTCGAGCTAATAATGAAATATGCTTAAAAAAAACACATGAAAAAAATCACCCAAAAATACGTTTCGGATACTACATCGGCTGTCTCTTTAGGTCCTTGGGCTTATGCCTTGGGGGTCGTCGGGAACCACATATGTTCCCAGGTGGACTTTCTGTGCAGGAAGGCCTCCCAACTGGCAAGAACCTTGACTGGCGGACCTGGAAATCCCAGAACAGATTAAGAACCGGAGTTGGTAGAACAAAGGATAACATCGAGCGGCGGGGAATGTTTCGGCAGAGAGAGACACTGTTGTGCGACTGTGGAGACCTGCAGACCGTATCACATCTAAGAGCCTGCTCCATGTGCCCAACAAGCTGCACATCTCAAGACCTAATGCTGGGCAACACACGAGCTATCGATGTTGCCGGATACTGCGCAAAAATAATTAGACGTCGCTGACACGAAGAAGTAGAAGAGTGAAGTCTTGGGACGAGGCATAGGCAGTGGCAAGTGATATAAATAGTGGCGGCAATTTATGGTGACCGTATGTTACAGATATAAAAAGTATTTATGAAGAAAAAATGTTTAAAAATACGCTTAACCTCTAAGCAATACCCGCCGGTATTAAAAAATATATTTGATACATGAATACCGGCTTTCGGTAATATCGATATTGCAATCCCTAACAAAAAACCAACACCACATATACTATTACTGGTATATGTGTGGAGCAGCATGCAATATCATCATCATCATCATCGTCACCTGCTAGTGTCAATCTTTAATGTAATTCTCTTAGTACTGGACCCTTATAATACCATTACATATGGGATAATTAATACTTACATACTCGATTTCCTTATAGAATGCTTTATGCGAATTTAAAAAAAAAGTACTACATGTTTAACGTTCTTTAGCGCCTAAACCGTTTATCTGACTACAAAACGTCGTACTACAAAACTATAGTAAATTAAATATAGTTTAATAATATATTAACATTTTTTCTATCAAATGCAAACTTTTAATGATTTAGTTGAAAAAACTAAAAAAAAGTCCAAAAAAAATGTTTTATTTTACTTTTTCAATAAAAAATATATTAATTTGTACTTTTAGATAAAAATGATATACTGCAATAATAAACGTTGATAAATTTACTACAATTTGTTTTTAATAAGTTTTGTTGTCACGTGAATAGTTTAAGCGCTATATAACGGTAAACTTTCATAATAATTACAAATCACTCTAAAAACTGCTAAATGTACCACGATCCGAGTATTATCCACCGAGGACACATGTCATCCTGGCTGAGCGTCATCTAATCTACTGGTTTCAACCGGTTGCGTTTTTCTACATTGATATATTTTAAAAATTTGCGTAAACTATCTTCCAACTCCTTTTTACCCGTGAATGCGACACAAATCTCTTTCATCGATTCTTTACTTTCGCACTTGTGCGCCATTGCAAATTGTGCGAACAGAAATAAGAGACGAAAGATTGTACATCGAGGTTTTCGGTACCAGTCAGCAAGGGCTATATCATGCCTATGTCAACACTGATATCCTCCTCTTCCATTTGGGACATCGATTAACTGTATGAAGGATGCAAATTAGGTTCACAATACAAACACTTGTTTCTGTTTCACATATTACGCGTTTATTTTTCGCAAATGTCGCCCGCCATAGTGAGCGCCCAAGGCGCGCGCACTATGACGGCCGCGAGTCAAACTTCAACTGCCAACTCCCCGCGCGTTTTTACTGACAGCGCGCTCTGACATCTGGCGGCAGACATACGGAGTAAATATGACAGTGGCCAACATGAACTGTCATAACAAACAAGATGGCGCATGCAAACGCCGTGCAATATTATACAATTAATATTAGATGTGCACAACAGGCGAACATACAAAAATAAGAGAGAAAGATCGTTTTTCGAGGCTTTACGGAATCAGCCTAAAGGAGCTATATCAAGCTGGTATCAATTGTATATCGAGATTTTCGGTACCAGTCAGCAAGGGCTACATCATGCTGATGTCAACACAAATATATATTTTTTTTAATGCCACGCAACCAAGTCCACGTCATAACAAGGCGAATATCTGGAGCGGCGATTAACCAATTTGTGGACTAAACATGAAGGCATTTAACCGGCGACCACCAGCCGGATGGCGTGACCGAATTAAGGTCTCGAAATGCGAGCGAAAATTCAACACGGGGGTGTAAGAGAGTTCTGCTAAGTAATGGTGTTGCCACAAAGAGTATAAGTTGACTGGACTAGACTTTTTTTATGTAAACACATACAGAAGTATACCGACAGATGGTGATAGTGATTCTGAAGTCTCATATGTGGAATTCCATGACGCCTACCATGGTGCATATGGCTAAGCGCTGCATGTGGATTGTTGATTCACCAACGTCATAGACTACAGCCTGAGATTCACGCATCAACATTTATTTTTACAGGAATTTACTATCAATGGGTGGTCTTCACGGGACGACTTTCGTCTGCCACCAATTTTAATTGATAGGCTATGACTGGCATTTTACGGGTGAGGGATCAAATTCACACCAACCGGGGATATTTTAGAGCTCAGAAAATCGATTAAAAATACTTTTTTTTTAATCTCCGTCGGGGATTGAACCCACAACTTTTGGCTTACAAAGCAAACGCTTTGACCATTCAGCTATACTCGCCGGCAATTTTTTTTTAAAGATATATATAAAATAAAATAATATGCCTAGTTTAAGAAACGATAATCTTCCATTTAACTTATTCTAAGGCATTTAAAATGGGTTATAATATATTTTTAAGCATGTTGCGTGATTAACCCGACGCATAAACAGCTTTTAGCCATCACACAATATATTTAAAGAAATTTCACTTAATATTCACTTTACTTTCGTAGTTTCTAAATAAGCAATGAAATATAGCGTAAATAAGCATTGTCGTTTATGTCTTTTCTCCGTTGAGTGTAATACAGACCGCGACCCGCTTTTCAAGCGTACTCAGCGGTACCATTATGACACAACGGCGTATGCGCCCTTAGAACCCTTTTATCAAATTAGTAATTAATACTCGTTGTTTAATGCAACGGCGTATCTAACAATACAACAGGGGGTTTCAAGAAAATATTTATAAGGGTACTTAAGTTCTTGCTCAGTGTGAAGCTGATAGAAGGACCAATATTATTAAAAAAAAAACTATTCCATCATTACCATTACTATTTATTGGATTTATTAGATATAGAATAAAGGTCACCCAACGTGCCATGGAGAGATCCATGAGAGGAGTGTCTCTAAAAGATACAATCCGAAACGAGGATATCCGAATAAGAACTCAAGTAGTGGAGGCTACACAACGAATATGCACACTCAAGTGGCAATGTGACATATCTGTAGAAGAGACGACGGTCTATGGATAAGCAAAATGTTGGAATGACGTCCAATAACTGGCAAATGAAATATCGGTCGATAATATGCTGGATATACTGAAGACGTCAGAAGAATAGCGAGAGTAGCCTGGGTTCGAGGATCGCGAAAGATGGAGAATCATGCAAAAGGCCTACGTTTAACAGTGGACGGAGACAGGCTGATGATGATGATGATTGACATTTGATAAGATGCCAAGATTCACATGCGCAAAGTATGGGACGATGGAGACGCTGAATAGCCGGCTCTTAGTTATGATCGAGTAAAGCTGCTAGTTCCATATATTGCGGATCGAATTAAAAAATGCTCCTGCGTTCCCAAAACGCAAAGCGAGTTCCATCAGCAGACCACCTCTCTCTGTGACATGTACATCTTCATATATAAATTCTTGACTTTTTTTTTTTTTTTTTTTTGAATGCATAAAGAACACAGACAGACAGACATACATTTATATATGTATATATTAACATCCTCCTCTCTCAAAACAACAAGGAGAGAGAGGCGTTATTACGTCACGAGGGGCAGGATGGGGAGCAGGACAGCAGACAAAGTGTTTCTTGTAGAAGCGCACTGATTTTATTGACTTAAAAACATCACAAGGTTTGGCCGAGCGGAAACATACCGCCGGCCGCAACAATGACGTTGTCTCGCTTATCGCTCGGGACTCACCGACGCCGGCCGCACTCCGCGGCCTGAGGCCGTCCGCGCTGCCGGTGGCGAAACTATGTACTAGTGCTAATGTTACCATTACATAAATGTGTGGCGAGCTACAGAAATATAAGACGAAAGGTTGTTTGTCGAGGTTTTCAATATATTGACATCAGCATTATATAGCCCTTGCTGACTGGTACCGAAGACATCGATATACAATCATTCGTCTCTGATTTCTGTTCGCTTTGCCATACATTTATGTTTCCGCCATAATGGGACTAGTTACATAGTCCGCCGCTGACAGCGCTGGTGACCGACCACGGGCTGCACGGGTCAGTTGTGTACGGACGGCCGAGAACATCGCATTACGGCCGGCAGCATGTCATTCCGCCTGGCCGGAAGCTTGTAAAGTAAATCGTAAATAAATGTCAAAGTTCTTCAGAAAAAGTCTTTATTTTGCTAACCCGCTCCTCGTCATGCCCTCACGCGACTGAATAAACCCTTTTTGAAAGAGAGATGGAAGTTAATATAGATAATGTAATGAATATTCTAATTTTGGTGCCTCTTTGTAAAGGTTCGGTTGTATGGAGATCCAAGGCATTTAATAGAACAATTCACATAAATTAGACCAACGTAAACTTTTACTATGATAATAATATGAAAGCTGAGTTTGGGAACCACGCTTCCTGCTTCTAGTACTATTAAACAATATATATATAGTACAGAACACTTAAAATTACTAAACTAAACAACTAGCAGTGGTGTAATTTGATCGCTAAAGTTTCAGTTCACAGTAGATGTTTTGCTTTAATTTGAACGCATTTATTATTAAAAAGTACTAAGTTTATTTATTCGATTGGTGAAAATGCATAACTTAAAATAGAAAAAAAAAATTGAATGTAATGTTGTTTCATTTTTAAAGTTTCAGTTAATAGTAGACGTTTCGCTTTAATTTTAACGTATATAACGTATAAATTGGTGAAACTAGATAACTTTTTTTTATGTAAGCACATACGGGAGAATACCGATACCGACAGATAGTGATTGTGAAGTCTCATCTGTGGAATTCTATGAAGCTTACCATGATGCATACGGCTAAGCGCTGCACGTGGAGCGTTGATCCGCCAACGTCACAGACAACAGCCCGAGATTCACGCATCATTCTTTATTATTACAGGAATTTACTATGAATGGGTGGTCTTCACGGAACGAATTTCGTCTGCCACCAATTTTAATTAATATGCTATGACTGGCATTTTACAGGTGAGGGATTTTATATTCATACCATCCGGAGTATTTTAGAGCTCAGAAATCGATTGAAAATCCATTTTTTTTTAAATCTCAGTCGGGGATCGAACCCATTACCATTGGCTTTCAAAGCAAACGCTTTGACCATTGAGCTATACCCACCAACCCACCAGCACGAAATATTTTTAAGAACTGTTTTTTTTAATACAAAAAACTCGGCAGCAATGTCCAGTGGCAAGTGCGTTTTTTTGTCATTCAGATGCTGTCGATTCAAATCCCGAAAAAGCTTGATTTAAAAAAAAATAATAACATTAAGGTTATCAACTGACAATACTATATGAAACTGCGTAATTATAGTTTTAAATTAATTTGAATTTAAAAACGAACAAAATAAAAATATTGAGTTTTGATTCATTTGTTTTTTGTTTTTGTTTTAAATGATTACATGTTTCGGCCTTCTTGGAGACCATATTCAACATTATTAAGATGGACTCAAGGGAGGCCGAAACATGTAATCATTAAATATAAATGTGAACCAAAAGTAAACATTTTTAATATGTTAATTTTTAATATTATAATTATACTGTTTCAACAAGTATTGTCAGTTGATAACCTTAATGATGATGTTGATAATGTTTTATTTTATGATGCGTCAGTGATCGAACCCACGCTCTTCACCCTAACAGCCAGACAATCGTATTATATACATATATAGACACTTGTATTTCCTGATTTACAGTAGATAAACCAAGTTGATATGGGATCGTATGAATATATGATAGCAATAATTTTGACCCTTACATTGACGCCGAATACATATATGATACATGGGAGGATCAGCGAGTCCGTGACATATTTAATATTTTAACTTTTAATATAAATAATAAAGCTGGACTGGACATTACCCGCCTCACACCCGCATCACGCCGGAGGACAGCTAAGTCTCCTTGATGATGCGCTCATTCAGATTACGATCACTCAGCGACGAAAAACTACTTTAAAAATTAATATCTGCCGATTCAACGTGCGTTCTACCGACGAAAACGCGGTGATTTTCTTTATTTTACAATACCCAACCGAACCTAACCTAACCTAACCTTACCCAATCTTTACTTATCCAATCTAACCTTACCATCATAATCATTAGACTTGACTTGACTTTACCCGCCTCACACCCGCATCACACCAGAGGACAGTTTCTGTAAGTTACAGTAAGTGTCCTTGATGATGAGCTTAATAAGATTATGATCAGTTAGCAACTGATAAGTGCAGTGGGAGTTCCCTCTGAACAATTGTGGCTACTGCCACAATTGTTCAGAGGGGACTGCTACTACTAAATGGACTTGCTACTAAATGGAAGATAGATTCTCTCACCAAAAACACGAGAGAAAATGGTAAATCCGTGGAAATTTCAATAAGGACATTTTTTTTAAGCAGAAGACTCCACGAAATTACTTTGATAAATAAATTCGTGGAGCTCATGTCGAAACTGGGCTTCTCTCAAGTGGAATATATCAATATTCGTGGCGATATGGTGAAACAGTCTGATCACTCTCTAAAGAGGCATAGTCTCTGGCAGGTTAGTATTACCTCTAGGAAGAACAAACAATCTGTGCCTCCTTATATAATTGTCGATTTCCAACAAATCGATTTCCAACAAGATATCAGGATTTCTGAACACGCCGCGCACTAGGCGAAAGATATGCATACTCAAGCACACATCTCTTCTAGTTCTCAACTCATTGTATCCCGTATAAAGTTAGATGGATACAGCCACGGATAATATCCATACATCCTCATGTAAAGAAACCTCAAAATTTTCTTCTGAACTCTCTCCAACATGAGGTCATATTTATACTCGTGGGGAGCCCAAATAATAAATAGATCCGCTCTCAAGTATGCTACGAACCAATGAATTGTACAGTGCGATCAGTACGTCAGTGCTCGAGAAGGTCCTGGCACTACGCAGAATAAATCCTAACATCTTCGGTGCCCTTTCACACACAGCTTCAATGTGAGCATGACACGTTAGCTTGCTGTCAAAGAATATGCCAAGGTCTCTGATGGATGATACTCGCGGGATGCCAATACCACCCATACTGTACCTATGGTATACCATCTTATAATTACGAGTATATGATGAAACGCTACACTTAGCAACATTTTTAGATTTTAACAATGCCTTTCCACACACAGCTTCGACGTGAGCATGAAACGTTAGCTTACTTTCAAAGAATATGCCAAAGTCTCTGATGGATGATACAATGCTGCTTGAGTTCGGAGATATAACGAGAACCGCGCTTACAATGTGCAACTGATGCTGTACGTATTTTTTATGTAATCGCATGCAGGAGAGCACAACCGGTCAAGACCAGTGCACTCTATGACGCTCATCCAAGCAGGCTGCTGCATGCGGGAAACGTCTGTTGTGTTTATGTGTCGGTTGGGGAGATTGCAAGTGTATATTTATCTGTTTCTTGAAGATATCCAGATTGTAGGAAGCAGGAAACACAGATGCTGAAAGAGTATTCCATAGCTTAGTCGCGGGATTCAACAGTGGACAGACACAGGCTGACGATGACGATCAACATCATTGGCGTGAAATATATTATTTTGAAAAAAAAAAAAAAAACTAAGTTTTACGTGTAAAGTAATTGAAGATGATTTTTTTGTAATTTAGTTTTTAATTTTGAAATATCACGGACGCTCTGATCGTCGCCCGCCCAAACAAACCCTTTGATCTCATCTCCAGCTATAATTGGCCGTTATTAAGTCGTAAAGGGAGTCCGAGACGTGCGCGTTAAAGGGTTAAACTACGCGGTTCGACCTACAACTTTAACCCTTTGCGGTTCCGCGCTCGAGAATCCGAACCTTTTGTTGACTCTGTAACGCTCTATCTGCTTTACGACGGACGAAAGCGCTCTCACATTAATTATAATGATTGTTTTGCAAAGACGCATGCAAGTGTTGATCCAATTATTGTAATAGTACTACTTCGAGATACAAGTTAAATTCCTTTAATAAAACATTACTCGCATGTCAATTTTCTATTCTTCTTCGTAGTATCAATCCAGTGGATTGGTTTTCAGCAACAGAATTTTCCATCTCTATCTCCATTACTCTCGGTCTTCCGCAACCCTCTTCAGCTCAGCATAAGAGCTACAACTTATGTCCTCGAACACTTGCTGCAAATACTCCCGCCTAGGGCGCACTCTACAGTTTCTTCCCTCAACCATCCCCTTCACAATGTCGTGAAGAAGACCATGGTGGCGCATGATGTGACCGATCCATCGGGTTCGCCTCTCTGAGATGGTTCTTATTAGGTGCCTATCTTCCTTGATTATCCCGAGAACCTAATTGGTCGTGATTTTCTATTATCGCAAAGATAGTCGACAACGGAGCAGGTGACACCTGAGGCCACCCTGCGGCTCAACATGCGAAGAAGCGCAACTGAGGGGTTTACTTGGGTTGCCCCGAAAGAGGACCTAGCCCATGAACACGAACATGTGTGGAATATATGGAGGTGCCTTAACAGACTTCGGAGTATGCAAGACGAGAACGCAAATGAAAGCCTGGCAGTTTCACAGCGGGCCGACTGAATGTGACTGCGGCATGCAGCAGACTCTACCCCACCTTCTGGAGAGTATGTTGTGTCCGAGTGGCTGCACCCAGGAAGTCCTGATGATGGCCCGGAGTAACGCCAACGACGTCGCCCACTTCTGGGCAGACAGGATCTCATCCTGTTGTTTCCGACACGATTATATTTAACTGCTATTCGTGACGACCGTATGCTCCAGTGAAGCTAGCATACATGTAAATAATAATGAAGCTCAAATGAATTGTCACTGACGATACGTTGAATCGATTTGAAGCCAATTTGCTGACGTTTCGGTCTGCGTTGCGGTGCTCATCAAAGATTCGTTCGCCGATACCGTGATGATGATCGCTGTATGTAAATGCAAGACTCGAAGGGCGGAAACGAAATATGCTCAGTCGGCATTCTGTAAACAAGGGTTGCCTAGAACGCTCGTTAACTAGGTTTGTATGTACACATATTTATATACGCTGGCTCGTACACTTTTATATGTAAATTTAAAATTTCAATTCAATTTTTATTAAATGCAAATTTGAAAATGCCGCTTACACAGCACCTGTATTCTCCTCATTATTTTGCCGCGCGGGAAAAGCTTAGTGATTGTAGCGTTTGCTTACCGAACCGAAGGTCTTGGGTTCGACCCCGACGGAGATTAGTAAAAAAGATTGTTAATCGATTTCTGAGCTCGAAAATACTCGCGGTTCGTGAGAATTTGATCCTTCACCGGTAACGACCTTTTGCTTGCAAAGCACACGCTTTGACCATTGAGGTATACTCGCCAGAATTTTTACATTTATAGATCACTGAAGATATAATATATACATTTTTATATGTATTTTTGTCCGATTTATACATAAGAGAAATGTCACATACAGTAAGGCGACGTACTTCGCCGGCGGTCATAGGTCAATGATCAAAGCGTTAGCTTTGCAAGCCAATGGTCGTGGGTTCGATCCCCGACGGAGATAAAAAAAAATTATAATCGATATATGAGCTCTAAAATACCTCCGGTTGGTGTGAATTTGATATATCACACGTAAAATGCCAGTCATAGCCTATTAATTAAAAATAGGTGGTAGACGAAAGACGTCCCGTAAAGACCACCCATTCATAGTAAATTCCTGTATTAATAAGGATGATGCGTGAATATCGGGCTGTAGTCTAGTAGGTTAGCGGATTAACACATGCAGCGCTAAGTCATATGAACCATGGTAAGCGTCACATAATTCCACAGATGAGACTTAAGAATTACTATCACCATCTGTCGGTATTCTCCTGTATGTTTACATTAAAAAAAACTGTCACTATACGTAACAATAATATAAATACTCTGCACTCGATTCGGGCAGAGAATACTCAAAGTCAATTGCGTTGTGCATAGTACAGAACTGAGGTGCATAGTTCGTGATTCGAATCCCAGCGTCTGCTGTTACTTTTTCTCACACACTGTAGTATGCAAGGCTGCCTTTTCCGCTCTCTCATCACTTCGTTATGGATTGCGACGATTAACAGAGCTTTGTGGCGGCAGTTTGTGACGACCTTATGCTCCAATTAAGGAAGCGGATATGATGATGATGATGTTGTGGCCATTCATCAGCGTGCGTGCTGTTCTCCATCAGTGATACACAACTTGAATCATCATCAGCCTGTATCCGTCCACTGTTGAACGCAAGCCTCCCGCATGAGTCTCCATCCTTTTCGATCCTCCGCCTTCCGCATCCAGGTCACTCCCGCTATTCTTCTTATGTCGTCAGTCCATCTTTCAAGGGGTCATTCCAATACTTTTCTACCACAACGACAGTCGTCTCTTCGACAGATATGTCCTGCTTATTGCCACTTGGGTGTGCCTATTCGTTGGGTAGCATCCACTAATTGAGTTCTTCTGCGTATTTCCTCGTTTCGGATTTTATCTTTTAGCGACACCCTAGCATGGATCTCTCCATAGCACGCTGGGTGACCTTTATTTTATGTGTTAGACTTGCTGTCAGATTCCACGTCTCTGCGCCATAAGTTAATACAGGAAGATGCATTGGTCAAACGCCTTAGTTTTTAGACATTGCGGAATTTTCGCTTTAAAAATAAACTTTATAATAGCTAACATAGAATGAGGCGAGGATTATGACGGCTTGAATGGCTATGTGGCGACAGTTTGCGACGACCAAATGCCCCAATTAAGGAAGCGGATATTATGATGATGATGATGATGTTCTGAGCATTTATAACGTTCGTGCCGTTCTTCATCAGTGATGTAAAACTTGAATAATAGTCGATAATTTGTCATAAAGTCACTCTGGCAATGTTTTTTTTTTAATTTTCATATTTAGATCAAATTCTCGATTAGACAGACTGATCGCTTAAAAAATATCGATTTTCGTATTGAAAAATAGTTTTTTTGCCGGGCGGCATAGTCTAATGGTAAAAGCGTTTGCTTATCATTCAGACGTCGGTTCAAATCCCGACCAGGCTTAATTTTTTTTTAAATTAATCAAAACTGCTGTAAGGCCAGCTATGCTCTACGGGTCGGAGTTTTGGACCCCGCTGAAACGTGACTTGGACAGGATTCATGTGGCGGAGATGAAGATGCTGAGGTGGGCGGGCGGTGTGACTACAGTGGACAGAGTTCGAAATAAGCATATTCGGGGTTTATTTCTTTACCTGAAAAGATAAGGGAAAACCGCCTAAGATGGTATGGGCATGTGACACGGAGAGATGAGGACCACATGGTGAAGAAAGCCCTCAACATATACCCACGCTGAGGAGAAGACTTGGAAGGAGACCACAGGCAACCTGGACTGCAAACTGTAGACAAGGATCTGAAAACTCTGGGCTTGACCGAAAATGCAGCGCAGGACAGGCAGACATCGCGAATGTTCACAAGGAGAGCCGACCACAGATGATGGAAAATGGCGAGGCTAAAGAAGAACCGAGATTCACGCATCATCCTTACTATTACGGGAATGTACTGTGAATGTATGGTCTCTTCACGGGACGACTTTAATCTACCACCAATTTTAATTAATAGGCTATGACTGGCATTTTACGGGTGAGAGACAAAATTCAAACAAACAGCGAGTATATTAGAGCTTGGATAACCTATTTTTTTAATCTTCGTCGGTGATCGAACCCACGACCTTTGGCTTGCAAAGCAAACGCCTTGACCATTGAGCTATACTCGCCGGACTTTTTCAAAATTTATTATCCACTGAATATATATATACTGACATCAGCATGATATAGCCCTTGCTGACTGGTACTGAAAACGTAGATATAAAATATTTCGTCTCTTATTTTCGTTCGCTCATCGGACACGCATGTAATTTTGTAAAGCCGTTAGGAGGACTAGTTATATAGGTGTATAGCGGTGCTGGGTGTCACCGACCACGGCGCCTAGTCGGTCGTGTGCCGACGGCGGCGAGATCCTATTGTGGGTGGCCAGGCCCGAATGCTGTGACTAGGTCCGGGCCAGAAGTTTGTAAAGTTATCGAAATATATGTCAATGTGCTTCAGAAAAAGTCGTTGTGCTGTTAATTTGCTCCTCATCCTGCCAACACGCAATTCGATAAAGAACTTAGAGAGGAGGATGTCAATGAATTCTTATATATTTTTGTCCGATTTATACAAGAGAAATGTCACATACAGTAAGGCGATGTTTACTTTAAATTTGTATATAACAATTTTAATACATATATTGTCTCTTTAATGTTCCATATACTCGTAAATATCGTATTTAGATTTCGCGCTCTCTGTGCAAGGGATTGAGAGAGCAAAAAAACCGGACAAATCGTACACATAAATCGGACAGACACCTCGCAAGTACGGTCCAGTCTGGTGTACAAATTCCTGAACGTGAGGCTAGTGTGCAATTTCACGGTTCACGTTTCTTTTGCCCTGATATATATAACTGTTAGAGTGTCCGATGCTCTACGTAAAGATACATTTCATTTATATATATATACGTTCCAGTCAGAGGTTTCGAATTTACAGGTGAATGGTGAATACATAAGGCGTTTAAACAATGCGTCGTCTCTGTATTGACTTATGGCGAAGAGACGTGGAATCTAACAGCAAGTCTTACCCGCTTGGTGAAACCCTCCCTGTCTGGTCCTGTTTTTGTGACCCATATAAATCGGATCCGCAATGTCTTAAAACTAAGGCGTTTAACCAATTCATCCTCACTGTATTAACTTATGTCGCAGAGACGTGGAATCTGACAGCAAGTCTTACCCATAAAATCAAGGTCAACCAGCGTGCTATGGAGAGATCCATGAGAGGAGTGTCGCTGAAAGATTGAATCCGAAACGAAGATATCCGCAGAAGAACTCAAGTAGTGGAGGCTACATAGAGAATAGGCACACTCAAGTGGCAATGTGACATATATATTGAAGAGACAACGGTCGATGGGGAAGAAAAGTGTTGGAGTGGTGCCCTGAAGAACTGGCAAATGAGTATGTATTAGTCGATACGATGCAAGATGGTCTGACGACATAATAATAATAGCGGGAGTGGCCTGGATGGGAAGGCAGAAAATCGAAGAGGATGGAGACTAATGCGGGAGGCCTACGTTCAACAGTGGACGTATACAGGCTGATGATGATGATGATGAGGTTAATACCTGCGGATATATCATCTCATCAAACAGATACTATAAAAAACGAAAAAATAAACACTTTTAGCTGTTTACAAATTAACAGGTATCTCAAACACTAATGAATATTTTGACGTGTAATTCGGCACAGATGACAGTGACAGTAGTGCCAACATGAAAACAAAAAGATTCATTCGAAAACCATGTGACTATAAAAGATATTATAAGAAACGAAAAAAAAAAACACTTTTGGCTGTTTACAAATTAACGGGTATCTCAAACACTAATGAATATTTTGACGTGTAATTCGGCACAGATATCAGCGACAGTAGTGCCAACATAAAAATTTAAAATGTTAATTCGAATTGCTTAACCCGCGAAATTTAAATACAATTTTTCCGAAATTTTTTGCTCAGTGTTTTAGTAGGTTCCGGTCAGACGTATCAAACGTACAGGTGAATGAATACCTGCCGTTATATCAAAGCGAATGTTCAAAAGATAAATGTCAAAAAGAAATGCATAGATTTGCACTATAAATGGTAAAATGAAAAGTTAATTCCGACAAATTTCACTACACAAATAGTACAGTATGTGCAATACTCCTTTTGTATGACAACCTCACTTTTTTTCGCGATTTATTTGCTGTTAGTTAACCTTTACATTGCTCGGTTTAAATACAAATTTTACTGTCAATTATAAAACTAGTATTTGAAGCATTAAATGTACTTATCTGACCTATTTTCATATATCACATTGGTTCTTGTATCCTTTAGCTATCAGATGATGCATAAAAAACTATTCTAAGAAAGTATCAAACGATATATCACTTCAACCGATGTCAACGGTCTAAGATTCTTATGAAGGCATATGCCGATTACCGATGCTAAAGGGTGAATAAATAGATAAGAATTTCATGCCTCGTTTTAACGTTAATAGATATCGTGTATAACATCGGTATTTCAACGATAAAAAACTTCTTCTATATAGAGGACAAATCCGACCTATTCTTGAATACGGCAGTCACCATTGGATTGGAGCCCCAAAATACCTTCTAAGCTTAATGTACTCATTTCAAAGAAGAACAAATCGTTTGATATTCGACACTCTTACGTCTAACCTGCAATCAATGGAACATAGGCATAAGATTGGTTCACTTAGTCTTTTCTACCGTTATTACCACGGTCGCTGCTCTTCGGAACTTAAAGAACTATTTCCTCCTGCACCCAGCCACAGCCGATAAACTCGTCTTACACTTGCCGAACATCCATACACGGTTAATATATGTCGACCAAGAACTGGCAGCTTCCAAAGTTCCTTCCTTTAATGCCACCGGTAAGCTTTGGAATGCTCTTTCAGCGTCTATGTTTCCTTAATTCCAACAATCTGGATCTCTTCAAGAAACAGATAAATATAAACTTGCAATCTCCCCAACCCACACACAAACACGAACACAACACACGATACCCGAATGCAGCGTCCAGCCTCTCTGGCTGAGCGTCATAGGGCGCACTGTTCTTGATCGGCTGTGCTCTCTTGCATGCGATTACATAAAAAAAAAATACTACAGCGAATATCGAATTGCCTTCTTTGGTAACACGTTGCTAACCACGAAATACGTGGAAATGGATAAGGAAATGGTGGGGTTGGGAAATGGATTCTGCAGAATGGCAGACATCAGTTAGGAGTCTTCGGTCTGCACTCTTGCAGACAGACGCTTTAGGAGGCGGTGCTGACATGGAATAAGGCGATGACCATATGCCCCATTTTGTGAAGCCGGTATAATAACAATGTTGTTGATCAGTTATTGTCAAAAAATCTCGATTGAAAATGTATTTATCATGGATTGGATATCATACGTAAGTGTGCCCTATTGGCGATAATCAGACGCTTTATATTCAAGGGAGTGGTGCGCGTCTCTTCTATAAATCATGGGTTCGAATCCGCACGAGGGGTGCAAAAACACGCGTGCTAGGTGATGTAGGAATACGACAGCATGCTAATACCGAGGCGGTGTTGATTTAGAGGGTGTCGAAAACGTGCGACGACAAATAATGCGGACTGGAGATCAAACGTTAGGATGTCTTTATCCCTCGAAAGCAAACACCCCCTTATTTAAAATAGAAAACTTAATATAAATTAAAATTAAATAAAAAAAAATCTAAAAAATATACGTACTTGTTGACATCCCCCGTCTTTAAAAAGAACAAGTCGCGTGCCAGAAATTGACAGCACCGAAGTTAAGCAACATTGGATTCGGACCAAAACGTGGATGGGTTACCGCCTGTCTGTTAGTCGGGTTGCGCCGCTTTTTCTTGATGTTGAAGCTTATCAGGTGATTCAGCTATTAGTGTTGACATCGCCCGTCTTTTAAAAAGGCGACAAGTCGCGGGTTCGTCGCGTGGCCGCGTGGAGGAAGGATGCAGGAGCAGATCACATAGCAAAAGAACTTGTTTTTGAAGCACAATTCGCATTTATTTTTAATAAAGAATTGATTTCCTCGTCTGATCTTACATGACGCCGGCCGGACTTGAACTCGGAATTGATAACTGCCGGAGCACTATGACATGCAGCGCCGCCAAGATAATCACGACAAAAAAAAAACTAATTAAAGATGACAGTTGAACCAACTTGAAATGGAGCAACTGTCATAACAAATAAAATGGCGTATGCAAACGACGTGTAATATTATATTATATATAATTAAATCTAACATTATTAGATGTGCATGTCAGGCGAGCGAATAAAAATAAGAGACAAATGATCGTTTTTCAAGGCTTTTCGGAATCAGCCTAAAATATCTATATCAAGCTGATCAACACTTAGTAAGAACCATCTCAGAGAGACCATCGTGCGCCACGATGGTCTTCTTCACGACATTGTGAAAGGGACGGTTGAAGGTAGAAACTGCAGAGGGCGCCCTAGACAGGAATCTTTGCAGTGTTCGAGGACATGTGTTGCAGCTCTTATGCTGAGAAAAAGACGGTTGCAGAAGATCGAGAAGAGTGGAGATCGAGGTGCAAGATTTTGTTGCTGCAAACCAATCCGCCAGATTGATACTACGAAGGAGAATCATCCAAAAATATGCCTCGGATACTACAGTTTCATATCTTCAAGTTGGGAACCATATATGTTTCCTGGTGAACAACATTTTAGTACAGAGATGTTTTGGGACAAGGTATGGATAATGGCAGCTGACAAAACTAAGAAAATGATCCAGATATGGAACTGTTATGGGAAGATAAAAATAACATGTCTTACTTCGACTTTCAAGTTTTATTAAAAAATATTTTTCCTTTCTTTTCGGGGATGGAATCCACGATCTTTGCGTAGTAGGCAAACACTTCACACGTAGATTTTACTTGTCGGTAAATCGTAAACATTTATGTATGAAAATCCCTGAAATTCAGCTGAATGTATATACGTTACATCGGCTACTCTCGTCCTTTTCAAACAAGTGTTGCGATCGTAAAAAAGAATTCAAAACCCCTAGTGTCATCTCTATATTTCATATCCGGTATGCGTGGACTGTCGCACATGCGGTTGAGTACCTTTAGAAGGGGTAACTACCTCACACAAGCCTTATATTTGTTACACAAAACTAGTGAAATTGCTTATTCGTGAAATTTTGTGAATACAGTGAGACCCCGCTTAACGCTGTTTCGTTTAGCGCTGTTTCGTTTAGCGCTGTTTCGGTTTAGGGATCTTTTATTTCAACCCGGGGATTCCCCGAAATTTTGCGCCACATTTAAGTCAAAGCGAAGACATTGGACACTCTGTCGATATGGATTAAATAGTACAAGAAAAAGTGAAATTAACGCAACTCACTATTGCTAGTAGTGATTTCGAAGAAGAGAGCAAAAAGAACTTTCAATGGCGTTTGTAAAAAGGAGTTTGACCACTATGACTGAAATAATGGACCAATTTGTTGAAAATGATCCAAATTCTGACAGGAGTTCAAAAGTAAGACGGGGTGTTATAGATGCTTTATCCACGCATCAACAACTTCTAACAGAACGCTAAAGGAAAACGCAAAATACATTAGATGCCTTCTTGACAAAAAGGCAGAAAATTGGAAACACAGAATAGACTGAATTACCTGAACTGTCGTCCGGTGTGATGCGGGTGTGAGGCGGGTTAAGTCCAGTACCTACTCATACTAAAGAATATGACTATTACAAAAGGGGTAATGTAGTACAAAAGGCTTTTTTTGGTTTCGCCACTTTTTTAAGGCGGGCACTCTCCGATTGGTTGTTTTGTGGCGCTGAGCACCGCACCAGACAGATTAGTGCACTCATCACGCTAAGAGAGCCGCAAATGACGCGGGAGGATGCCCATTGTTCTACGGGAGAATGGAGAAAAAAATGAGTACCACGCCACTTTAAGCGCGAATGTAGAGATTAATAGGGGTATAGAGTACGCTGTACGAAAAAATCTATCATTATAATACGCTAAGCTCACGATCGAGTTGTCAGAACAGAATAATAAAACAAATATTGCTAATAATATTTTTTAAAGTGATCTTTTATGTCTTCTTCTTCGTGGAAGCGACGTCAAATTATTTCTGCCCAGTATTTGGCAAAATCAATCGCCCGTGTGTTGCCTAGCATCAGGTCTTGAGGTGTGCAGCTTGTTGGGCACACGGAGCAGGGTCTTAAGGTGTGAGGCGGTCTGCAGGTCTTTACAGTCGCAAAATAGTGACTCCATCTTGGTTCTTAATCTGTTTAGGGATTTCCAGGTCTGCCAGTCAAGGTTGGGAGGCCTTCCTTTGGAGTAATGAAATCCTCTGGTGCGACTTGTCGCCAGATCTGGAGTCTCTCATTTTCAGGGTCGGATGTGAGAGGTTGTGTGGATCTCAGAACATCACGGGAGCATGAAAAGAACCTCCACGCGGTGCCCCTTGGAAACGGAATCTCGGACTTCCTCCTCCGGCCAATCTTTTCAACCCAGCGACAACAAAAAAATATTCTTAGGTACAAATATACCATCCATGCGCGCTTTTTTCGTTAGATGACATCAAAGTAAAGCAACATTTTATGCGGACCACATCATAGATGGGTCACCGACTGTTGCTTATCTGTGTCAATAATTGCATTGAGTCGCGATTTAAGAAAAAAATGTTCAGGGTTTGAAAATATCAGGCTTATCATTCGATTTGATTAACAAAATGGTGATTAACAACAATACCCAAAAGATTATTTGATACACGCCATTTTTGTATGTAAAAGCACATAAAGGAGAATACCGAAAGTTAGTGATAGTATTGAAAAAGTCTCGTCGGTGGATTCTACAATGCTTACCATGCTACATATGGCTAGCCGCTGCAAGTGACGATTGCAAGTTAGACGTAAGAGTGTCATTGTTTATCAAACGATTTGCTCTTCTTTGAGTCAATTATGTTTAGAAGGTATTTTGGGGCTCCAATGTCCGTTTTATATAGAAGAAGAAGTTGTCTATTGTTGTAATACCTCAGTGATCTTTTATAATACACCTAGTTTTGAGATCGGCTTTATACTTAATTGACTCGTAATATTTGACATTATTCGAGATTGATAATCCAAGAATATTGATGGAGCTTTGCTTTTGGAAGAGAACAACCGTTGAAAGATACAGGATGCATTGCAGTCTTCTTGGTGGAGAAAGTGCATGATTGGGTTTTTGAAATGTTGAAACTGACGAGGTTGAGGTCGCCCCATCGTGAAACCCTTTCAAGAGACATGTTCATCTTCTCCACCAGAGATTCCCTAGCAGCAGATAGTTCCGAATGTTTCGGAGGTTTATCGAAGCTTATACTCTCATGCACAGTGCTGTCGTCGGCATAGCAGTGAGTGTTTGCGAATTGAAGCAAATCATTCACATGCAGAAGGAAAAGAGAACAACCATTGAAAGATACAGATATATGTTCCCAGGTGGAAATTCAAATATATTATTTTTCCGATCTCTTTATGAGGTAAATTCACGTAAAATGACGTTTAGTGTGAATATGTATGTGTATCGTTTGTTGGTTTTTTTTTTATGAAATTTAATTGTATTTACATGGTTTTACTACGAGGGTCTTTTCCCATCATTTATAGAACGCATAACCCTTCTCTTCATACGCTCCAACAGTTTTTACTATTGACGAGATCTCCCCTAGTGTCTGGAAGGGTGTTCTGGTATCCCTATCCACCACCGTAATACTCCTACGCTACATACCCCAAACGCCTAATGACGATCGTTTTCTTCTTCAGAACCAAGGGAACGAATGGGGTTGCCAAATGTACGGTTATTAACCGAAAAATCCGGTATTTTTCGGAGGCATCCACGATTAAAAAAACTAGCGAATCGGACTAAATATTCTGTGGTATCAAAAAAATATATATTATATTTAAAAATACACCATATGTATTATTTTGTTTTTAACTTATTAAAATTGGCCTGTATTTCTTTGTTAAGTAACTAATTCAAGGATTCGGCAGTAAGTTAAATTAATTGGCAGTGAATAAAATGAATGGACAGTAGACTAAATAAATTGGGTGTATCCACTGAATCAGTGTGAATGTAGTCAGTTATAAAATTTAAATATATCGTTGGTGTCAGAGCAGATTTCCTAACCGTGTCGCGCCAACTGGGCAAACATTCTTAGCTACTCGACTCGAACAGACTGGAACCACAGGAGACCTTACAGAGATAGAGAATACCGCGGCTGTGGCTGCCCATGTCGCTGAGAACTAAAAAAACATCGAGCAGACGACGGGCCACGCGATTGGGAATCATCAAACGGACCCTACAGCGAATTTTAGTGAAAGACTTACACGTGTTGCAGTGCAAAGTGCAAGTAGTGCATCAGTTAATACCTGCTGACCTTAAGCTGCATGAATGATTACTTTTACGCCACCTGTAGTACATACTTTACAAAGTTCCGGGTTCAAAGATGATTTAAGGTGTTTTTTATAAATTTGAAAGATAGCAGCTGATATAACCGTTTGTCGACAATTTGTGACGGCCATATGTTTCTCGCTTTTTGAAAACCATCTCTGTCGCGTCCTGTTTTTGTAGACCCAGATGGGGACCCATCACTGGACGCACGCAAAAAGCTACTTGTTAAAGAGTGCCTGCAGGCATGCCCGTGATTCTAGATGCATCAGTTAGATGTCAAATAGACCTCAGTCTAAGGCTGCGAAATGAGTATACTACAGCGAGTCTAGAATTTCCTTATTTGGTAACACGTTGCTAACCACGAAATACGTGGATTCTGCAGAATGGCAGACTGGCCACATGCTCCAGCAGGGATGAGGCATGGAAGATGGAGAAATGAGCATTGTTCTCGACCCTTCGATGTCTGTGAAGGCGTCATACCAACCCCATCCACCACCGTAATACTGATATAGAGCAGTGGTTTCAAACCGTTTGATCTCATTCCTTTGGCAAAATGAATAAAATAACACATTGCCTTACACATTATTTGCCGGCGGGTACAGCTCAGTGGTTAAAGCGTTTGCTTGACAAGCCGAAGGTCGTAAGTTCGATACCCGACGGAGATTAAAAAAAAAAAATCGATTTCTTATCTCTAAAATACCCACGGCTGGTGTGAATTTGATCCCTTACCCGAAAAATATCAGTTATAGCATATTAATCAAAATTGCTGGTAGATGAAATTCTTCCCGTGAAGATTACTCATTCATAGTAATTTCCTGTAATAATTAATATGATGCGTGAATGTCGAGCTGTAGTCTATGACGTTGGCAGATCAGCCATGGTAAGCGTCATATAATCCACAAATGAGATTTCAACATCACTGTCACCATCTGTCAGTATTCTCCCCACACACCTACATCCCATAATGTATGTTTAAATTTTATATAAAAATACACGGCGTTTGCATACGCCATCATCATTAGTTTCTGACTTAGCCGAGATTATCTTTGGGGCGCTACATTTTACAGTGGTATTCTCCTGTATGTGTTTAGATAATGAAATATATATATTGACATCAGCATGATGTAGCCCTTGCCAACTGGTACCGAAAACCTCGATATACAATCTTTCATCTCTTATTTTTGTCGCTTGCCATACATTTGTGTATCCGCCATATTGGGACTAGTTATATAGTTTTGCCACCTACGGCGCTGGTGACCGACCACGGGCCGGACAAGTCAGTGACGTGTTGACGATCGAGAAGTTTGCGTGACGGCCAGCGGCATGTCATTCCGCTTGGCCGGAAGCTTGTAAAGTTTTAACATCAATGTGCTTCTAAAATAAAGTCTTTGTTTGCTGACCTGCTCCTCATTCTGCCCTCACGCGACGGAATAACACATTTTTTGAGAGATAGGAGGATGTTAATATATAAAGGTATATAATGTAGCAATTCGTTTGACAAACACTGTTTTAGAAAGTAAAGGTCCCGTCTTCCCAGTACGTATTCTTCTTTCACAACTTCTGCTAGCTAAAATGCAAGCTACTTGTTAGTGTGACCATATTTTGCGAACTAAAAAATATTTCATTTTCTATTATATATCTTGACATCAGCATATTTTTTTAAGTAATCGCACGCAGGAGAGCACATCCGATCAAGACCAGCGCACTCCGTGACGTTCAGCCAGGGAGGTTGGACGTTGCATGCGGGAAACGTGTGTTATTTTCGTGTTTGTGTGTAGGTTGCGGAGATTACAAGTTTATATTTATGTGTTTCTTGAAGAGATCCAGATTGTAGAGAGGAGGAGAACACAGACGCTGGAAGAGCATTCCAAAGCTTACCGGTGGCATTAACCTCTCCTCCCCGGTGATGTGTATCGACTACACATTACTTGTAATAACTTAAATATCTCTGTAAATATAATGCATACAGGGTTCAGATTTTATGTATTCCTCCTTAATACATTTACGTATTGAAAAAAAATTATATATTTTTAATAATAGGCACTCATCGGGAGCAGGAAATATTTTTCTAAAATCTGGAATAAATTCACCACTACAATCAAGACGCGTCAACTGTCATGTATTCTTACTTAAATATACATATACTATACATAAAATTCTTTTTTTTTTTTCAACGCGTCAATCCAAGCACAAAAATAACGGCAGAAGCGGGATGCGAACCGCGGACCTTGGAAACCAAATATGCCCAGGTGTTCATACCGCTCGGCGAATCACGCCATTACTGTGCCCAGACTGACTGCGGTGAAACTAGTATTTATAGCATTGTTAGCATCGTACGACAGATGTCGCCATAGTATATATTCAAAGTATGTATATTTTTATTATTATTCTATCAGTCTTCATTTATTCACAAGCTTAATATTATTACTTTCCGGCAGTCTATTTATTTTAGTAAGTACCACTCGGGTCTCGAACCAAACTATAGACTGAATGGATGTGAAACGACTACTTATAGTTCCGACTCGGACTTTATAACCAATCATTTACCTGTGTTACTGATGGATAATTTTACCTTCTTGATATTGTCTCAAGGAGACATTATTAATTAATTTTTAATTTTTATTAGAATATTATTTTATTATTTCAATATTCTAATCTACTTTTATAGATCATTGACTATATTACAATATTATTATTACTTAAATATACATATACTATACATAAAATTCTTTTTTTTTTTTTTTCAACGCGTCAATCCAAGCACAAAAATAACGGCAGAAGCGGGATGCGAACCGCGGACCTTGGAAACCAAATATGCCCAGGTGTTCATACCGCTCGGCGAATCACGCCATTACTGTGCCCAGACTGACTGCGGTGAAACTAGTATTTATAGCATTGTTAGCATCGTACGACAGATGTCGCCATAGTATATATTCAAAGTATGTATATTTTTATTATTATTCTATCAGTCTTCATTTATTCACAAGCTTAATATTATTACTTTCCGGCAGTCTATTTATTTTAGTAAGTACCACTCGGGTCTCGAACCAAACTATAGACTGAATGGATGTGAAACGACTACTTATAGTTCCGACTCGGACTTTATAACCAATCATTTACCTGTGTTACTGATGGATAATTTTACCTTCTTGATATTGTCTCAAGGAGACATTATTAATTAATTTTTTAATTTTTATTAGAATATTATTTTATTATTTCAATATTCTAATCTACTTTTATAGATCATTGACTATATTACAATATTATTATTACTTAAATATACATATACTATACATAAAATTCTTTTTTTTTTTTTTTTTTCAACGCGTCAATCCAAGCACAAAAATAACGGCAGAAGCGAGATGCGAACCATGTATTCATTCGACCTGTCGGAAGCGTGTGCGAAAATAAAATTAAAAAATACCCAGATACGTAGGCGTCTATACTCTTCACTCTCGCTGACGTACTAATATGAGTGAGCGAGACGGAAACCTCAGTTGCGTCGACTACTTCGAAATGATTTCGATGTGCGCAGGCTCATCGACATGTCGACAGGCTAACTAATGTTAGTAGCTCTCGGAAGTTCACGCGCCAAGGTGCGTCTGGCCGTTTGAGGTCATCGTCTGATGTTTTTCATGTTTTCAGCTATTAAATGTCAATTATTACTGTTTATTGACATCAACTATTATAAAATTAAGCGATATCTTTGAATATTTTCATTTTTTCGAATTTCTACTCACTTTATTCACTTTAAATCAGAATGTGTAACGATTACACATCACCGGAACGCGCGGAATTTTTAACATAGTAAGGCGAGGGTTAAGGAAAGAACTTTGGAAACTGCCAGTTCTTGGTCGATACACATTAACCGTGTATAGATAGATGTTCGGCAAGTGTAAGTCGAGTTTGTCGGTTGTAGGTGGGTGCAAGAGGAGTTAGTTTTTTAAGTTCCGAAGAGCAGCGACCGTGGTAATAACGGTAGAAAAGACTGAGTAAACCGATCTTACTGTGTCATTCATTGATTGTAGGTTACCATTAATTTATTTAAATATTTCCAAATAATGATCCTTTTCATAATATACAGTGAAACCTCTATTTATCGTTTTATCGTCGGGCTATAAGGCCTTTATTAAAATAAACTATGAATGCGGGAAAACAATGATTACGGAATCAATTTTTGTATGAAATTAATTCGGAGAATTCATAAAATAAATAAACGACGAATTCGGTTAAACGATTATTTGAGGTATTCTCCTGTATGACTTTACATAAAAAAATCTATTCAGTGTGGATATAGAAAAAAATGCTAGCAATAATGGTGGCAGAAGTATTTTTTCACATTCTAATCACTGTGAGTAAGCCGTCTCCCCACAGCAGCCACTTGGAATGTGCACATTTCCAAGGGATGTATTGTCACTAGTCTGTAGGGATGATAATCAACATAGACTGGGAAGATAGTCAGTATATACGAATCTACGTATATATATAGACATATACTCACTAAGAAAATAACGGTTACTTAACAAAACCAAGTATTCCACTCAATACACATGGTTCATTTTTGAAACTAATGCGGAGCTCAGTCTTGGCTTAGCGGCCGTACGTGATGGATCTCTCTCTCGCTTCGCCCGCCAAGTGTGAGCTGCGCTCGGTGATCCGTTTCCTGTCTGCAAATAACATTGCGCCGGTAGAAATCCATTCCCAGCTACGCGAAATATACGGAGACAAGTGTATGAGCGTACAACACGTGCGCAAATGGTGCAGAGAGTTCAAGAACGGGCGTACTGACGTCCATGATGAGGAGCGTTCCGGACGGCCATCTGTTTCTGACGAAACAATCGCAAAAGTGGAGGCAGCGATGCTCTCAGATCGAAGAGTGGCGGTTCGTAAGCTCTCCGGAATGATCCCTGATGTCAGCAAAACCTCTTTTGACAAGATTTTGACAGAGCATCTAGGGTATGCTAAGGTTTGCGCGAGGTGGGTGCTAAGAATGTTGACCAAAGACGCCACCAACGAGCTCATCGCAAAATTTATGATGGGGTATTGTCAAACACCCACCCTACAGCCCGGACTAAGCCCCAAGTGACTACCATCTCTTCCCTGACATGAAGAAACAACTGGGTGGAACGCATTTCGGCGATAGAGAAGAGCTGGAAGAAGCGGTTCTCAGGTATCTGCGAGACATGGCGGCAGATTTTTTAACTCGGGCATTCATAAGCCATACCGCATGCAAAAATGCATTGACCTCTGTGGCGACTATGTAGAAAAATAGGTAAAAGTCTGAACTTTACAAAAATGTACGCATTCATGGAATTAAACACGTTTTACACTGTGAAAAATCACTGGGAACCTTATTTTGCGGCTAACCCTCGTAGATGCGAGCCAAATATTGTACTGAATAAAATCGATATCGATGACATGAAGAATAATTAGCAGGATAACGTAATCATTACGTTTTTCGACCTAAATGAAAGACACGTACATTTTGTATTCGTTTGAACCAAACATCCATGTTTTTGTATTCTCCGTGCGGCTCTTTGACATTTCAGGTAAATACCTGATATTTACCTTTTATTTACCTGCTTCCGATTATTAATTAGCAATGAATGTTTGCCTGTTCGAATAAATCCCAAGCATTTGACGAATAAATCGAGAGCGTTACCTTTAATCCCTAAAAAACACAGACTGGGGCTCGCAATGAAAAAAAAAAGAGTTTAACAACACATTTTTTTGTGTGAAACATACAGAAGAATACCGAGAGATCATCAGTAGATTGTATGATGCTTACCATGCTATATATATTTTCCCATTACGACTGTTTTCCTCTCTTCTTAAACAAGTTAATGCATGATTCGCTAATTGCTTGGAACACCGCATATCAAGAATCAACTTCCGAAGGAATAACCAAGTCTATCTTTCCATCTATCGAACACTTATTGACGTGGAAAAAGACAAACTCAGTGTACTTTCGTCTCACGCAAGCGTTTACCGCACAGGTTATTTTCAGAGAATTCCTAAAAAGATTTGGCCTCTCTTCCTGCGATGCATGTCCATGTGATCGAGGCATGCAACAGACAGTGAGACACTCTCTCATGGAGTGCATCATCCATGAGAACAGGAGACGCATTCTGCGTTGTCGCCTGGGAGGATTTTTCTGAACTGCTACTTAGTTCTGACGGTCCCTTGATGTTAAACTTCATCAAGGAAATTGTCGGAGCTACGTGCGCGGCTAACGAGGCTGACATGGAATAGGCTCCTACGTTCTTCTACTATTTGTCAGACGTATAATCTAACCTTGTGTGTAACTTGCAGGGTACAACACGCATCTAGATTATTTTTTCTACATTTTTTTAAGATAAAAAAAGACGTGCTATATATGGCTTAGCACTGCATGTCGAGTGTTGATCTGCCAACGTCATAGAATGCAGCTCGACACTCGAGCATCATCCATTTTAATTGATAGGCTATGACTGGCATTTTGCGGGCGAAGGATCAAATTTACACCAATTAGAGCTCAGAAATCGATTAAAAATCTTTGTCTTTTTAATCTCCGTCGGGGATCGAACTAGCAACTTTCGACTTGCCAAGCAAACGCTTTAACTATTGAGCAATACCCGCCGGCAAATACGCATGTATATATTTCAGTACATCCCGTTTTATAAAACGTTTGAGAAATCATTCCCCTTAATCCGGCATTTTATTCCCGGGGAATAAACCCCCGATCTGCGGGAATAACATATCCCGATTCCCCCGATTTATTGGCGATAAAATTTTATGCCGAGCATAACGATAATTAAATATTGCCGTTTTTCCTTTTGCGGAATAACGGCACGGTCTTTTTTTATTATTGCGCGGCCTGGATGGTTCAATTTTATTGTGTAAACACATGTTTGATAATACCGAAAGTGTTTTATGAGAAAAAAATATTTTCTTATGGGCCGCGTAATCAAAATGTAAGTTATGAGACTAATACCTTCTCTCTAAAAATACGTTATTCAGTCGCGTGGTGGCAGGATGAGGGGCAGAATAACAACACAAAGACTTTTTCTGAAGCACACTGACATATATATTTCGATAATTTACAAACTTATGGCCGGACCTAGGCACAGCATTCAACAGGCCGGGCCAACAACAATACGACCTTTCGCGGTCGGCACACAGCTAACTGCAGTGCGGCACCGTGGCCGGTCACACGACGACACATACATGTACGACGAGCGAACAGAAATTAGAGACGAAAGATTGTAAATTTAGGTTTTCGGTCCTAGTCAGCAAGGGCTTTATCATGCTGATATCAAGACATTCTCTGATGTAGCGCATCATCCATGAGAACAGACAAACGTATTCTGTAAATTCATTTCAAAGTCAATGGAACTTCTTTGGAGGACCTTCCTGAACTGCAGGTTTTTTTTACGTAAACACATACAGGAGAATACCAACAGATAGTGATATAAATTCAGACGTCTCATTTGTGTAATTCTATGACGCTTACCATGGTGGATATGGCTAAGCGCTGCATGTGGAGAGTTGATCCGCCAACGTCATAGATTACAGCCCGAGATTCACGCATCATCCTTATTATTACAGGAATTTATTATGAATGGATGGTCTTCACGGGACGACTTTCGTCTACCACCAATTTAAATAAATAGGCTATGACTGGCATTTAACGGGTGTCGATGCTGCCCGATACTTGGCAGAAATAATTTGACGTCGCTGACATGAACAAGAAGAATATTTATATACAAACTATAATATATCAATAAAGACAAGCAACTTAATGTCCCAATGCTCATCAAACAGACGACTCCAACAAATTATTCTTACAAACGAATTCGTGGAGTTCGTACCTGAACTGGGCCTCCCATGCGTGGAATATATCAAAATCCTAGGCGATTTGGTTGAACAGTCTTGTCCCTCTCCCAACAGGCATAGTCCCAGGCAGGTTGGGTTAGGTAAGGTTAGGTTGACCTTACACGAAGAAGAAGAATAAGCGCCGTTTTAGGAATGGGGTTTCACTGTATCGAACCCGTGTTGCTGTGCGTTTCACAGTCGAGCGTTACGTACACTGGATTTATACCCTTTTGGTCTAAGGGCGTCGTCCGCTGCTAATTTATTGACTCTGGGCACGGAAGCACGCAACGAAAACAACAAAAAACTGTATCGTGTAGCGAACGGATATACCCTTAGTAGCATTTCCTTAAAAAAAAATATTTAAAAAAAAAATCACCTGTATACAAAACAACGCTAATGGCAACGGAGTAAATTTACAACGCATATATTAATATTATTTTTTAAATGTGGCGCAAGTTGAGGTGGTTCATAATACGGCGTAGTGGAAAAAGCTCTTGCTTTCCATGACAGAAATCGCGAATTTAATCCCCAACAAAGCTTAAAAAATTTGGATTATTTTAACTTTGTATTAGAATATTTTTGACCCCCTGCAAGATGAATATTGACGACATAATAAGAATAGTGGGAGTGACCTGGATGCGGAAGGCGGAGGATCGAAGAGGATGGAGACTCATGCGGGACGCTTACGTTCAACAGTGGACAAGACTGATGGTGAATGATGTTTTTTTTTTAATATTCTAATTTTATTTCATAGATAATTGATCTATATTTCAATATTATTAATAATTAAGTACACATACAATTATTTTATGCAACAATATAAATAGGCGGAGAATGGTCGTGTGAACAGCGTGGTGTATATAGGACAGAGCAATGGTGCAACTCTCAAGGTTCGAATCCCGCGTCTGCCGATATTTTTTCTGAATGAATTGATGCGTAAAAATCTGAAGTAGAAATGTATACGTAATTTACTTACTAAGCTTAAAAAATACTATAAATACTCCCAATATACTCGTATTATTAACTTATGTCGGCAGGTATAGCTCAATGGTTAAAGCGTTTGCTTTGCAAGTCAAAGGTAGTGGGTTTGATCCCCGACGGAGATTAAAAAAAACGGATATCTAATCGATTTCTGAGCTCTAAAATTTCCCAGGTTGGTGTGAATTTGATCCCTCACCCGTGAAATCACAGTCACATCCTATCAATCTTAAATGGTGGTAGACAAAAGTCGTCCCGTGAAGACCACATATTCATAGTAAATTCCTGTAATAATAAGGATGATGCGTGAATCTCGGGCTGCAGTCTATGACGGTGGCAAATCAACACTCCACACTCAGCGCTCAGCGATATGCACTATGGTAAGCGTCACAGAATTTCACAGATGAGACTTTAAAATTACTATCACCATCTGTCGGTATTCTCCTGTATGTGTTTACATAAAAAATGAGTTCCTTTTAATCAAACACGATCGTAGATTTTTAAATAAGATTGCAGTGACAGGTTATATGTAAAGGAATTAAAGGATAAGTTACCGTTTATAAAATACAAGTATGAGATTGAAAATAATTATGGACACAATAGAGAGGGGGAAAGCTGTTATGATGGATCCCGCGATTCTGTAGTGTGCCTTGGTTCTCCGCACTCCAAATCCCTTCCCTAGCGAGCTGCCTGAGAGCTGCGCTCCGTTACCTGTCGGCGACTCTGGGTGCTTCCATTGTTTAGTGTTTAGACTGTTGTTCTTTGGTTTCAGGTGTGAGGTAGTGCACCCAAGTCTCGTCTCCAGTGACGATGGAGTCGAGTTATTCCTCGCCATGAGTTCCGTGGTCTTGAAGAAGTTCTTGGGCCGCTTCAACGCGTTGACGTTTGTGGTCTTCGGTCAACATTCTTGGCACCCCCCTCGCGCAAACCTTAGCACACCCTAGATGCTATGTAAAAAATCTTGCCAATAGAGGTTTTGCTGACATCAGGGATCATTTCGGAGAGCTTACGAACCGTCATTCTTCGAAGTGAGAGCATCGCTGCTTCCACTTTTTAGCGATTGTTTCGTCAGAAACAGATGGCCGTCCGGAACGCTCCTCATCATGCACGTCAGTACGCCCGCTTTTGAACTGTTCACCATTTGCGCACGTGTTGTACGCTCATACACTTGTCTACATAGATTTCGCATAGCTGGGAATGGATTTTTTTTTTTATGTAAACGCATGCAGGAGAGCACAACCGGTCAAGACCAGTGCACTCTATGACGCTCAGCCAGGGAGGCTGGACGCTGCATGCGGGAAACGTGTGTTGTGTTCGTGTTTGTGTGTGGGTTGGGGAGATTGCAAGTGTATATTTATCTGTTTCTTGAAGAGATCCAGATTGTAGGAAGGAGGAAACACAGACGCTGGAAGAGCATTCCATAGCTTACCGGTGGCATTAAGGAAGGAACTTTGGAAGCTGCCAGTTCTTGGTCGACATATATTAACCGTGTATGGATGTTCGGCAAGTGTAAGACGAGTTTGTCGGCTGTGAGTGGGTGCAGGAGGAATTAGTTCTTTAAGTTCCGAAGAGCAGCGACCGTGGTAATAACGGTAGAAAAGACTAAGAGAACCAACCTTACGTCTGTGTTCCATTGATTGTAGATTAGACGTAAGGGTGTCATTGTTTATCAAACGAATTGCTCTTCTTTGAACTGAGTCAATTAAGTTTAGAAGGTATTTTGGGGCTCCAATCCAAAGGTGACTGCCGTATTCAAGGATAGGTCGGATTTGTCCTTTATATAGAAGAAGAAGTTGTTTATCGTTGAAATACCGACGTGATCTATATAATACACCTAGTTTTTTGGAAGCGAGACCGGCTTTACACTTAATTGACTCGTAATATTTGACATTATTCGATATTGATAATCCAAGCATGTTGATGGAGCTTGCTTTCGGAAGAGAACAACCGTTGAAAGATACAGGATCCATAGCAGTCTTCTTGGTGGAGAAAGTACATGATTGGGTTTTGAAATGTTGAAACTGACGAGGTTGAGGTCGCCCCATCGTGAAACCCTTTCAAGAGACATGTTCATCTTCTTCACCAGAGATTCCCTAGCAGCAGATAGTTCCGAATGTTTCGGAGGTTTTGGAAGATTATACTCTCATGGACAGTGCTGTCGTCGGCATAACAGTGAATGTTTGCGCATTGAAGCAAATCATTCACATGCAGAAGGAAAAAGTGGGCGACAGCACAGAGCCCTGTGGAACTCCTGAGTTGATTTTATGGCAGGAAGAAGAAAAGCCATCTACGACAGTGATGATGCTACGATCACTCAAGAAGTTTTCAATCCAGGAGCACAGGGAGGGAGTTAGTCCATAAGACGGTAATTTATTCACCAGACCGCGATGCCAGACTCTATCGAACGCCTTGGAGATATCCTGGGCAACAGCTTGCGTTTCTCCATAGCATTCGACGGATTTCCCCCAAACATGTGTGACATATGCCAAGAGATCACCGCACGATCGACTACGGCGGAAGCCATATTGCCGATCGCACAGAAGATCATTCTTCTCTAAGTAGTTTAGAAGTTGGCTGTTAATTAAACGTTACATCACTTTGGAAAGTAGTGATGTGATGGCTATTGGGCGATAGTTTGTGGGGTCACTTCGGTCTCCTTTTTGGAACTGGGTGAACAAGGGCTTTTTCCATCCCAGGGGAACAATACCACATCTAAAGGACAATCTGAAAAGTTTGGTGAGCACAGGACTAAGTTCAGGAGCGCAAGTTTTTAATACCACCGCTGGTATGCCATCTGGGCCACTGGCTTTGTTGGTTGCTTGGATTTCTACCGGCGCAATGATTTTTGCAGATGATAGAGTTGAGCCCCCGCTGAAACGTGACTTGGATAGGATTCATGTGGCAGAGATGAAGATGCTGAGGTGGGCGGGCGGTGTGACTAGAGTGGACAGAGTTCCAAATGAGCATGTTCGGGGTTCATTTCGGTTGGCCCTCATACCTGAAAATATAAGGGAAACCGCCTAAGATGGTATGGGCATGTGACACGGAGAGATGAGGACCACATGGTGAAGAGTGCCCTCAACATAGACACGCTGAGAAGAAGACCTGGAAGACCACAGGCAACCTGGACTGCAACTGTAAACAAGGATCTGAAAACTCTGGGTTTGACCGAGAATGCAACGCAGGACAGACAGACATGGCTAATGCGCACAAGGAGAGCCGACCCCAGATGATGGGAAATGGCTAGGCTAAAGAAGAGATGGTTGAGCCACCACTTCAAGACAATAAAAACGACTCAACATATGACCTCTTTAAAAAAAACGCTGATTATTGAACGCACAAATATTTCTCTGGTACTACGGCCGCAGTCAATGCAAGTTCGCGGGCTCTTACCCTGTAGGCTCCCGGGAACTATGTACGAACTTCTAGGCATACAGGTGTTCTGGAACGAGGCATAGACAATCTGAGATTACAGAACTGAACAACGGCAATGTCATATGCTGCAAATATGGAGCGAATACGGTAAAAAAATTATATCTAAAAAATAATAAAATTAAATACTTGTTCTCAGTGAACCTCCCTAACTACTTGTAATATTTTACATATATTAGTCATAAATATCGTGATTTTATTTTAGTTTTTTTTAGTTGGAATATTATGAACGCGTGTTCCTAACAACGATGGTAATTATAACGAAACAAAATGAAATTTGGAACACAAATTTGAATTTGAATACCAATTAGTTAAAAAATATATTACGTTCATTCAGAATAAGTCATCATAATCATCATCATCAGCCTGTGTCGGTCCACTGTTGAACGTAAGCCTTCTGCATGAGTCTCCATCCTCTTCGATCCTCCGCCTTCCGCATCCAGGTTACTCCCGCTATTCTTCTTATGTCGTCAGTCCATCTTGCGTCGCATCGACCTTCATTTGCCAGTTCTTGGACGCCACTCTAACTCTTTTCTTCGTAATCGACCGTTGTTTCTTTGACAGATATGTCCTGCCCATTGCCACTTGAGTGTGCCTATTCGTTGTGTAGCCTCCACTACTTGAGTTCTTCTGCGTATTTCCTCGTTTCGGATTCTATCTTTTAGCGACACTCCTCTCGTGGATCTCTCCATAGCACGCTGTGTGACATTTATTTTATGCGTAAGACTTGCCATTCCCACGTATTTCGTGGTTAGCAACGTGTTACCAAAAGGCAATTCGAGACTCGCTGTAGTATACTAATTTCGCTGCCTAAAACTGAGGTTTATTTAACATCTAACTGATGCACCTAAAATCACGGGAAGGCCTTCAGCCACTCTCTAACAAGTAGCTTTTTGCGTGCGCCCAGTAACGGGTCCCTATCTGAGTCTCCAAAAACAGGGCGGGACAGGAGGGTTTTCATCAAGCGGGTAAGACTTGCTGTCAGATTCCACGTCTCTGCACCATAAGTTAATACAGGGAGGATGCATTGGTTAAACGCCTTAGTTTTAAAGCATTGCGGAATTTTCGCTTTAAAAATGTACTTTAGTTTTCCAAATGCCGCCCGAGCCCAGTTGTACACGTCTGTCGATTTCTTTTGAGAAGTTGCTTCGTCTTAGTTGTATTACTTGTCTCAGATATGTATAGTCGTTTACAACCTCTATTTGTGTTCCTCCAATGGAAATAGAGTCAAAGTTCGAGAAATATTACTATTTATCATGGCTTTTGTCTGACCTTACAAAACTGTTAAAACGGTAATTTATAGTGAATATTCTCCACATATGTCGCGGATATGGGAAATAAAATATTAGGAAACTCGGAGAAGAATAATCGTGATTGCAAGTGCTTCGCGGCAAAAAAGGTTGACTATCACTTATTTAACCCTTTACGCGCGCTTCCTACCTACCCTCAGCAAGTTTGCTCGAATTTTCTTTAATTAACTTCTAAACTGTACAATTACGAGGGCGTTAAAACGGCAGTTAAAAGGTTAAAATACGGTTTAAGATCGGTTAAAATTTAACTGCCGCTTTTGACGACTCTGAGCCATGAATATTAATTAAGAACAATAACAAAACTTTGCTAAATACGATATCGCGTACGAAATTCAGTGTAGGATGGTTTGACTTGACTTAACTTTACTTAACTATCGTACGCCAAGTTCGAAATGAGCATATTCGGGATTCATTTCGGGTGGTCTCCATACCTGAAAAGATAAGGGAAAACCGCCTAAGATGGTATGGGCATGTGACACGGAGAGATGAGGACTACATGGTGAAAGCCCTCAACATACCCACGCTGAGAAGAAGATCTGGAAGACATCAGGCAACCTGGACTGCAACTGTAAAGAAGGATCTGAAAACTCTGGGCTTGACCGAGAATGCAGCGCAGGACACCCGCTTGGTGAAAACCCTCCCTGTCCCTTCCTGTTTTCGGAGACCCAGATGGGGACCCGTTACTGGATGCACGCAAAAAGCTACTTGTTAGAGAGTGGCTGAAGGCCTTCCCGTGATTCTAGGTGCATCAGTTAGATGTCAAATAGAGCTCAGTCTAAGGCTGCGAAATTAGTATACTACAGTGAGTCTCGAATTGCCTTCTTTGGTAACACGTTGCTAACCACGAAATACGTGGGAATGGATAAAGAAATGGTAAGGTTCGGAAAAGGATTCTACAAAAAGCAGAAGTCAGTTAGGGATCATTACTTGCGTCTGCACTCCTGCAGCGCAAGACAGACAGACATAGCGAACGTGCACAAGGAGAGCCGAACCCAGATGATGGGAAACGGCGAGGCTAAAGAAGAGAAGAGAACTTTCGCACGCCAAGTATTCAAAGCAAATCGAATTATAAGGATGCATTGGCTCTTATTGAGATGCCAAGATTCACGGCTATAAAGAAGAATAGAGCCGATACAGACGCTGAAGAATTGGCACTTTGTTTTGATCGAGTAGAGCCGTGAGTCCCAGATATTTCGTATAAAGAGTTAAGGACGCCTCAGCGTTTCTGCAGTCCACCGTTCTCAGTGACCTGTGCGCCGAGATATCTGAAACACTCAACCGTCTCAATAGTCTTCTCTAGTAAGTCAGATCGAAATAGCGTTATGTTACGATCGAACGGAGGAGTCAAGTTTTTATCGGTTTAAGTTTATATCATATGTATAATAAATGCGAATTGAGCTTCAAAAACAAGTTCTTTTGATTGGTAATCTGCTCCTGCATCCTTCCCTACACGCGGCCACGTGACGAACCCACGACTTGACGTCTTTTTAAAGACGGGGGATGTCAATGTGTTCAAGATATGAAATTATTAAGAGAAGAAAAAAGTATAAAAACATTACAGAAAAGAGTACAATCTTATCACGTTATACTCTATATTTAAACGTTTAGTTATATTCCATACATATTTTCATCTCTGTGTATTTTTGTATCCAAAGGATATTCAAGTGATCCTCTAAATGCCGAAAGATAAGAACGCAGATTGCCGCCATTTCGCGAAATGAACATTAAGTGCACATTGCTCCATACACACGAGAACTCAAATAAAGAAATAAATATACAAACATCCCCGTTACTCAGAGAAAACGACTTACCATCGCTGGGATCGTGATCAGAACGCGTGGTGGGGGTATGAGGAGCAGATGAGCAACAAAAAGACTTATTTCAGAAGCACATTGGGATATATTAAAGATAAAAATGAACTCACTTTCAGTCCGAGGCGGAGCTTATGCTTTCAGGCCCCGGAAGGTCTAATGCAGCGGAGATTTATTTAATTGATGGCGCACCAATGACAGACAGACATGACAGACAAGTGAGACGAATTCTAAAATAAATCAAAATGGTACAAATAACCATATCTTACTATGATCCTTAGCTCTAGACTATCACCTTTTATGTATGCGTGTCAGACGAGCAAAAATTTTCCGGCGGGTATAGCTCAATGATCTAAGTGGTTACTTTTCAAGCCAAAGGTCATGGGTTCGATCCACGACGAAGATTTAAAAAAAGGATTTTTAATCGATTTCTGAGCTCTAAAATACCTTAAATTAATAGTAGTAGACGAAAGTCGTTTCGTGAAGACCACACATTCATAGTAAATTCCTGTAATAATAAAGGATGTTGCGTGAATCTCGGGCTGTAGTCTATGACGTCGGCGGATCAACACTACACATGCAGCGCTTAGACGTTTACCATATGCACCATGGTAAACGTCATAGAATTTCATAGATGAGACTTCAGAATTACTATTACCACCTGTTGGTATTCTCCTGTATGTGTTTCAACTCAGAGATCTTGTTATATATTTTTCAATAATAGATAATTAAATAACAATAGTAGCTGACGGAGCAGAGTGGCAGCAATTCGTGGTGACCATACAAATAAACAAATGACGCAATTGTACGAAATTCTTAAAATTTCTTTCGGCCAGTATAAGCTTACCTTTACGCCGAAGAGCGGTGATCATCAAAACTTCCATTAGCGTACTCGAGGATCACAATTACGTTCACGATCACGGTGATTAGCACGATGTCTTTACCCACAATCTCGCGATGTATATAATATATACACATCCCTCGATTAACGCGGTACCCATTTCACTGAAGTTACCGAAAAAACTGACCGAAAATAGATGTAAACTTGACCATATGTTTTGATGCCTTCCAATAGTATTTTTGGGTCAAATCTCTTTGAATACGTTAACATCTTATTCTCTCTCAAAAAGGTGTTACTCCGTCGCGTGAGGGCTGGATGAGGAGCAGGTCTCCTCTTTCTAACAAGAAGAAGTGACAGTCCCAGAGAATGTGCTCTGAGGTCTGGAAGGGGCGCCACAGGGGCAACAAGGGTTAGAAACTTAATTTAATGTGTGTAATCTGTCATTAAAAGCGCCGTGCCCAGTCATTAGTTGGGTAGAACGCTTGGTGAAATTCCTCCCCTGTCCCGTCCTGTTTTTGGAGACACAGATGGGGACCCGTTACTGGGCGCACGCAAAAAGCTACTTGTTAGAGAGTGGCTGAAGGCCTTCCCGTGATTCTAGGTGCATCAGTTAGATGTCAAATAGACCTCTGTCAAAGGCTGCGAAATTAGTATACTACAGCGAGTCTCAGATTGCCTTCTTCGGTAACACGTTACTTACCACGAAACACGTGGGAATAGATAAGGAAATGGTGAGGTTGGGAAATGGATTCATCAGTTAGGAGTCATTAAAAGAGCAGGTCAGCAAACAAAGACTTTTTCAGAAGCACATTTATATTTACGTTAAAACTTTACAAGCTTCCGACCGGGCGAAATGACATGCCGCCGGCCGTAATGCGACCTTGTCTCGCTAAAGGGTGGGGACCGACTGGCGTGATGAGCTTGCCTGCGCTGCAGCTCTCGCCCAGTGCTCGAGTGCCCATGTCTATAACTAACACACCCGTGAGCGGACCTGTCCAAAATGACAATACGGTGGACACATACATGTATGACAAGCGATCAGAGATACGAGACGAAAGATTGTATATCGAGGCTTTCGGTACCAGTCAGCAAGGGCTACATCGTGCTGAAGTCAACGTTTATAAATAAACGGCTGCATTGGCTTTAGTTGAGATGTTTTATACAGAACGGGGGTAATACAAACGCTGTATTAGCATCACTTTGTTTTCAACGTAATACATACAAGTAATATACCATTAAGTAATTAAAGGAAACTCTATACTGAGGTTAAGAAATTTAACGAACATACATAAGGCATCGCTTATGTAATCAAATAATACATTGTGTACCTATACATTTTACATGTAATTAATCGATAATATATGCCGATGAGAATAGCTTAGTGGTAGAGCGTTTGCTTACAATACCAAAGGACATGGATTCGATTCCACAAGTGGAATGAAATTTAAAAAATATATTTGATAATGTCAATTATTTAGATGCATTAATACCTGCGTTTTGTGTAGAAATGATTCCACATTCATATAACGTCAGTCATAGCTTATTAATCGAAACTTGTGGTTGACGAAAATTGTTCCGTGATCGCGACCCCCTCGTAGAAAATTCGTGTTAAAAATTATTGATGCGGGAATATAATATATGCCGATGAGAATAGCTTAATGGTAGAGCGTTTGCTTACCATACCAAAGGACATGGATTCAATTCCAGAAGAAGATTGACATTTAGAAAAATATATTTGATAAAATCAATTATTTAAATATGTCAGTCATAGCATATTAATCAATTTGCCGGCGGGTGTAGGTCAGTGGTCAAACCCCGATGGAGATAAAAATAAAATAAAAAATTTAATCGATTTCTGAGTTCTAAAACACCCCCGGTTTGTGTGAATTTGACCCCTCACCTGTAAAGTGCCAGTCATAGCCTATTAATCAAAATAGGTGGTAGACGAAAGTCATCACGTGAAGACCGCCCATTCATAGTATATTCCTATAATAATAAATATGATGCGTGAATCTCGGTCTGTAGTCTATGACGTTGACGGGTCAACACTCCACATGCATCGCTTAGCCATATGCACCATGGTAAGCGTCATAGAATTCCACAGATGGGACTTCAGAATTACTTTCACAATCTGTCATTATTTTCCTGTAGAAATCTCCGTCGGGGATCGAACCCACGACCTTTGTCTTGCAAAGCACACGCTTTGACCATTGAGCTATACCCGCCGTATAAACAAATTTAACCTACAGAAACTATTTATTTTTTATTTTGACATAAATTTGATTAAAATTCTGACCAGAAATTGATTTAATTTCTGAGCATTTATTTTGATGTCTGTAAAAATCGAACTAGTAACCTCTTCTCTTCGTAACTCTCCTGTATGTTTACATTTTAAAAAAAAACTCCCGATTGATGTAAATTTGATCCCTCGCCAGTAAAGTGCCGGTCATAGCATATTAATTAAAATTGCTGTCAGACGAAAAAGTCGTCCCGTGAAGACCACCCATTCGTAGTAAATTCTTCTAGTAATAAGGATGACGTTGGCGGATCAACACATGCAGCGCTTAGCCATATGCAGCATGGTAAGCGATGATCCACACATGAGACTTCAGAATCACTATCACTATCTGTTGGTATTCTACTGTATGTGTTGATATCCTCCTCTTCCATTTAGGACAACGGTTTACTGGATGAAGAAAGCAGGATCAGGTTCACAATACAAACACTTGTTTCTGTTTCACATATATTACTCGTTTATTCGTCAATAACGTCGCCCGTTATAGGGACGCCCTTAGAGGTTTCTACCACGATGCTGGGCGAGTTCCGACTGCCTGCCCGCTCTGACATTTCGGCGGTACAACCGTGAAGATGACAGTTGTACCAACTGGCAATGGGCCAACTGTCATACCAATTGTTTTGGCGTATGCAAACAACGTTTAACATTATATAATTAAACTAACATTCGATGTAGATGTCAGGCAAGCGAACAAAAATAATAGACACAAGATTGTTTGTTGAGGCTTTACGGCATCGGCCTTAAGGAGCTATATCAAGCTGATATCAGTGTTTACATAACAAAAAAAAAACTTATAAAAATCGAACTCTAAACCACTCGCATACGAGTCAACAGTTTTTCCACTGCAGTGTCTTGTCTTCATCTTTCGAGCTATTGTGTTTCCTCCTCCCCCCACTCCAGAAGTCAATTAATTAAACGTTCCCCGTACGCATTAATATTTCTGGAATATTTATGGGGATTCGCCCCGCGGGATTCGTCATTCCAAAGAGTAATATAAGGAGACGCCATCCTCGATAAAATATAGCATAATATTATGTCTATTTAGCTAAATAAATGATTTTACCTAACTTACCCTAACCTTACCTGCCTGAGAATATGCCTCTTGGGAGAGGGATCAGACTGTTCAACCAAATCGCCTCGAATGTTGATATATTCCGCGCATGGGAGGCCCAGTTCAGGCGCGAACTCCACGAATTCGTTTGAAAGAATAATTTAGTAATTAAATATACACATACTGTACATCAAATTCTTTATACGCATAAATTAATTCAGAAAAATATCGGCAGACGCGGGATTCGAACCACGAGCCTTGCAACCTTTGCTCTATTCTACACATCGCGCAGTCCACACGACTCTCTGCCTGAACAGATACGCGAAAGATGCTGTATTTATACCATTGTTACCATCGTATAACGACATATGTCTCTGTAGTATATATATTCAGAGTATATAAATTATTATTTTTTTATTATTCAATCAGTCGACATTTATTCACAAGCTTTTTATATTAGTTTCCGACGGGCTATTTATTTAGTAAGTACCACTCGAACCGAACTATAGACTGAATGGATGAGAAACAACTTCTTGTAAGTCCTACGCGGACATTTACAACCAGATAAATGACCTGTGTTACTGATGAATATTGTCTCTTCTCGATATTGTCTCAAAGTGACATTATAAAATGGATTTTACTACTCTTTTGCTTCTTCTTTGTGTAAGATAAACCTAACCTAACCTGCCTGGGACTATGCCTCTTGGGACAGGGATCAGACTGTTCCACGAAATCACCTCAGATGTTGATATATTCCACGTAAGGGAGGCCCAGTTCAGGCACGAACTATACGAATTCGTTTGTAAGAAGAATAATTTGTTGGAGTCGTCCGTTTAATGAGCATTGGGACCTTCTGTTGCTTGTCTTTATTGATATATTAATATTTGTATAGAATTATTATTCTTCTTCGTGTCAGCGACGTCAAATTATTTCTGCCCAGTATCTGCCAACATCGATAGCCCGTGTGTTGCCCAGCATTAGGTCTTGAGATGTGCAGCTTGTTGGGCACATGGAGCAGGATCTTAAGTGCGAGGTGGTCTGCAGGTCTTCACAGTAGCACAATAGCGACTCTCCCTTTTGAAGCATTCCCCACCGCTCAATGTTATCCTCTGTTCTACCTACTTCGGTTCTTAAACTGTTCAGGGATTTCCAGGTCCGGTAATCAAGATTCTTGCCAGTTGGGAGGCTTTCCTTCGGGGTAATGAAATTTTCTGATACGATTTGTCGCCAGAGCTGGAGTCTCTCATTTTTAGTGCCGGATGTAAGAGGTAGTGTGGATCTCAGAAAGCTGCTTCGCGACTTCAGTTTGGGCGTTGGGGGTATCTGATTACACAAGCAGTGGGACGGTTGGTCGATTGCCGTACGCATTTCTTCGGCGCATATGACTTTGCGTCTTATGTTTGGTGGGGCGATACCAGCCAAAGGGTACAATTTTGAAATGGTTGTTGGTTTGAGGCAGCCTGTGACGACTCTGCATGCATCATTCAGGGCAGTGTCCACTTGATAACAATGGGCTGATCAATCCCATACTGGTGCCGCTTATTCAGATGATGATTTGATGCTATAAGAAGAATGGCGGGAGTAGCCTAGATGCGGAGGATCGAGAAGGCTGTAAACGCATCTGAATTAGTGACGCTCACCATGCTGCATATCAGAATCTACAAAACTACAGAATCACTATCACCATCTCTCGGTATTCTCCTATGTGTTTGTACATAAAAAACAAATATCATGAGTTAGATTTTGTATCAAAATAAATAGATGGTTAATGTCTTCTCCTTCTTAATTGTCGTCGTTTCTCGCCTCCACCGAGCCGTCCCTTGACGATCCCTGGCAGCGCGGAGGCTTTATTAAAATGTAAACTATGAATTATTAAGGGGGGCCCGTCATAGCCAATTAATAACGAGCGACGAGACTCGCAAAGGAAAGCTTTCTTATATAACACTAATAATCTCCAGACAATTTGATACGCTTTATAACAATTTAACACAATCCGTATAAAAGCCAGATATTTAATGCAATTAGTATTATATTTAGAAGCATTTGTTTGGAGCATCTTGATGTACGGCTGTGAGACATGGAAAGTGATAAAAATAGACGCAAAATAAAGCAAACTTTAATATGAAGATAAACAGCACAAAAACCAAAGACATGAGAGTAAGCCGCAATGAGCAGCAGAACATTAATATATCAATGCCAGGAGTACCCCTAAAAGATGCAAAAGAGTTTGAATACCTTGGAAGTACGATCACCTGGGATGGCAGAACAAAAAGAGAAGTCAACAGTCGAATACATCAAGCAAGGCTAGCTTTCAATAAAAAAGGCAAAATTCTTGAGTCAAAGAATATTAATTTAAAGCTCCGCATGCAACTTGCTAAAACATTTGTTTGCAGCATCTTGATGTACGGCTGTGAGACATGGCGCTTATCTGAAAGTGATAAAAAAAAGACTAGAGGCCTTTGAGATGTGGTCTTACAGAAGAATTCTCGTAATTTCCTGGAGAGACACGTCACGAACAAAAAGGTTCTTAGCATAATCAAGGATAGGCACCTAGTAAGAACCATCTCAGAGAGGCGATCGGTCACGTCATGCGCCACGATGGTCTTCTTCACGACATTGCGGAAGGGATGGTTGAGAACTCGTCGGTGCCAACTGTCGCTGCAGAATAAAGCGAATTCAAGATGACAGTGGTACCAACAAGAAATGGGCCCACTGTCATAACAAATATTTTGGCGTATGCAAACACCGTTTAACATTCTACAAACACAAACATTAGATGTGCATGTCAGGCGAGCGAACAAAATAAGAGACAAAATATCGTTTTTCGAGGCTTTACGGCATCAGCCTAAAGTGGTCATATCACACTGATATCAATTTAAATTATTCTTATCAACGTCGCATGAATTTCTCTTCCACAGTATCTGGCAACATCGACGGCGTTTACCTTTCGTGAGGTACAGACCAGTAATTCATCATTGAAAGTGACATATCATTAGCGGCTTTGTCTCTCAATGGTCCAACGAAGGACTCGACCACCCGTTCTGTTGGTTCGTAAGCAAAAACACAGCAGGGGTAACAAACGATGTAATCTTACCGACTAGGCAACAATCCGCTTGAAAATATATCAAACACCAGGGGTATTCATTGTTGGTTGCCCAGGCAGAATACCGAAGTTTATCTTTCATGTATTTAAAATAAACGTAAATGTGCTTCTCGACGAGTTCTTTGCTTTGTAAGCTGCTCCTCGTCCATTCACCATGCGATCCGATGACGATCCCGGCAACATGTAATCGCATCTTATATATGCGGGATGTAAAGAGTTTCAGAAATCTTGTCGCACAAGACACTAAGAACGCAACAAGTCTTAGGTACGCTGGACCATCTTTTAATGCTTTACTTTATATTAATAAAATGACCATAGGCAACAGCTGATATAGCTTTGTGTGACAATGTTTGTGACGCACATATGCCCCAGTTAAAGGAATTATTATGTTATATTGATGACTTACCAAATTTCGAGAATTGAAGACCCAGCATTTTGTAAGAATTCAAACCGTACCTGAAAAAAAAGAAAGATTGTTATTTTTTTATAAAAATATTATTTGCGTTGATCCGCTCATGAGAACCAACGGTCCAAACCTCGGGATCGTCGGACTAATCATAAAATCACATTAAAAATATCTATTAACATAGAATACAAAATAATTACGCCTCGGATACTATAGTTGCTCTATATCTCTATAAGTCCCCGGACTAGCTTATAGATTATTGGGAACCATATATGTTCCTAGGTTTTCTGATAAAGAGATGTCCTGGGACAAGGCATCTTTTCAGACTTGATGAGGCGGCAGCTGTTCGAAATAAGACATAATTGTGATAATTAGTTAGGACATCGGATCATTAGCCCGACACTCCCAAAGCTTGAAACATTTGGTCCTCATATGCGACTCTACCAAACGGCATGTTTGGTAGAGTCGGTAACCCATCCAAGTTTTGGTTGACACCCAATATCGCTTAACTTCGGTGTGACGGGTGTGACGTTAATTATATACATAACTGATGTCATTGGTGCGCCATTGATTATGTAGATCGCCACTTGCGGCGCTGGGCGACAGCCCATCACGAGCGCGCTTAGTCGTGAGTTAGTTCCGTTCGACCGAGGCGAAAGTAACGTCATATTACGGTCGAGCGGGGAAACCAAGTCTTTATCGCAAATATATGTCAATGTGTTTCGAAAAAAGTCTGTGTGTTGTTAATCTGCTCCTCATGCGTCCACCACGTGATCCAATAACTATTCCGGCGACGTGAAGTCGTATCTCCCGTAGAGATGAGGATGTCAGTAGTTTTTATAGTGAATCAATAGTTTTTGAAACATTGCGCAAAGTTTGATAGGCTATGACGTCTGTAACACAGGGGTAAGTAATTGCAAATAGTAATACACAAAATCCAACTCTCGGGTACACGATTCGATGTAAACAATAGGATACTTTCATTATTTCGCGAAACCAAGAACATTCGGAAATGTACCCTAATGCCTACGGTCAACATGAGACTATATAGGATGCTTCAAATTTGAAATATATATATTTTTTTTCAAATTAATAATATACAGTGGTGCCTCGTTCTACAACCTTCCTCGTATTTCAAATTACTCTTATCTCAAAGCGAATTTCCAAAAAGTCACAAAACGTGAGCACAACTCACCAAAGACGCTTTGACAGCGAGAGCACACTAATAACTGATTCTCTGACCGTGGCCGGGGGATTCACGCGGGAAAACGTTACGCGCGGTTCGTGTGCAACCGGCCGACCCGCTAAGCCGATTGGTCGAATCTCAAATTTTGCTCGTATTTCAGTTTTTTTTTTTCATTAGTGATGAGTCGCTGTCTGGAGGTAGTTAAGCCATCAGCCTAACGTACCTCCACGAGCGTCATGTCGGAGAATCGTGTACGGTGGGTGTGATCTAAGGAGCATACCTCCACGAAAGTTATGTCGGACTGTGGTTGTCCTTGCTTATCTGTACAGGTTTTGGGTATGTGCTAAAGGTGGAAGCCATGCTGTTTTGAGAATCAAGCCGTCATCCCTGTTGATGTTGATGGGATGTCTTTTGATTTCAACGGCTTCCCTTACTGGACGTACTCGGGATCCAATGAAAACCTATGTCCCGTGTCAGCCAGATGCTCTGCCAGTGCTCAAGCCATTGGGTGGCCTAGTCTGCACGATCTCTCATTAATAACTAAGTAATCAACCCTGAAGAAGACCCCTGTAATGAAGGTCGAAATATTAGAAATTAGTAATTCGCCACACACGGCTAAGCCCAAAAGCCACAATAGCGTATTTAATAATGCATACTATAGAAGTCAATTTTGACTCGCCTATCATTCAGGTTACACGTCACTTTAATGCGAAAAAATTAACCGTTTTTTTTTTTAACTGGATTAATATTAGATTAATACGAACTTTTCTTTTGGATACCCCTTTTATTTCACATATGAAACGGAACTGCACCGAGCTATTGTACACTCAGATCAGCCCTAGCATATAGAAGAACCCTGCAGCCGACGGGAGGTAGTCCTAGCATGGTCTTTGACAATCGTGCTTTCAGCTACGCGGCACCAATGGCCTGAAACTCGCTACCGGAAAGCATAAGTTCTCTTAAAGCGGAGGCATCCTTCAGAAGCAGGGTCAAGACCCACCTTTTTACTCAGAGAGGCAAAGAAGCGCTGCCGGAATGACTTTTCGGTCATAAAAAAGCGCTATACAAATACTGATGTAATAATAATATTAAATCAAATATATTTTTTAAATAATTGTTTTTATCTATTTTGGTTTATTTTAGAACACCTTTTACACTTCGGAAATAGACCCACGTCAATAAAGGATTATAGAAATAATACATTTTCGGAATTCACGCTTGGTTCAAAATTTAACCTAGACTCGGTAAATAGAATACAAATCAATATTGAAACACGAAATGAAATTGGCAAGCTTTATTTTACAGTTAATTAAAATACAACAAAAAATATATATATATATACTAATATCCCCGTATTTAAAAAAGACGACAAGTCACCGGTTCGTCACGTGGCCGCGTGGAGGAAGGATGCAGGAGCGGATTAACAACACAAAGAACATGTTTTTGAAGCACAATTCGCTTTTATTTTTATTAAAGACTTGATTTTTCGTCCAACCGGTATGGCGTTTGCCATACCGGTCGAAAAGTTAACTGACAACTGCTGGAGCACTGCGACCTGCAGCGCCGCAAAGACAATCGCGGCAAAAAAGCAAATTAAAGATGACTATGATCGTTTGGATTATTCAATTTTCAATTTCAATTTAATTTATTTTGAAATCCGCGGTCTTTAAAAAAGGCGACAAGTCGCCGGTTCGTCACGTGGCCGCGTGGAGGAAGGATGCAGGAGCAGATCACAAAGCAAAATAACTTGTTTTTGAAGAACAATTCGCATTTATTTTCGACGACATGGCGTTAATTCCGTCTCGATCGAACGGGGCTTGATTGCCAACTGCCTGAACCTGTGACATCCAGCGCCGCCAAGACAATCGCGGCAAAAAATCAAATTAAAGATGATAGTTGCACCAACATGAAGCAACTGTCGTAAGAAATAAAATGGCGTATGCAAACGCCGTGTAATATTATATAAAATTAAAACTAACATTATTAGATATCTCTAAAATCTACAAAACTGCTGTAAGGCCAGCTATGCTCTACGGATCGGAGTGTTGGACCCCGCTGAAACGTGACTTGGATAGGATTCATGTGGCAGAGATGATGATGCTGAGGCGGGCGGGCGGTGTGACTAGAGTGGACAGAGTTCCAAATGAGCATATTCGGGGTTCATTTCGGGTTCTGCCTAAGATGGTATGGGCATGTGACACGGAGAGATGAGGACCACAAGAAGAAAGCCCTCAACATACCCACCACACAAACAACCTGGACTGCAACTGTAGACAAGGATCTGAAAACTCTTGGCTTGACCGAGAACGCAACGCAGGACAGACAGACATGGCGAATGCGCACAAGGAGCGCCGACCCCAGATGATGGGAAATGGCGAGGCTAAAGAGAGATGGTGAGGTATGAGAGCACTTATGGGACCGCCCTCGTAATACATTTGTATTTTTTTTTTTATGTAAACGCATGCAGGAGAGCACAACCGGTCAAGAACAGTGCACTCTATGACGCTCAGCCAGGGAGGCTGGACGCTGCATGCGGGAAACGTGTGTTGTGTTCGTGTTTCTGTGTGGGTTGGGGAGATTGCAAGTGTATATTTATCTGTTTCTTGAAGAGATCCAGATTGTAGGAAGGAGGAAACACAGACGCTGGAAGAGCATTCCATAGCTTACCGGTGGCATTAAGGAAGGAACTTTGGAAGCTGCCAGTTCTTGGTCGACATATATTAACCGTGTATGGATGTTCGGCAAGTGTAAGACGAGTTTGTCGGCTGTGAGTGGGTGCAGGAGGAATTAGTTCTTTAAGTTCCGAAGAGCAGCGACCGTGGTAATAACGGTAGAAAAGACTAAGAGAACCAACCTTACGTCTGTGTTCCATTGATTGTAGATTAGACGTAAGGGTGTCATTGTTTATCAAACGAATTGCTCTTTTTGAACTGAGTCAATTAAGTTTAGAAGGTATTTTGGGGCTCCAATCCAAAGGTGACTGCCGTATTCAAGGATAGGTCGGATTTGTCCTTTATATAGAAGAAGAAGTTGTTTATCGTTGAAATACCTCAGTGATCTATATAATACACCTAGTTTTTTGGAAGCGAGACCGGCTTTACACTTAATTGACTCGTAATATTTGACATTATTCGATATTGATAATCCAAGCATGTTGATGGAGCTTGCTTTCGGAAGAGAACAACCGTTGAAAGATACAGGATCCATAGCAGTCTTCTTGGTGGAGAAAGTACATGATTGGGTTTTTGAAATGTTGAAACTGACGAGGTTGAGGTCGCCCCATCGTGAAACCCTTTCAAGAGACATCTTCATCTTCTCCACCAGAGATTCCCTAGCAGCAGATAGTTCCGAATGTTTCGGAGGTTTATGGAAGATTATACTCTCATGGACAGTGCTGTCGTCGGCATAACAGTGAATGTTTGCGCATTGAAGCAAATCATTCACATGCAGAAGGAAAAGAGTGGGCGACAGCACAGAGCCCTGTGGAACTCCTGAGTTGATTTTATGGCAGGAAGAAGAAAAGCCATCTACGACAGTGATGATGCTTCGATCACTCAAGAAGTTTTCAATCCAGGAGCACAGGGAGGGAGTTAGTCCATAAGACGGTAATTTATTCACCAGACCGCGATGCCAGACTCTATCGAACGCCTTGGAGATATCCAGGGCAACAGCTTGCGTTTCTCCATAGCATTCGACGGATTTCCCCCAAACATGTGTGACATATGCCAAAAGATCGCCGCACGATCGACTACGGCGGAAGCCATATTGCCGATCGCACAGAAGATCATTCTTCTCTTTTTTTAGTCTTTTTTTTTTTTTTTTAGTTATTTAGTCTTTATTTAGTCTTCTTTAGACATTTAATAATGGCCGCAGTCTCTCGCATTGAAGCTGTACGTTTCATATCGTCTAATCCCTGCCCATCCATCATCAAAACTGGAACCCCAGGGTTTCCGTGGGTACCATGGGTTCAGCATAACAATAGCTCTGCACTGCGGGACGAAGGTCGGCTCACTTATCACTCTTGTCTGGAGCGTCCTCACTAATTATGTAGATCCATCAAGGAAAAGGATTAATATCATCTTTTATTATAGTACGATTTAACGTTGCTTTTTTTTGTAATTTATTTCATTGTTGGGACGTCAAAAGTGTTTGATTACATTTTAGATACGCGGCCCGACCGCGGGAAAGAGTTAAAAATTGATATTGTGGCTTTTAGGTTTAGCCGTGTGTGGCGAATTACTAATTTTCAATATTTCGACCGCCATTGCACGGGTATTTTTCAGGATTGATAACTTAGTCATCAACTCTGAATAAGACACCTGCAATGGCTGTCGAAATATTGGAAATTAGTAATTCTCTACACACGGCTAAACCCAAAAGCCACAATATCAAATCTTTCCGTGAAAACCTAAGAAGTTATTTAAGTTAAAAATTAAATATATATTTTTTAAATATGAGCTATGTGGCTTTTGGGTTCAGCCGTGTGCGGAGAATTATCTCTTTCCAATATTTCGACCGCCATTGCAGGTATCTTTGTCCGAGACTCGCTGTAGTATACTAATTTCGCAGCCATAGACTGAGGTATAATTGACTTAATGCCGACGGGTATAGATCAATGGTCAAAGCGTTTGCTTTGCAAGTCAAAGGTCGGGGGGTTTGATCCCCGACGGAGAGTAAAAAATGAAAAAAGATTTATAATCGATTTCTGAGCTCTAACATATCCCCGGTTGGTGTGAATTTGATCCCTCACCCGTAAAATGCCAGTCATAGCCTATTAATTAAAATTGGTGGTAGACGAAAGTCGTCCTGTGAAGACCACCCATTCATAGTAAATTCCTGTAATAATAGGGATGATACGTGAATCTCGGGATGAAGTCTATGACGTTGGCAGATCAACACTCTAGCCATATACACCATGGTAAGCGTCATAGAATTCCATAGATGAGACTTCAGAATTACTATCACCATCTGTCGGTATTCTCCTGTATGTGTTTATATATAAAAAAAACTGAACTTTCAGGTTAAGATGTGTCCTAGAACGTCAGTGGCAGCTGACAGAACTAAGTGGTGGCATTTTGTAGTGGCATAGTTTATTTAATTAATATTTAAGATATTACTTTATGATTTTCGTACATTGCTGTATACAGTATCTAAGAAATTACTTCACTGAAATTCATTCGCAAGTAATAATTCACCAAAAAAACTCATCTTTATTACTTGCGCACTCTTCCCAACAATTTACTAGTTTATACTTGCTGAAAATCTTTATTAACATCTACAGGGTCTTTGTTATTTATTGACATTAAATTAATCAAATATTATTTGTTTCTTTGATTTTGTCGATCGATAATACTTCATTGACTATTGTTAATCAAGATATTTGGCTGTAGGTTTAATCAATTGGTAGTAAATAAATTGAATCGGCAAAATACTTAATTAAATGGCAGTTTACACTGTGTCAGAATGAATGTGGTCAGTTTTAAAATTAAAACGGCAGTAATATATTCAATATTGGTGAAAATGTATGTAAAATGAATGAATCAAATGGAAACCTAACCATATCTTTAATATTATTAATTACAATCAATTTATTATTTCCTACCAATTTATTATTTTCCTACTGTGGTTATGTTCTAAGGAGAGTACCTCCACGAACGTCATGTCGGACTGTGGATGTCCTTGCTTGTCTGTCTATGCTTTTGAGTATGTGCTAGAGGCGGAAGCCATGCTGTTTTGAGAATCAAGCCATCATCCCTGTTGATGTTGATGTCTTTTGATTTCAATGGCTTCCCTTACTAGGCGTGCATCCACAGTCCGACATGACGTTCGCGGAAGTACTCTCCTTAGAACATAACCACCGCACACGATTACCCGACATGACGCTCGGGGAGGTACGTTAGGCTGACGGCTTAACTACCTCCTGACACCAACTCACAACAAAGTCATCAACCCTGAAGAAGACCCCTGCAATGGCGGTCGAAATTTCGGAAATAATAAATTCGCCACACACGGCTAAACCCAAAAGCCACAATATGTTTATTTTTTACTTACCCTTTTAGGCATTTATTACTGACCGTTTGCTTAATAATTACTTTTTTTATGCGATTCTTATAAATATAAATTATTTAGGGTAACATTACGGATTACGATATTTTTTTTATATTGATATCAGCTCGATATAGCCCTTGCGGGCTGGTGCCGAAAACCTCGATACCTAATTTTTCATCTCATATTTTTGTTGGCTCGTCAGACACGCATGTGTCGCCATATCGTTTTTTTGACAGGTATAACACTGGATAAATTTCGGCGCTGGGTGTCACCGACCACGGGCGCCCGGTGGCTAGTAATAAGTTGAGTTCCGACCGCGACGAGTTGCGGTTGGGATCGGTCCGGCGCCTAGAAGCATGCAGCTCCGCCCAGACTGAAAGTTTGTCAAGTTTACCGACATATGCATGTCAATTTGCTTTTGAAAAAAAGTCTTTGCGATACTCAACTGCCTCTCATGCCTTCTAATAACGATCCCGGCGACGTGAAGTCGTCTTTCCTTGATTGAAGGGGATGTTAATACAGAAATAATATATAAAAAAATATACCCTTGCACGACTTTGCGTAATACTGTACGCAGCAAAAAGTATCGGAAATTACACAGCCAGCTACAAAACTCGCGAAAATTCATATTTATTTCCCAAACACAATAAAGTAGTTCCCAAGAAAATGTTTATTAAAACATTCAGAGTCCTGCCCGGCGCCTAATATGAGCAGGAAGTTAGCTGCTTGTTTAGATCCACGCTTCGTAGGGTCAAGGAAACGATAGCTGGTCACGTCATCAACATCAGTCTATGTCCGTCCACTGTTAAGCATCCTGTTAAATCACTGTTAAGCAACCGTCAGACCTCCTGCATGAGGCCTGCTTCCGCATGCAGGTGTTACTCCCGCTCTTCTTCTGACGTCGTCAAATCATCATCAGCCTGTATCCGTGCACTGGTGAACGTAAGCCTCCCGCAAGAGTGTCCATCCTCTTCGATCCTCCGCCTTCTGCATCCAGGTCGCTCCCGCTATTATTCTTATGTCGTAAGTCCATCTTGCAGGGGGTCGGCCAATGCCTCGTTTCCCAGTACTTGGGCGCCATTTCAATACTTTTCTTCCCCACCGACCGCCGTCTTTTCGACAGATATGTCCTGCCTATTGCCACTTGAGTGTGCCTATTCGTTGGGTAGCATCCACTAATTGAGTTATTTTGCGTATTTCCTCGTTTCGAATTGTATCTTTTATCGACACTCCTCTCACGGATCTCTCCATAGCACGCTGGGTGACCTTTATTTTATGGGTAAGACTTGCTGTTACATTCCACGTCTCTGCGCCATAAATTAATACTGAAAGGATGCATTGGTTATACGCCTTGTATTAAAACATTGTGTAATTTTTGTTATAAAAATGTACTCAATGCAATGCTGTCCATCCCAGTTGTATACTCCTGTCGATTTCTTTTGAAAACTTATTATTTGATCACCATAGTTGAAGCTACAGTCTCCTAAACAGATTAGGTTAGGTTAGGTTAGCGAGGCAGCTAGTGCACCAGTTTTCCCGTGCTAGATGTCCCATGCATCAGACGTCAAATGCGCCCCACGTCGTTACCGATGAGTCGTCGAACGAATTGTCTATGAACGATAGGTCGCGACACCATAATGAACTAACATCCTCCTCTCTCTCAAAAAGGGGTTAATACGTCGCGTGAAAGCAGGATGAGGAGCAGGTCAACAAAAAAAAAAGACTTTTAGAAGCACATTGATTACATTTATGTTAAGACTTTACAAGCTTCCGGCCAAGCGAAATGACATGCCGCCGGCCGTAACGCGACCTTTCCAATCGCCAACACATAACTGACTCGTTCGTCAGCGCTCAGGCTGTCGCCCAGCGCTCAAGTGGTGATGTCTATAACTAAAACGCACGTGAGCGGACAAGTGGACAGAAAATAAGTGACGAAAGATTGTACATCGAGGTTTTCGGTAACAGTCAGCAAGGACTACATCGTGCTGATGTCGGTATGTAATTACCGAAAGACTAGATAAGGCAAGAGGAGCTATATCAAGCTGATATCAGTACATTGTTATTAAAAAATGCTAATATGGCGACACATACATGTACGTCAAGCGAACAGAAATAAGAGACGAAATATTGTACGTCAAGGTTTTCGGTACCAGTCGGCAAGGGCTACATCGTGCTGATGTCAAAATATGTTATCGTTTCATCAATGTTTCAACAACCGTACGGTTTGCCTGGCCGGCATAAAAAATGATTTATATCTCCTGCAAAAGTAACTCCCAAAGTCAATATGCCGTGAAGAGAGCGCCTCCATGTCAGACATGTAGCGTATGAACTGCTTTACTCTGTAACGTATTAAATTTATGTGCTTACTTTTAAACAAACATGTTTTATGCCCTCTATATACCAGCGATAGAAAACACTTTCACCGAACAATGTACTGTAATTACTTTAAAAACATAACAAGTTTGTGACCACGCGGTGCGACATGCCGAGCGGCCGCAACGCGGACCTTGCCTTGCCAAAGGGTGGGGACCAACTGCCTGCCGTCGGCACTTCCGCGGCCCGTGGTCATTCACCAGCGCCGCCGGTGGCAAAACTATGTAGCTAGTCCCAATGTTGCTATACATAAAGGTATGACAAGAGACAAAAATACGAGACGAAAGATTGTCTATTGAGGTTTTCGGTACCAGTTAGCAAGGGCTACATTCTAGGCTGATGCTGAAAAGCTTCGAAAAACGATCTTTCGTCTCTTATTTTTGTTAGCTCGCATGACATGCACATATAAGGCAAACATTATTAGACAGGCATAGATAGAGAACTTGGTACAATTGATAAAAACAGAAGTCCGCTACATATTTTTAAGGTTCAGACATGCAGGAGAATACGGAAAATGGTTGTGAAATCTCATCTGTGGATTCTATAACGCTAACCATTTTACAAATGGTTGACGTTGCTGCATGTGGAATGTTGATCCGCCAACGTCATAGACAGCAGCCCGGAATTAACGAGCTGTTGGATAATTGTGACTTGATCAGTTTGTTTAGCGGCACAGTGTTTTCTCCAGCGGGCGGCTTGATGATTGATCAGGTTATGAAGGCGGTCGAGAGAAAAGATAATTGGTTCATATGGTCGTCTCCTCATATAGGGCCAGCTCAATTCCGTACTAAGCCGTTACGACCAGCAAATAAAGCATGTGGTCATGCCCTTGCAGACTGGTGCCGAAAAGCCTCGATACGCGATCTTTCGTCTCTTATTTTTGTTCGCTCGTCTGACGCGCATATATAAAAATTTCACTTTAAGTCTAGATTTCAGGAGTCATAAGACATATTGTTTGTCTTGACAAGCCGCTACCTGTCATGTGACAGCAGTTAGTTCGTTAACTGGCCGACATGTGGTCACGTCCTGCACTGTCATGTGCAGACCAATTATTGTTTAAGCCCGGGCAGATTATTCCAAGCCATTGGACTAGTCTATTCATGACTGGTCACGGCAATTTTAAAGGCTTAAACTCTTCAAGTTTAGCCTCGTTGATAGTGCAGACTGCCCATGTGTAGCCCCTTGCAGGACGCTGAACACGTTCAGTGGCATTGCCCAATATTAGATTTAAGTAGGGAAAGTCTCTTTAGCGTAATCGAACAGAAGCCTGGACCGGTAGGATATGTCGACCTCATCGCTACGGAGTCCAACTACCGTGCCTTTTCTGTATACGCGGCGACCTTCGGGGAAGAAGTCAAAAAGTCCAAATTTTAACGTCTGAACTATCAACTTTTACACCCACGTTTGGTGTTGCTCACCAAAGCCCGTTACTTGTATAACGAGAAAGTATTCTGAAAACAATGCCTTGTTACACGTATGTACCTTAGCGCAGGTACAAGGCGACCGGCCTGGGGTCCTATGGCCCCAAAAAAAAAAAGCCCGGGCAGAATACCGAAGTTTTTCAGTATTTTGTTCAAAATAAACATCAATGTGCTTCTCGATGAGTTATTTGCTTTATGTCCTGCCACTCATCCATCCATCCACGCGTCCCGATAACGATCCCGACTGATCGGAGTCGCTTTATTAACGTGAGACACCCTTCTCATCAATGTCTCCGTGGCACGTTGTGTGACCTTTATTTTCACGAAACAACCTACTGTAAGATTCAACGACACTACTTCATAAAGTAATAGTAAGAAAATATAATAGTAAAAAGAGTAAAACTAAGTTTTCACGTAACGTTTGGGTTATGTACCCCTTTCGTGTTCGATCTCTTCAGCAATAAAACTACGCAGCTGCCATTATTAAGAAAAAACGTAATATTAGAAGCTACGTTGTTTTAATATCGAGTCAATTTGCGGGGCAGATATTAAAAACAATCTGCTAACAGTTATTTAATATATGAGTGTATGACCGAATAAAGTTACACAATATACGCGATGTACAGACAACCCTCCTATAGCGTAAGCTTCTAAAAAAGTTTTGTATGAAATAACAGTTTTTTGTTTTTATGTAATCGCATGCAGGAGAGCACGACCGGGCGAAATCAGTGTACTCTATGACGTTCAGCCAGGACGGCTGGACGCTGCATGCGGTAAACTTGTGTTGTATTTATGTACATATTACATCCTCCTCTATAAGTTCGTTATTGTGAATTGCGTGGTGGTAGGATGAGGAGCAGAAGAATAACACACAGACTTTTCCGGAAGCACATATATTTTCATGATAATCTGAATGCCGGGCCGGCCATAATACGACCTCGTCGCGGTCGGCACATAACTGACTGGGCGCCGTGTTCGGTGACACCCAGCGCATCAATTGGCGATCTATATAACTGACGTCACACCCGTGACCGGACTTGTCCAAAATTCCAATATGGCGACGCATACATGTACGTAAATAACTTCTCAAAAGAAATCGACAGGCGCATACAACTGGGATGGGCAGCATTTGGAAAACTAAAGTACATTTTTAAAGCGAAAATTCCGCAATGCCTTAAAACTAAGGCGTTTAACCAATGCATCCTCCCTGTATTAACTTATGGCGCAGAGACGTGGAATCTGACAGCAAGTCTCACCCATAAAATAAAAGTCACCCAGCGTGCTATGGAGAGATCCATGCTCGGAGTGTCGCTAAAAGATAGAATCCGAAACGAGGAAATACGCAGAAGAACTCAAGTAGTGGATGCTACCCAACGAATAGGCACACTCAAGTGGCAATGGGCAGGACATATCTGTCGAAGAGACGACGGTCGATGGGGAAGAAAAGTATTGGAATGGCGCCCAAGAACTGGCAAACGAAGCATTGGCCGACCCCCTACAAGATGGACTGACGATATAAGAAGAATAGCGGGAGTGACCTGGATGCGGAAGGCGGAGGATCGAAGAGGATGGAGACTCATGCGGGAGGCCTACGTTCAACAGTGGACGGACACAGGCTGATGATGATGATACATGTACGACAAGCGATCAGAAATAAGAGACGAAAGATTGTGTATCGAGGTTTTCGGTACCAGTCAGTAAGGGCTATATCATGCTGATGTCAATATACAACTATCGCTTCCACAATGTCGTGAAGAAGACTGTCGTGGCGCATGATGTGACCGATCGCCTCTCTGAGATGGTTCTTACTAGGTGCCTATCTTCCTTGATTATGCTGAGTGCCTCATTGTTCGTGACGTGGTCTCTCCAGGAAATACCGAGAAGACCACATCTCAAAGGCCGCTAGAATTTTTTTATCACTTTCAAATAAGCACCGTATCTCACAGCCGTAAATCAAGATGATCCAAACAATTTTTTTGGAGCTTAGACTTAGTTTAACTGAATCAATTTATAAAATTAAGCTTAGTCGGGTTTGAAAGGCGGCGTCTAAAGGACAAATAATTGCTATACCTCCGTACTCTATATGAAATAAATTCTCATTAAAAAAATGCTTAAAATATATATTTTGAAAACAGTATTTTAATGTAAACCATATGTTACAATATTTCCAAAACCCTGGCAATCGTATTTTAATGTCTACCTTGCAGCAGTTTAACTGGGAAAGGGTTTAATGGGACGAAATAAGTTTCTACATAGTTAAACATTAAAAATACTTCACAAAAATGTGCAGAAAAAGTCCCATAAATCATTCACCGTCGCTTGGTCGCCGCATTTTCTGGGGCATTTAACCGGGACAAATAAGGTTCTAGAATCGAGGAATTACTCGAGGCCCTTATCAAGAAATTATGGCGTGTTTTTAGCGGGTTTAATTTATGGCGGAATTCAATACCGACTAAATGAAAGTGACAACCCTGCCTTTTATTACTACGAGAACATTACTACAAAATATATTGTTCAATGGAACATTTATATCGAGCAACGAAAATAGCACATTGCGCGGTTAAACACTTAAGTAAAATCAGCAATAGCCGCGGATCAAAACATGGATAGGTCACCGCCTATAATCTTTACATTCTTCTTCGTAGTATCAATCCGGTGGATTAGTTCGCAGCAACAGAATCTTGCATCTCGATCTCCACTCCCCTCGGTACTCCGCAACCCTCTTCATCTCAGCATAAGAGCTACAACTCATGTCCTCGAACACTTGCTGCAAGGACGCCCTCTACAGTTTCTAGCCTCAACCGTCCCCTCCACAATGTCGTGAAGAAGACCATCGTGGCGCATGATGCGACCGATCGCCTCTCTGAGATGGTTCTTACTGGGTGCCTATCTTCCTTGATTTTCTTGAGAACCCCATTATTAGTGACGCGGTCTCTCCAGGAAATTCTTCTAATTTTTTTTTGTAACTTTCAGATAAGCACCGTGTCTCACAGCCGTACATCAAGATGCTCCAAACAAATGTTTTGGCAAGTTGCTTGCTCTATATCTTTACATATATTTTTATTTTATTTTTATAATGTTTGCTGCTTTTTGCTTCTCTCGTACCAATGTTTCGACCGCCGTTGCGGTGTTCGTCTTCAGAGTTGACGAAATTCGCCTCACACGGCTAAACCCAAAATCCGCAATACCAAATCAGGCCGTGAAAACCTGAGAAGTTTAATTATCTATCTGGTCCACATCTGTACCATATGGACACAGTAAACATTGCCGTTTTTATAGTACTCTTAACTAAGATTGTCTATATCAAAACACCTACAGGTCCAGATGGGAACATAGATGGTTCCCGGGAGCCTCCAGGACAAGAGCCTGCAAACTAACATAGACTGCAGCTGTAGTAGCAGAAAAATATTAAGGTGTTCAATAATCGGTAAGACGATTATCCCGAAGCTCCAACCCTACAAGTCGCACCCACAAAGATAAAATTTGATTCAAACTTATTTTTTAAAAATCAAGCTTGGTCGGGTTTTGATCCAACGGCTTATAAATAACAAACCAACGCTTTACCACTGGAGTATATAGGAAACTATAAATAGAATATGCTACTATCCTGGATAATGAGGATCGAGAAGGATGGAGACTCTTGCTGGAGGCTTACGTTTAACACAGGCTTAGTATGTCTAGTCTTCTTTATCCTAGCCATTTCACATCATCTGGGGTCGGCTCTCCTTCTGCACGTTCGCCATGTCTGTCTGTCCTGCATTGCATTCTCGGTCAAACCCAGGGTTTTCAGATCCTTGTTTACAGTTGCAGTCCAGGTTGCCTGCGGTCTTCCAGGTCTTCTTCTCAGCGTGGGTATGTTGAGGGCTCTCTTCACCATGTGGTCCTCATCTCTCCGTGTCACATGCCCATACCATCTTAGGCGTAAAATACTAGACTTAGTATGTCTAGTATTTTACGTATATGACTTTAAATTCACACAAATCGGGGATATTTATATATGGAACGGATATAGAAAGTTTTTTTAAGGGTATAGTTGTGGTGTCCTGCGTGACTGTGGCCCATAATCCTCTTTAACATAACAAAGGTGAAAATCCGACCTCAAACGTGTGATACCTGCATATACATATTAAGATTAAGAACACGCCACTGAGCCGTTGGTTTACAAACTACTTTGCTATACTTCAGCTATAGAAAATGCGATAAGAAGGCAAAATCTGTCGGCGGGTATAGGTCAATGGTCAAATAGTTTGCTTTGCAAGTCAAAGGTCGTGGGTCCGATCCCCGACGGAGATTAAAAAAAAAAGATTTTTAATCGATTTCTGAGCTCTAAAATACCCCCGGTTGGTGTGAATTTGATCCTCACCCGTAAAATGTCAGTCATAGCATATTAAAATTGGTGGTAGACGAAAGTCACACGACTTTCGTCTACCACCATTTTTTTATTAATAGGCAACGACTGGCATTTTATAGGTGAGGGATCATCATCATCATCAGCCTGTGTCCGTCCACTGTTTTGAACGTAGGCCTCCCGCATGAGTCTCCATCCTCTTCGATCCTCCGCCTTCCGCATCCAGGTCACTCCCGCTATTCTTTTATATCGTCAGTCCATCTTGTATGGATCAAATTCACACACACCGGGGGTATTTTAGAACTCGTACATCGATTAAAAATCATTTTTTTTTTAATATCCGTCGGGGATCGAACCCATGACCTTTGTATTGCAAAGAAAACGCTTTGACTATTGAGCTACCTCCGCCGGCAGTACGTTGATGATGGTCTTCTTTTTCTCCTTTGTGTCAGCGACGTTAAATTATTTTTGCCCAGTATCTGGCAACATGGATAGCTCGTATGTTGCCCAGCGTTAGGTTCTGAGATGCGCAGCTTGTTGGGCACATGGAGCAGGATCTTAGGTGTGAGGCGGTCTGCAGGTCTCCAGAGTCACACAACGAGGACTCTCCCTTCCGAATCATTCCCCACAGGTCAATGTTATCCTCTGTTCTACCTACTTCGGTTCTTAATCTGTTCAGGGATTTCCAGGTCCGGTAGTCAAGATTCTTGCCAGTTGGGAGGCTTACCTTCGGGGTAATGAAATTTTCTGATGTAATTTACTGCCAGAGCCGGAGTCTCTTATTTTCAGGTTCGGATGTGAGAGGTTGTGTGGATCTCAGAAATCTCCTTCGCGACTTCAGTCTGGATGTTGGGGGTATCTGATTATACAAGCAGTGGGACGGTTGGTTGATTGCCTTACGCATTTCTTCGGCGCATATGATTTTGCATGTTATGTTTGGTGGTGCGATACCAGCCAAGGGGTATTAGTTTTTAAATGGGTGATGGTTTGAGGCAGCCTGTGACGACTCTGCATGCATCATTGGGAAGCACGAAAAGAACCTCCACGCGGTGCCCCTGGAATTTTCTTTCAACCAAACGAAAATGATGATGCTGATTTCCCGCATATTTCGTGGTTTGCAACGTGTTACGAAAGAAGGCAATTCGAGACACGCTGTAGTATACTAATTTCGTAGCCTTAGACTGAAGTCTACTTGACATTTTACTGATCCAAGTAGAATCATGGGAAGGCCTTCAGCCACTCTCTTACAAGAAGCTTTTTTCTTGCTTTCAGTAATGGTTCCCCAGCTGGGTCTCCGAGAACAGGACGGGACAGGGAGGTTTTCACCAAGCGATGCTCTGTTACTGTGTCTGCTTCTCAAGCAGAGGCTATTTCCTAACCTTATATCTATTCCCACTTTATTCGTGGTTAGTAACGAAATACCAATGAAGGCAATTCGAGACACGCTGTAGCATACTAATTTCGCAGTCCATAGACTGAGGTCTATTATGAATTTAGAATCACGGAAAGGCCTTCAGCCACTTTTTAAAAAATGTAGCTTTGTGCGAGCTTCCAGTGAAGTAGACGCATAAAAAAGGGTTAGTCCATTAATGTCTCCTCCTTATAAAGGACCTGCTCACCGATACAAGTTAAAGACTCCTTATCATTGGTTTAATATCTATAACAGCGAATCTAACGACATATATGGAACATATACGTCAAAAGACAAACATAGATAACAGAAAGTGTTCAATTGATGAATTCGCCACAGGTCCAAAGGGGCGGCTTGTCTCGTAGTGTTTGGTGTGAGAAATCTCTGATATTCTTCTCCATATTACGCCACCTCTTGACCTTTTTACCTGCTCGTGGTAATGGAGTCCTCTCTATGCTTCCACACTGATTTATGCAGAATGCAAATATTTTAGGGTTAAGGGATGTTCGTTTACATCAGGCCAAGCTATTTATCGATCCATTTACTTTAAGCACGTAAGCAGGGACCTCCAACCAGTAAACTTAAAACATAATAAAATCTCCTTTATTTCAAGAAGAACGAGTTCACGTCGCTAGGATAAATATCGGGTCGCGTGGAGACGGATTGAGGAGCAGATTAACAACACAACATAAATTTTCTTAATCACATTGACATAGAGGGTCCGCCAAATAACTTTTTTTTTTAAAATAGGGCGCAAAACACCGAGTGTAGCTTCGGCTGTGTGGCACGTAGCGCCGTGCTGTTGAAACCAAATGTTGCCAATATCCTCCTCTTCAATTTTTGTGAACAAAAATTTGTTCAACATGGCCGCGCCGCATGGAAGCGCCATTGATGGCGGAAGGATAAAACTAATTATCTGTCAAATCAGACATGAGCTAAGTGTTACCATTAACGAAATAAGCACTACTTGAAAAAAAAACGTTATATGGCGGACCCTATATATATATTTCGATAACTTTACAAACTTCTGGCCCGGACCTATACACAGCATTCAGGCCGGGCCGACCACAATATGACCTCGCCGCCGTCAGCACACAACTGACTGACTGCACGCCGTATTAACATATTATTTAACAAGGTAATGATATCAGCCTGATACAGCTATTTTAAGCTGATGCCGAAAAGCCTCGAAAAACGATATTTTGTCTCTTGTTTTTGTTCGCTCGCCTGATTTGCACATATAATAATGTTAGTTTTAATTCTATTAAATTACACGGCGCTTTCATACGCCATTTTATTTGTTTTGGCAGTTGCTCCATTTCATGTTGGTTCAACTGTCAACGTTAGTTTGCGACTAAGCCGCGACTTATCTTTGGGGCGCTATATGTTACAGTTCCCGTCCGCCGAGGCTCACGATATAACGTGTTACGGTCGAGCGGGGAAAGCAAAGTCTTATATCGGAAATAAACGCGAATTGTGCTTCTGAAAAACGGTTATTTGCTTTACGACCTGCTACTGCATCGTTCCTTGACGCGGCCCGATAACGAACCCGCGACTGTTGTCGCCTTTTTAAAGATGGGGGATGCCAGTATGAAATACTTATCTATTTAATATGTACTGATATCAGCTCCTTAAGGCCGATGCCGTAAAGCCTCGACAAACGATCTTTTGTCTCTTATTTTTGTTCGCTTGCCTGACATCTACATCGAATGTTAGTTTGATTATAAAATGTTAAACGGTGTTTGCATACGCCAAAATAATTGTTATGACAGTTGTCCCATTGCCGGTTGGTGCACCAGTCATCTTATAGGAACGCCAAGGGCGTCCCTATAACGGGTGACGTTATTGACGAATAAACGAGTAATATGTGAAACAGAAACAAGTGTTTGTATTGTGAACCTGATCCTGCATCCTTCATTCAGTTGATCGATGTCCAAAAATGGAAGAGGAGGATATCACTACCTTATTATCGTTGACAACACCTGTTTAAGAAAAGGGTCTCTTCCACTTTACCTAGTTTTTTTTCACCTCGTGAGTCTCCTCGTCCCCCTGTCCTCTTATCTTCTTCGTTCCTCCCTGGGCGGTAATGCGCCTATTTAAAAATAACCGACGGACCATTTCGCCTTTGTTGTTCGAAGCTTTCATGAAAAAAAATCACTTTCAGGAATATTTATCAAGCATTACTTTCTCCGCTGAAATTGATAAGGGAAATTATGGACCTTGATTTCAGTATTTTTGCGGTTTTCAGTTTTACTAATTTACCTTTTCCAAAGTCATTTTATTCGCATATCCGTTAATTAGCTGGAACATATAGCCAACACAAAGTGTCACCATTCAGTTGTGTATATTAAAAAAATAAATAAATTAAAAATAATTAGTTTTGGTTCACATTTATTTTTTGATTACATGTTTCGGCCTCCCTGAAGACCATCTTCAATAATGGTTAAATTAAAAAACTGGCAGTGGCTTATATAGGTATGTACAAGTATTAGTTCCTACGTTAGTAACTTTTTTGATGTAAGCACATACAGAAGAATACCGACATATGGTGATAGTAATTCTGAAGTCTCATCTGTGGAATTCTATGACGTTTATCATAGTGCATATAATGCAACACTTCACATGCGGCTAAGCGCTGCATGTGAAGTATTGATCCGCCAACGTCATAGACTACAGCCCGAGATTCACGCATCATCCTTATTATTACAGGAATTTTTACTATGAATCGCGGGTCTATGACGTTGGCGGATCAACACTCCACCTGCAGCGCTTGGCCATATGCAGCATGGTAAGCGTTTTGAATTCCACAGATGAAACTTCAGAATTACTATCACCATCTGTCGGTATTCTCCTGTATTTGTTTACATAAAAAAATGTGATCATTATTTTTTCCGCCGTAAAGCTTTATCAGCCGCCATGGTAATCGCATCATCTACTATATCTGCCTCCCGGAGCTCCGCCGAGCACACAAAGCTTTCCAACAATTTAAACTTATTTCATAAAACGTTTAATTATATAACTCACAATTAGAGCCGCCTGACAGTCATCATTTGTAAGCGATTTACAAAGTTTCTAAAACTTTGTCATTTGTTCCGCTCTCGTTTCTGTCTCTCCAGCACTTCTCAAACTTATATATCCATCATAAAGGAAGATACTCGTATATACGTACTCGTATTATAAACATATATGTATACGACAGACTAGTCTCACACTTGCTGTACATCTTAACATCCTCCTCTCTTTAAAAGGTTGTTATTCAGTCGCGTGACGACAGGATTAGGAGCAGATTAACAACACACAGACTTTTTCAGAAGCACATTGACATGTATTTACGATAAACTTTACAAACTTATGGCGCGGACCTAGTGACAGCATTCGGCCGGGCCACAATACAATATGCTCTTGCGGACGGTCGCAACACGACTCCCGCACTCGTGATGGGCTATCGCCCAGCGCCACAAGCGATGGTCTATATGACTAACGTCACACACGGATTTGTCCAAAATGCACATATGGCGACACATCATGTTCGATAAGCGAACAGAAATAAGAGACGAAATTGTGTATCGAGGTTTTCGGTACCAGTCAGCAGGGCTTTATCATGCTGATGTCAATATGTAATTATTTTTTAAGTGTATACAGTGGAACCTCGTTATTTCGTTCTACGTCTTTACTGGTGAGTCAGGAAACGAATTGTCTTGGGGACGATAGGTCGTGACACAATATAATGAAACATTATGAAAGTAACGCGCATTTGTGAATAAAATAGATGTATTGATCATTATCAGCCTGTGTATGTCCACTGTAGACTGTAGGCCTCCCGCATGAGTCTCGATCCTCCGCCCCTTCGCATCCAGACCACTCCCGATATTCTACTGATGTCGTCAGTACACCTTGAGTTGTATTTCAAATACTTAATTTGTCAGTTCTTGGACGCAACTCCAAGACTTTAATTTTCCAGCGACTGTCGTCGCTTCTACACATATATCACATTGCCACTTGAGTGTGCCTATTCTTTGGGTAGACACACATGATCTATTTTTCAAATATCAAGTCAGTCGAAACTGCAGTCTCATTAACAGAGATACTCAACGTGATCCATGTAAAAACAATGTAAGTAAATTAATATTTATTTTTAAAAACATACTCATATATAATAAATAATTTAATAAGAATAACAAAGCAGCGCTGCCAACAGCAGCACAAGTTGACGGTTTCCAAACTGTTAACCCCCTTTTTCTTCGCCGTTCATCCAGTGCTTCTCCAAACTTGTCTTGTTTCGTTACGCCTAGTGTTAATCCCGCGCGGTAAGCAAAAAGGGCGCGAAACTTTTGGCGCCAAAAGTTTTCAAACACTTTGCGCGCCGAAAACTTTTTGCCGCCAATAATACAACAATACTGCTGGCGTTACAGTTTTTCGACACCAGAACAGACAGGGTTATCAAAAAATATATATACATAAATATACACTTTTATATACATTTTTTGAAATGTTTTAACCCTTTCATTACGACTTGGTTTGAATACAAATAATACTGTCAATTATAAAACTAGTATTTGAAGCATAAATGTACTTATCTGGTCTATTTTCATATGCATATAACATTGGTTCTTGTATCATTTAGCTATCAGATGATGCATAAAAAACTATTCTAAGAAAGTAGCAAAACGATACATCACGTCAACCGATTTCAACGGTCGGGGAATATTATGACGGCATATGCCGACAACCGATGCGAAAGGGTTAAGCTTTTAATTTTGCGATCCATTATAAATAGTAAATATTTATTATGTATGTAAACACATACAGGAGAATACCGACAGATTCTGAAGTTTCATCTGTGGGATTATATGACGCTTATCATGGTGCATATGGCTATGCGCTGCATGTGGACTGTTAATTCGCCAACGTCATAGACTGCAGCCCGAGATTCACGCATCATCCTTATTATTACAGGAATTTACTATGAAGCCGAAGGTCGTGGGTTCAATCCCCGACAGAGATTTAAAAAATAGTTATCAATTTCTGAGCCATAAAAATACCCCGGTCGGTGTCAATTTGATCCTTTGCCCGTAAAATGACAGTCATAGCCTATCAATCGAAATTGGTCGTGGACGAAAGTAGTCCCGTGAAGACCACCCACTCTAGATCGCACCCTCACCTTCAGGCGTCATTGCAGCAACACCAAACAGAAAGTTGCAACAAGGAACAACCTCATCCGCAAACTGACCAACACTCACTGGGGAGCCCAACCACCCCTTCTTCGTACCTCAGCTTTAGCACTTTGTTTCTCACCCGGAGAATATGCGGCACCAGTGTGGGGTCGATCAGCCCACTGTAATCAAGTGGATACTGCCCTGAATGATGCATGCAGAGTCGTCACAGGCTGCCTCAAACCAACACCCATTTCTAAACTATACCCCTTGGCTGATATCGCACCACCGAACATAAGACGCAAAGTCATATGCGCCGAAGAAATGCGTAAGGCAATCAACCAACCGTCCCACTGCTTGGATAATCAGATACCCCCAACACCAAGATTGAAGTCTCGAAGCAGCTTTCTGAAATCCACACAACCTCTCACATCCGGCCCTGAAAATGAGAGACTCCAACTCTGGCAACAAATCGCACCAGAGGATTTCATTACTCCAAAGGAAGGCCTCCCAACTGGCAAGAGCCTTGACTGGCCGACCTGGAAATCCCTAAACAGATTAAGAGCCGGAGTTGGTAGAACAAAGGACAACCTCGAGCGGTGGGGAATGCTTCGGCAGGGAGAGACACTATTATGCGACTGTGGAGACCTGCAGACCGCCTCACACCTACGATGCTGCTCCATGTGCCCAACAAGTTGCACATCTCAGGACCTAATGCTGGGCAACACACGAGCTATCGATGTTGCCAGATATTGGGAAAAAATAATTAGACGTCGCTGACACGAAGAAGAAGAAGACCACCCATTCATAGTGAATTCCTACCTTAAAAGCATGATGCGTAGATGTTAGGCTGTATTCTATGACGTTAGTAGATCAACACTCCACATGCACAGCTTTGCCATATATAGCATGATAAGCATTATATAATCTACAGAGACAAAATATCGTATATCGAGGCTTTTCGGTACCAGCCTTAAAAAAGCTATATCGAGTTGGTATTAATGTGTTGACATCAGCATGATGTAGCCCTAGCTGAATGGTACCGAAAACCTCGATATACAATCTTTCGTATCTTATTGCTGTTCGCTTGTCATACGTTTATGTGTCGCCATATTGGCATTTTTGACAAGTCCGGTCACGGGTGTGTTAGTTATATACATCGCCACTTGGCCGACGAACGCGCGGAACCAGTCGTGTCCCGCCCTTCGGCAAGAGCATATTGTATTGTGGCTCGGCCGAATGCTGTGACTAGGTCGGGCCACAAGCTTGTAAAGTTTATCGTTAATATATGTCAATGTGCTCCTGATAATGTCTATGTGTTATTAATCTGCTCCTAATCATGCCATCACGCGACGGAATAACACCTTTTTTTTGAGAGAGGAGGACTTTAGTGTATACATTAAAAAAAAGTTGAGTGTTTTTCTATCAACCTAATTACACTTGATGAATACACGTTTATTATTTGTATTATTTAGGCCGCGCAGCAGCCAGATGCGAAGTTTATTTTCTAGTTCAGTCCCCAACACGTAAGGCATTAACTTTTAGACTCTCTGGGTTACGACAGCGGCGGCGAAAAACCCTCTAAAAAATTCACGAAGCTTATTTTCATGAAAGTTGCTGCCTTTACACCCCCACCCAGCACCCCCCAGGTTTTGTTCCAGTAGATTTTTTCAGGATTTTCTCACAATTAAACCCACCGGATCAGCATCCTTTGCGGAGGTTGTTTACAGGTGCCGAAATATCCACTTCTTTTTTCTTTTAGAGTCCCAAAGCAAAGAGGGATGGGCAGCATTTGGAAAACTAAAGTATCCATTTTTAAAACGAAAATTGCGCAATGTCTTAAAACTAAGGCGTTCAACCAATGCATCCTCCCTGTATTAACCTATGGCGCAGAGACGTGGAATCTAACAGCAAGTCTTACCCATAAAATAAAGGTCATCCAGCGTGCTATGGAGAGATCAATGAGAGGAGTGTCGATAAAAAATGGAATCCGAAACGAGGAAATACGCAGAAGAACTCAAATAGTGGATGCTAACCAACGAATAGGCACACTCAAGTGGCAATGGGCAGGACACATCTGTCGAAGAGACGACGGTCGATGGGGAAGAAAATTATTGGAATGGCGCCCAAGAACTATCAAACGAAGTATTGGCCGACCCCCTGCAAGATGGACTGACGACATACGAAGAATAGCGGGAGTGACCTGGATGCGGAAGGCGGAGGATCGAAGAGGATGGAGATCCTCAGGATTACGTTCAACAGTGGACGGATACAGGCTGATGAACAAAAATATAAGACGTAAGATCGTACATCGAGGTTTTCGGCACCGGCCGGCAAGGGATATATCATGCTGATATCACTATAATATAGTATATTCACTACTGAAACCCAGCGAAGCACTCAAGATTACATGTTTTCTTTCTGTAATGAGTATACCACCTAAAATAACTTCTTAGCTTTTCACGGCCAGATTTGATATTGTGGCTTTTGGGTTTAGCCGCGTGTCGAATTTCTTTTTAACAATATTTCGACCGCCATCTTCGTCTTCTTCAGGATTCAGACCCCTGCAATGGCGGTCAAAATATTAGTAAAAAGAAATTCGCCACACACGGCTAAACCCAAAAGCCACAATATCAGCATACCACCTTATTGGTTTAAAATAAATAAACGTTTCACCGTAAAGCGTGACGCATCACATTCGCTGTCGAGCATAGACTGTACACGAGTGATTTTATCACAATGAAATATGATTTCGTTGCTCACTTCCAGCGAAGTGCTGAACGTTACATGTTTTCTTTGCGTAACGTTTTATATTTAACATTTTTTTTTTTTTAAATCAGCGTTTCATCCTGAAGCGTAACCGATCGCACCGATTCACGGCGTGTTTCAAGTTTCCGCCGCGAAATAAGATTTTAACTACAAAAGCGAGCGCCGCCGATGAATAATATATGTATTTTCCTTGAAAAGCATAATGGACCAAGCATGCGTCCCTGCGTACCGCCACAACTGACAAAGGAAAATGAGCTTTATTCGCATTACCCATTGTCTTTCGCGCGGCACTTTTAGGCGAAACACGACGGGCTGAATTGGCGTAAAACTTTTAAACAATGAGAGAATAGTTTTCGCTCATTATAATATAAGTGTAAAGATCGACAGTAGAGTACATACATATGAGTATTAAAAACTGAAATTCAACGCGTAAGGCCTACATTTACATATAGGGTCCGCCAAATAACTTTTTTTTTTTGAAAAACATCGCAAAACATCGAGTGTATCTTCGGCTGTGTGGCACGTAGCGCCGTCCTGTTGAAACCAAATGTTGCCAATATCCTCCTCTTCAATTTTTGTGAACAAAATGGCCCGATAACGATCGCCATTGACTGTAACGGCCACTCCTTGCTCATTTTCGAAGAAAAATGGCCTGATTTTCAAAGTAATGTCGCAATATTTCCCAGCATTGTTCAAGCGTAAACACAACCATATTCGTTCAGCGAAGGATAAAACTAATTATCTGTCAAATCAGACATGAGCTAAGTGTTACCGTTCACGAAATAAGCACTAGTTGAAAAAAAAACGTGAGATGGCGGACAATAGCATAATTTTCAAAGTAATGTCGCAATATTTCCCAGCGTTGTTCAAGCGTACACACAACAATATTCGTTCAGCGGAAGGATAAAACTAATTATCTGTCAAATCTGACATGAGCTAAGTGTTACCATTTACGAAATAAGCACTAGTTGAAAAAAAACGTTGGATGGCGGACCCTATATTAGTATATACACGAGGGTTGTCCGTAAAATAAGTTTCCCATGGCGCTACAGTCCTGAAAAGCGATGTTATGGTGGATCCTGCGATTCTGTAGTGTACCTTGGTTCCCTCACTCCAAATCCCTTCCCTAGCGAGCTGCCTGCGGATCTCTGTCTTAGCTTGGCAGCCGTACGTGACGGATCTCCCCTCGCTTCGCCCGCCAGGTGTGAGCTGCGCTCGGCGACCTTTACAAAAACTTTAAAAAACTGACATCCTCCTCTCTAAGTTTGTTAGTGAATTGCTTGGTGGCGGGATGACGAGCAGAAGAACAACACACAGACTTGTCCAGAAGCGCATATATTTTCACGATAAACTTTACAAACTTCCGGCCCTAGCGGAATAACATGCCGGGCCGGCCACAATACGATCTCGCCGCGGTCGGCACACAGCTGACTGGGCACCTGGCGCTGTGGTCGGTGAAATCCAGCGCCGCAAGTGGCGATCTATATAACTAGTCCTCCTAGCGAAACTCTAACTCCTAATCGAACTCCAAGTCGAGCAAAGGAAAATAAGAGACGAAAGATCGCATATCGAGGGCTATATCATGCTGTGATTACTACGTATTTAAAGGCTTCTTGTTTTTTTAGTTTCCCGCACATATCATCGTTTTTTTAGAGTCCATTAAAAACGAAATAGCGAGGTTTTACTATATCTTCATAACAAAGTTCCGTCTACGCAGCGCCTGAACCATCCCCATTTTTCTTTAGGTCTGTAAATCTTGTAATCTCATCAAAACCCATGCAGCCATATAATAGATATCGAAATCTTGTCTAGATTACGTAGAAAACTATAGGTGCAATAATATGACTTTGTGAGTAATGACGAGGTGAGAAAGCGGACAAGGTAGCCTTCCATACTACATTCGGTCAAGAAACGAAGGTGTCCTGGGTTTTAACAAACACTTTGAATGTTGCAGGAGAGCATAAACTACAGCTGCGTTATCTTCAATTTACATTTTTTTATTTTTTTCAGAAACATTAGACATATTACTTAATACGATCCTGAAATAAGATAAATATAATACAAGAGAGACAATTTATAAATACAGGTATTTATGATTATTAAAGACAATTATTTAAAAGTCCCGAAGCTCGCTAAACAGAAGACTCCACGAAATTACTTTGATAGATAAATTCGTGGAGCTCATGTCTGAACTGGGCTTCTCTCAAGTGGAATACATCAATATTCGAGGCGATACGGTTGAACAGTCTGATCACTCTCCCAAGAGGCTAACTCTCTGGCAGATTAGTATTACTTCTATTAAGAACAAACGATCTGTGCCTCCTTATACTTAAATAATTGTGAGGGACAAACAAACCGATTTCCAACAAAATATCAGGATTTCTGAACACGCCGCGCACTAGCCAAAAGAAATGCATACTCGAGCACACATCTCTTCTAGTGCTCAACTCATTGTATCCCAACATACCCTGTATAAAGTTAGATGGGCACAGCCACGGATAATATCCATACATCCTCATGTAAAGAAACCTCAAAAATTTCTTCTGAACTCTCTCCAACATGAGGTCATATTTATAATCGTGGGGAGCGCAAATAATAGATCCGCTCTCAAGTATAAGGCAAAGACCATTGTGGCAGAAGTTAGTGACGACCGTATGTTTCAGTAACGGAAGCGAACATGATGATGATGATGACGTAATAAAACAACGAAATGGCTTTCCGAACAAAAAATTTTTTTTTTTTGATGTCATATTTAATGGAACCCGTGATTACTCGCATTATAAGTGATCTTTCCAGTAGACCGTTTTTCAGAAAAATGATTTAAATTATTGGTAGACGAGAGAGAGTACGTGCTGCTCTAGAGCAGATGCTACTCCCTGCGAGAATGGTTAAGTTATGGGAAAAGTTGGGCGTCACAGAAAACTCATAAATGTATGGGAATAGAAAATAGTGAAACTTGACATGACATAGTGCAATATCTTTAAGTGACCAATAGTGATAAAAGCGTTTGCTTTGCAAGCCAAAAGTCGTGGATTCGATTCCCGACGGAGATTAAAAAAAAAGGATTTTTAATTTTTAATCGATTTCTGAGCTCTAAAATACCCCCCGGTTTCATGTGAATGCGATCCCTCACCCGTAAAATACCAGTCATAGCCCATTAATTAAAATTGGTGGAAGAAGAAAGTCGTCCCGTGAAGAACACCCATTCATAGTAAATTCATGTAATAATAAGGATGATGCGTGAATCTCGGGCTGCAGTCTATGACGTTGGCGGATCAACACTCAACATGCAGCGAATAGCCATATGCACTATGGTGAGCGTCATATAATGATCGTCATGTCGGTATTTTCCTGTATTTGATTACATAAAAAAACATAATTACGCCTATCAAACGGGCAACATGGCGACACATTCATGTCCGACGAGCGAACAAAAATATAAGACGAAATATCGCATATCGAGACTTTTAGCACCAGCCTGTAGGGGTTATATCAAGCTGACATCAGCTGCATTAGATTTCGGTGAGATGCAGCTGTAAAGAATAATGTGGACGAAACAAGGGCCGTTTAGTCGGAACTTATTTTTGATTGAGTAAAGCCGCGAGTCCCAGATATTGCGCATACAATTAAAAGACACTCGTGCATTTTCAAAACTCGCAAACGAAGCATTTTTCACTCGAATTAATTAATTTTCCCCGCACGTACGGGCGGTAATTTATTTTTTTCTAAACGGACGTCTGCTACTATATCCTTTTCCCCGAACTGACTATGTGATAAAAAAAATCTAATAAAAAAGTCTAAAAACATGCAGGGAAAGGGGAAATTTGTCATGTGTGTGGGGAAAGGGAAGAAAAAAGTGGGATAAAAGGCGATTCCGGGAAAAAACAACCTGGTGACAAACCTGGCGACACCCGCAGGGCGATTTCCCGTCTTTATGGGAAAACTATTAGACATAGTGTGCATGGCAATACAAGATTTACTATAAAATATAGGGTCCGCCATCTAACGTTTTTTTTTTCAACTAGTGCTTACTTCGTGAATGGTAACACTTAGCTCATGTCTGATTTGACAGATAATTATTTTTACCCTTCCGCTAAGCGAATATGGTTGTGTATACGCTTGAACAGCGCTGGGAAATTGTTGCGACATTACTTTGAAAATCATGCTATTGTCCGCCATCTAACGTTTTTTTTTAACTAGTGCTTATTTCGTGAATGGTAACACTTAGCTCATGTCTGATTTGACAAATAATTAGTTTTATTCTTCCGCTAAACGAATATGGTTGTGTATACGCTTGAACAACGCTGGGAAATATTACGACATTACTTTGAAAATCAGGCCATTTTTCTTCGAGAATGAGCAAGGAGTGGCCGTTACAGTCAATGGCGATCGTTACCGGGCCATTTTTGTTCACAAAAATTGAAGATGAGGATATTGGCAACATTTGTTTTCATCAGGACGGCGCTACGTGCCACACAGCCGAAGCTACACTCGATGTTTTGCGCCCCATTTCAAAAAAAAAAAAAAAATTTGGCGGACCCGTTATATGCTTTGAATAGTGGTTTAGAAATATACATTTTTAAGTCCCGTATTCGTTTCGTACTTCCAATGTGTATGTTGGAAGTACGATCACCTGGGATGGTAGAACAAAAAGAGAAATCATCAGTGGTATACATCAAGCAAGGCTAGCTTTCAATAAAAAAACAACGATTCTTGAGTCAAAAAATATTAATTTAAAAAAGCTACGCAAGCAACTTGCCAAAACATTTGTTTGGAGCATCTTGATGTACGGCTGTGAGACATGGTGCTTATCTGAAAGTGATAAGAAAAGACTAGACGCCTTTGAGATGTGGTCATACAGAAGAATTCTCGGAATTTGGAGAGACCGCGTCACGAACAATGAGGTTCTCAGCATAATCAAGGAAGATAGTAACTTAGTAAGAACCATCTCAAAAAGACGATCGGTCACATCATGCGCCACGATGGTCTTCTACAACGACATTGTGAAAGGAATGGTTGAGGGTAGAAACTGCATAGGGCGCCCTAGACGGGAGTATTTGCAGCAAGTGTTCAAGGACATGACTTGTAGCTCTTATGCTGAGCTAAAAAGTATTGCAGAGTATTGAGAAGAGTGGAGATGGAGATATCATTTTTGAAGAGATCCGGCGTTTCTCCCGATGACAAAGTCTTGGGGTGTCTGAAGACATGAAACAACAAGCGGTAAGCGACAGACGGTGACCTATCCAAATTTTATTTCGCATCCAATGGTGTTTCATAAGAGAATATTTGAATAAAAAACTACCGCACTTTTGAAATTTAAAAAAAAAATACGAAAGTAATGTCACGTGACTGGTGTTCGGTGTGGCCAGCAGCCGCACACGTGCATCTGCTTTCCCGACGATAAATTGAAACATTTCGCTATAAATTCCCCGGGAATTAAAAGGGATTTTCGTTTTTCCCCAGAAATTTAAATTATTCTATTTATTAACGTTTGCATTCCGCAAGAGATATTCCAATTTCAAATTTAACGCTAGTTATTTCGTACGAGGACCAACAATCAAATATATTTTATACTAGCATATCATCATGTCCGCTCCCTTAACTGGATCATTTGGTCGTCACGAAATGCCGGTACAAAGCTCTGTAAGTTGCCATGCTCATCGCCTCATTCCATGTCAATTCCATTGACATCAGCATATCATAGTCCTTGCTGACTGGTACCGAAAACCTCGATATACAATATTTCGTGTCTTATTTATGTTCGCTCGCCTGACATGCATATCTAATAATGTTAGATTTAATTATGTTATAATACACGGTGTTTGCATACGCCATTTTATTTGTTACGACAGCTCTATTTCATGTTGGCCACTGTCATCTTCAATTCGCTTGTCTGCCGCGACTGTCTAGATGTCAGAGCACGCCGTCAGTCGGAGCTCCCTCGCGACCGTGGACGAAAAAGCAACTGTTTGAGAAATAAACGCGAATTGTCAAACGAAAACAAGTTCTTTGCATTATGAACCTGATCATGCATGCTGTTACACAGTTATTCGATAACCTACTTAGAGAGGATGATATCATTATGTACCGAGGCATGAACCATATTTTACTATATACCTTTATGTGAAGAAAAACGTTGTTTTTGACAATCGCTAGTCAAGTATTCTCTCAATATACATCCGGGAACATATATGGTTTCAAGGCCTGAAATCAGTACACATGGCAGGTGTTTTTTTTCAGTGAATCGGTAATTGTCTTTTTTAAGGAGATCGGTAGATTAGCAAGACGCTTTCCAGCCCTGAACTATTTGGTACTGAATATGTGAATACATCCGGGACATGTACACTTGTCCAGTTTTCTCTTAATATAGTCGATTCCGCTTAATTGGGACACCGCTTATTTGGGACAAATTCAAAGAACAGAAACCAAACCAAGAAACCAATAGTAAATTTATATGTTTAATTGGGAAACATTCCGCTTAATTGGGACAGGAAATTTTAAGCAATGAAGAAAATTAGGATATGTTGCAAGTTCCTATTATTAATTATGAAGAATTTTCTAAAATAGATAACAAATTAGCATGTTACGATGACGATGAAGACTATGAGGATTCAATTGTAGCGTTATTTTTATGCAGGAAGGAAATGAAGGGAGCCCTACATCCGCACTGAATATCTGTGCTGATTTTGTAGAAGTGAAATGTCACAAAAACAAAGGACAGAATACACTTTTTTTGCAATGAATTGAATTGTATGTACCCATTTGATATTATAAATATGTTTTTTTTTTTCTTAACAGTTTATATTACATATTTGTAATTTATATGATAATTTATATTACGTATACGTAATTTACAGTTTCCAAGAGTTTATACAATAAAATTATTGAAATACATATGCATTGTTTAACTTTATGTGTGTATTACTGGTTAATGGCCTTAGTTGCCAAAACCAAATAAATGAATTTAAAAAAAATGAGAAATTTGCTTAATTGGGACAGCCGCTTAATTGGGACTTTTGTCCCAATTAAGGGGAATCGACTGTATATTCATCAGTGAATTTTTAATTGTCTTTTTAATGAGATCAAGTGATTGGCAAGACGCCACCGAGGTCTGGATTATAAGGTGCTGAAGATGGGAAGAAAAACGATGTTTTCAACGTATGCCAGTCGAGTTTTCTCGCATTATTCGCTCCTGTCGTGTACAGAGGTGTCCAAAACTGTTGGCGGTGGGCGGATCTCGAGGCGGCTCGAGTCACTTTTTAATCACGTTCCGCGAGACTTACGGTCCTGTGTCACGCGACGTATCCCGCCCTCCGGCTCTCTGTGCGTGAGGAGGACCTTTCGGCGTGACGTTCGTGTAAAAGCGCGCGAAAAATACTAGCTTTGGCGCCAAAAAACGAAGGATTTGACGCAGAAAGTAATGATTTAGTACAAAGTATTAACAATTCGGTGAAAAATGAATGATTCTGTATTTTACGACAAACCATTCATTTTAACTGAAAGTTTTTGTTAATTAATTAAAATATACATAAACTGTACATAAAAATTTTTTTTCGACGCGTCAATCCAAGCACAAAAATAACGGTAGAAGCGGGATGCGAACCGCGGAACTTGGAAACCAACAACTATACCCAGGTATTCATACCGCTCAGCCGACTCGGCTATTGCTATGCCTGGACCGACTCACGTTGAAACTAGTATTTATGTCATTGTTATCATCGTATGATAGATGTCGCTATAGTATATATTCAAAGTATGTATATTTTTATTTTTTATTATTCAATCAGTCATCATTTATTCACAAGCTTAATATTATTACTTTCCGACAGTCTATTTATTTTAGTAAGTACCGCTCGGGTCTCGAACCAAACTATAGACTGAATGGATGAGAAACGACTACTTATAGTTCCGACTCGACCAAGGTCCGCGGTTCGCATCCCGCTTCTGCCGTTATTTTTGTGCTTGGATTGACACGTTGAAAAAAAGAATTTTATGTATAGTATATGTATATTTTAATTAATTAATAATAATATTGTAACATAGTCAATGATCTATAAAAGTAGATTAGAATATTGAAATAATAAAATAATATTCTAATAAAAATTTAAAAAAATCTATCAAAGTTTTTGCATGAAAATCGATGAGTTGTCGCGAAAGTGTGAAATTAACAATTTAGCGCATATTTTATTTTAATGTAAACACATATAGGAGAATACCGACAGACGGTGATAGTAATTCTGAAGTCTCATCTATGGAAATCTATGACGCTTACCATACTGCATATGGCTAAGCGCTGCATGTCGAATGTTGATCAGCCAACGTCATAGACTACAGCCCGAGATACACGTTTATTCATCCTTATTATTACAGTAATTTACTATGAACAAATTTTAATTCATAGGCTATGACAGACATTTTACGGGTGAAGGATCAAAGTCACACGAACTGGGGGTATTTTGGAGCTCAAAAATCGATTAAAAATCCTTTTTTTTTTAAAACTCCGTCAGAGATCGAACCCACGACCTTTGGCTTGCAAAGCAAACGCTTTGACCACTGAGCTATACCCGCCGGCAAATATATTTCGTATAAAAAAAAATGGTTAGGAGTAGTAAATATGCGATTTGATTCAACAATGTACGATTAAGTGTATTTATCAATGATTTTAAAAAAAATTACCGATATGACGCAAAAATTAACGATTTGACGTTAATTAACGATATCGCCTCAAATATTGATATATTCCACTTGAGAGAAGCCCAGTTTCGACAAAAAAATTTATCAAAGTAATTTCGTAGATCTTCTGTTTAGCGGGCTCCGGGACTTTTTAAATGATTGTACTATTATTGTGTTATTTATAAATTGTTATTTATCCTGTATCCTGTTTTAGAAATGAATTAAATATTAAAGTTATTTGTAATGTTTCTAAAAGAAAAATAAATTGAAAATTGAAATTAATATGTAGTTCCCGACGGCCTTCCGGAGCTTTAAACTTATAAAAATATACAGATTTTAGTAATTTCGAAACCGAATAGTTAGTTTCTTTTACCGAATCGAAGAGGGCGAATGTCAGGGCCGGATCGCTTATTTTTAGATTAGCGGCGGAGGTGGGCCCGGCGATAAGTAGGGGCTTGGGCAATAATTCAATAATAAATTACGCGTTTTATTGGCGCCCTCTAATCCGGGAACACGGGCCTCACATCAATGGGGGGCGCCAATAAACTTGACAAGGAAAACTTTTGACACATCCCCTTATTAGATACGCCACTGATTATATTTATGGTTTCATTAATATTTAGTTAGGTGTCAAGCCCTATCGTTCACAGACACTTCGTTCAGCGCACGGGACAACTGGTGCACGGGATGTCTCGCTAACCTAACCTAAACTAAGGAATTGTCCAGTTGATTTGTCTCGTTAACGAAATAAATTAGGTTAAGTTGGCGAGATGTGACACGGAGAGATGAGGACCACATGGTGAAGAAAGCCCTCAACATACCCACGCTGAAGAGAAGACCTGGAAGACCACAGGCAACTTGGACTGCAACTGTAAACAAGGATATGAAAACTATGGGTTTGGCGAATGTGCACAAGGAGAGCCGACCCCAGATGATGGGAAATGTCTAGGCTAAAGAAGAAGGTTAAGTTAGCGAGACATCCAGTGTACCAGTTGTCCCATGCACCAAATAGCCCGTGCACCAGACGTCCAGTGCTTTTCACGTCGTTACCGACGAGTCGCTGAACGAATTGTATGTGAACAAAATGCTGCGAAAACATATTTTTAAAATTCATACTTTGAGATACATTTCAATATGAAATTAATGAATATTTTATATCTTGCCGTTTTGTCGGCGGGCATAGCTTATTGGTGAAAGCGTTTGCTTGCCAAGCCGAAGGTTCTTATTTCGATCCCCAACGGAGATGAAAAAAAACCACTTTATCGATTTCTAAGCTCTAAAAACACCCGGATGGTGTTAATTAGATACCTCACTCGTAAAATTCCAGTCATAGCCTATTAATCAAAATTGGTGATAAACGAAAATCGTTCCGTGAATATCAACCATTCATAGTGAATTCCTGTAATATTGGGATTATGCGTGAATGTTGGGGTGTGTGGTCTATGATGTATGTTGGCGGATCACCACTCCGCATGCAGCGCTTAGCTATATGGAGCATAGCAAAAGTCGTAGAATCACAAAGATGAAACTTCTGAATCTCTATCACTGTATGTCGGTATTCTTTTGTATGTGTATACATGAAAAAACATTCACTTTACGATATTGCGCATTACTAGCAATCAAGTCTAGACTCTACTGTTACTGTTACTATTATTATTATTATTATTATTAGTATTTGTATAGCGCTCTTTTATGACCGAATGATCATTCCAAAAGCGCTTCTTTGCCTCTCTGAGTAAAAAGGTGGGTCTTGAGTCTGCTTCTGAAGGATGCCTCCGCTTTAAGCTCTCTTATGCTTTCCGGTAGTGAGTTCCAGGCCATTGGTGCAGCGTAGCTGAAAGCCCGATTGCCAAAGACCGTGCTAGGACTACCTCCCGTCAGCTGCAGGGTGCTTCTATTTGCTCTAGCCGATCTGAGTAGTACTACTAGGGTAGTCAACCTTTTCATGCCTAGCACCCACTTTTGCCTATTTTTCATGGTAAAATTTCCCTACCGCCCACCAACCTCGCTATATTTCAATTCATTATATGGGTGGAAAAAAATCTAGAAGGAATGTAGGAGATTCGACAATGCTCAGCGCTCACCACGGAAGCCCGTATCGCCCACTAGTGGGCGGTACGGACCAGGTTGACGACCCTTGGTTAGATATTCAGTTTCATTGATCAAGATGGACCCGTGGGAGGTTCCAGTGACGGCCCTATGGCCCCCAGGGGAGTCCTGCTCGGTCGTGAGCATCCCGTTTATAACCGAATGGTGCTCTGTTACGAGCAAACGTAAAAAATAAAATCGCTCATACAAAAAGGATCTTAGTTTTCAAAAAATATATGTAAGTGTTTCTTTGTATCTAGAACGAACGAAACAAATTGATATAAAAAAGGTTTATTTAGTGTATACGTATTGACATCAGCATGATATAGCCCTTGCTGACTGGTACCGAAAACCTCGATATACAATCTTTCGTCTCTTATTTCCGTTCGCTTTTCGCACATGTATGTGTCGCCATATTTGCATTTTGGACAAATCCGGTCATGGGTGTGACGTGAGTTATATAGATCGTCGCTTGCGGCGATGGTGTGACCGACCACGGCGCCGCACGGCAGTCAGTGTGTGCCGACGACCGCGAGAATGTCGCTTTATGGCCGGCCCGTTTGATAAAGTTATCGGAATATACATGTGCTTCTGAAAAAGTCTTTGTGTTGTTAATCTGCTCCTCATCCTGCCACCACGCGACTGTATAACCACCTTTTAAAGAGAGGAGGATGTGAGTATATATATACATGTAATAAATAACGTTCCCTCTTGTAAACCTGCAATAATGCAGAAATAGATTTAGATTGGAACAATTCCGAACGAAAACAGAGATTTCCAATCTGTTTTATCTTAAAAATAATTGTTTTGTTCAGTAAATTTAGAGCCTTCACTTTAAGATCTATTTCAAAGCCAACTATTTTTTTTGACAGTTTTTAATTCAATTAACGGTCAGTAAAAATACCTAAGAAGGTAAAAAGAATAACCGTTTGGCAATAGAAAAATATCAATCGGCAGGAAATTTTTTATAAAGGTAATTAATAATAGGTTAGGTTACCATTTTATGAGTTAATTATGCATTCAATTGACATTATTTTTTCGTAACTGGCCAGTGATTTTATTCACTGCCAATTGATTTAAATTATTGCCAAAACCTTGATTTAGTCACTAAACAAAGAAATACAGGGCTACTTCAAACATTACAAATGCAGAAAAAAAAATTACATTCCCGAATCCATAAAACTAGGTGTATTATATATAGATCACGTCGGTATTTCAACGACAAACAACTTCTTCTTATATATGAAGGACAAATCCGACCTATCCTTGAATACGGCAGTCACCTTTGGATTGAACTGCATAAAAGATTTTTTACCTTATTATTATTATTATTATATAAGTATTTGTATAGCGCTCTTTTATGACCGAATGATCATTCCAAAAGCGCTTCTTTGCCTCTCTGAGTAAAAAGGTGGGTCTTGAGTCTGTTTCTGAAGGATGCCTCCGCTTTAAGAGAACTTATGCTTTCCGGTAGTGAGTTCCAGGCCATTGGTGCAGCGTAGCTGAAAGCCCGATTGCCAAAGACCGTGCTAGGACTACCTCCGTCAGCTGCAGGGTGCTTCTATTTGCTCTAGCCGATCTGAGTGTCTCTCCACGCGCGCTTATTTCTGAAGGCTTGATAAGTTCTGTCAGATAGCCCGGTGCAGTTCCGTTGAGTGCCTTGTACATTAAGAGGCATAATTTATACTGGATTCTAGCCGAAACTCTCAACCAGTGCAGTCGGTGTAGTATTGACAGAATTTGGGTGCGTTGTAGACTAGTCGTGCCGCTGCGTTTTGTAACGACTGCAATCGATTTAATTGTTTGGCTGGCTGGCCTGCGTGCAGTGCGTTGCAGTAGTCCATTTTGGAGACTATAAACGCATTTACCAAACTCTTTGTAGCGTCTCTGGGTAAGCATCTTTTTACCGACCGTATCTGACGCAGGTTAAAAAATCCAGATTTCACCGTTTTTGTGATATTACCGCTAAGATTGAGGAACTGGTCAATTTCTACTACCAGCAGCTTGACGCTTGTAGAAGGGATGACATCATTACCACAAATGGCCAAGGGTTGTAAGTCCAATAGATGTTGTCTTCGAGCTGTGGCCATTACCATGTACCTTATTTTAATATGGATCAAAAGATAACCACACTGCTCAAATCAAGAAGAAGTTTCCTACAGTCGACAACGCAACTGGTGATACCTGAGGCCATCCTGCGGCTGAAAATGTGGAGAAGCGCAACTGAGGGGAATACTTGGATTACCCCGAAATAGGACCTAGCCCCTGGACACAACCAGAGGTGGAATATATGGAGGTCCCTTAACAGACTTCGGACCGGAGTATGCGTGACGAGGACACAAATGAAAGCATGGCAGTTTTACAGCGGACCGACTGAATGTGACTGCGGCGTGGAGCAGAACCTGTCCCACCTTCTGGAGTGTGCGCTGTGTCCGAGTAGATGCACCCAGGAAGACCTGATGATGGCCGGGAGTAACGCCATCGACGTCGCCCACTTCTGGACAGACAGGATCTGACTGTTGTTTCCGACACGATTATATATAATATAGGTACTGGGGCACGATGTTTTGACTTTGTGCGGAATGACGTAGGTGAAAGAGCGAACAAGAAAGTCTTACTATGTCGGTCAAGACACGAAGGTAGACCGAGTTGAGACATGCACTTCTAATGCCGCGGGAGAGCATAAATTGCAGTTTCCTTTTATTCGAACTTTCGTGTTAGCGCCGTCTAGGAAGTTCGTCAGGAACTATACATAAAATGGATTCGCAAGACGCAGATCGGACATATGATGAGGCAAGAAAAAATATGCTGACTGAGCTTTGAGGCGACAAATCATGACGACCATACGTTACAGCTATGTGGGAGGGCATGCCATATAATTCTTCTTTAGCCTCGCCATTTCCCATCATCTGCGGTCGGCTCTTCTTGCGCACATTCGCCATGCCTGTCTGTCCTGCGTTGCATTCTCGGTCAGATCACCGTCTACAGTTGCAGTCCAGGTTGCCTGCGGTCTTCCAGGTCTTCTTCTCAGCGTGCGTATGTTCAGGGCTTTCTTCACAATGCGGTCCTCACCACTCCGTGTCACATGCCCATACCATCTAAGGCGGTTTTCCCTTGTCTTTTTAGGTATGGGAACCACCCGAAATGAACCCCGAATATGCTCATTTGGAACTCTGTCCACTCTAGTCACACCGCCCGCCCACCTCAGCATCTTCATCTCTGCCACATGAATCCTATCCAAGTCAGCGGGGTCCAACACTCCGATCCGTAGAGCATAGCTGGCCTTACAGCAGTTTTGTGGATTTTACATTTGGTCCTAACTGGAATGTTGCTATCACATGCCCTTACCGCTTATCATTTTTATCGTGCATCATGTTTCTTTTTTTGGCGGATTTTTTTTTATTGCTGTTTGCAGCCGCAGTTTGCCGCAAGGCAGTAGCTTTCTAGGAAAGTTAAAGAGCTACCGTTGACCGCCAATTCGGTTCATCCACCACCATCTCAGCTATGAGGTCTTGCCCACCACACAGATCCATCATAGCCTCGCCTCAGAATATGTCGGAGAAGCCTATGGATGGTGTTCCACTGGGCACGCCATAAAATAAGACTTGCAAAAACCACGTTTATTTTTTTCAGTTTTCCATTCAGAATCGATCGCCCATTTTGACAGTCAAGGAAGTGGAATAATAACTTTGAAAGTTAACGACTGGTCCGTAGAAATCCGCCGGTTAACTCATTCGGTTAAATATTTAACTTTTGTGGAGTTTTAGAACTAATTGCTGTACGCTGACACGCTACCCTTGTACACATAACAAAATATGGCAATGGAAGATGTGTTTAACTGTGTATCAACAAATGCACAGTTCGTTTCTCAGAGAAGTTGAAAAAATTAGTCCAAAAAATAAGTTTATAACAGAATCATGTAAAACACATGCGAAATCTATGGAGACAAGTGTATGAGCGTAAAACACGTGCGCATATGGTGCAGAGTTCAAGAACAGGCGTATAAACATCTAATGATGAGGAGCGTTCCGGACGGCCATCTGTTTCAGACGAAACAATCGCAAAAGTGGAGGCAGCGATTCTCTCAGATCGCAGAGTGACGGTTCGTAAGCTCGCCGGAACGATCCCCGATGTCAGCAAAACCTCTATTGACAAGATTTTGACGGAGCATCTAGGGTATGCTAAGGTTTGCGCGAGGTAGATACCAATAATGTATCCCGAAGACCACAAACGTCAACGCGTTGAAGCGGCCCAAGAACTTCATCAAGACCACGGAACTCTAAAAGAAAGTAGCTATTATAGGTTGGTTACCTTAAGGAATTTCCTAGAGAGACCACGTCACGAACAATGAGGTTATCAGCTTAATCAAGGAAGTTAGGCACCTAGTAAGAACCATCTCAGAGAGACGATCGGTCACATCATGCGCCACGACGGTCTTCTTCACGACATTGTGGAAGGGATGGTTGAGGGTAGAAACTGTAAAAGGCGCCCTGGATCATTTGCAGCAAGTGTTCGAGGACACGAGTTGTAGCTCTTATGCTGAGTTGAAGATGACTGCAGAGATTCGAGAGGAGTGGAGATCGAGATGCAAGATTTTGTTGCTGCAAACCAATCCACCGGATTGATACTACGAAGAAGACCCTAAGAAATGTCTCTATATACGGGTCGTAAGTTTGCTAGCTTCATATCGTTCACCGATATCGACCGATTGTGCTCTCCTGCATGCGTTTTCCTTTTTACAAAAACCATGATCACATCCAATAACATTTGCAATTTAATACTAAGTTGCTAGGAGTTAAAGTTCCCAAATGTGGTTCAACTTAACCGTATTTTAGTCACGCGAGGCATACATAACCACCGGTTAACTGTCGTATAACTTTGCGATTTAACGTGCGGGTTAGCGCGTAAACCACAGTTATTATTTAACTGCGAGACCCGCGTATCAATCAATCGGGTATAATTAAAATGGAAATAAATATCGCAAATTACGTGGGCGATTTCAATTAATTTTCTCTTTTATTAAATGCTGATTTAACCAAGCGAATGTGATTACTAACACACAATAAAATTGAGTGTGATTCTTTACTGTCGGATCTTTACGCCGAGATCGTCGTCGGGACGCGTGGTGGAGGGATGACAAGCAGGCATCCAAATCAAAGAACTTGTCGAAAAGCGCATTGTAATTTGCCGACGGGTATAATTTGATCCAAACCAAAGGTCGCGGGTTCGATCCCCGAAGAAGAATAAATAAAATAAAAAATAAAATCGATTTCTGAGATCTAAAATACCCACGGTTGGTGTGAATTTGATCCCTCACCCGTAAAATTTCAGTCATAGCCTACATATATTTATATATATATATGTGATTAATAATAAATATTTAGTAGTTTGGGAAGCATAGCTCTATGTAACCCCAGGTGAGGTCTACCTGTGTGTTTTTTTGGTCCACTGCATATTACTGCGATTTCATTTCAGCAAAACGAATCGGTTCGGGAACATTGGAACACACAATAATACGTTCCCAATATCTACAAGTATAAGAAAAGGTTCCCCTGGATTAGAATTATTCACAAATCAATACAAAAAAAACATACCCGTATATAAGGCCGTGCGGATATCAATTTCGTTCCTTTATATTTACAATATCCGCTCCATATTTGGAGCATACCTCCTTCGTAGTATCAATCCGGTGGATTGGTTTGCAGCAACAAAATCTTGCATCTCGATGTCCACTCCTCTAGATCCTCTGCAACCCTCTTCAGCTCAGCATAATAGCTGCAACTCATGTCCACGAACACTTGCTGCAAATACTTCCGTCTAGGGCGCCCTTTACAGTTTCTACCTACGTCCCTTCCACAATGTCGTGAAGAAGACCTTCGTGGCGCATGATGTGACCGATCGCCTCTCTGAGATGGTTCTTACAAGATACCTATATTCCTTGATTATGCTGAGAGTCTCATTGTTCGTGACGTGGTCTCTTCAGTAAATTCCGAGAATTCTTCTATAAAACCACATCTCAGAGGCCTCTAGTTTTTTTTATAACACTTTCAGATAAGCACCATGTCTCGCAGCCGTACATCAAGATGCTCCAAGCAAATGTTTTGGCAAGTTGCTTGCGGAGCTTTAAATTAATATTTTTTGACTTTTATTTTTATTGAACGCTTGAATTGAATTCTTCTGTATGACCACATCTCAAAGGCCTAAATTTGAATTAAAATTTGATATTTGGTATTTATAAATTTGTCGCAAACATAGCGTATTATATGGAGCCGATTCAACAATAGATGTCGTTCTTTCCGGCCGATCTAAAGAGCAGATTTTTTTTTAAATAACAATATTATTTTTTATAAAGTCGCTGTGAAATATTTTGGCCAAAAAACAACATACGGAATTTAATTCTTTTGACCATTTTCAATCAAGCAAAAAAAAAAGGGTTTTTCTTTGAAGAATTTTTCTCCGTCGATGTGACAGTGTGTGACCTTTAACTTCACATAGACGCAGTGATATGAAACCTTTTTGCTTTGTCATACAAAAACATATTTAATGTATTACTAAGACATGTCTTCTTCTTTGTGTCAGCGAAGGCAAATTAGTCCAGCATTAGGTATTGATGTGCAGTTTTTTTTTATGTAAACACTGATATCCTCCTCTCTAAGTTGGGTATCGAATTACTACTAGACTGAGGAGCAGATTAACCTTTAAGCGCCCAGTGGTCCCATACGGGACCGCAAATTTGCGTCGTTCAATGCCCTAGCAGGCCAATGTTTGAAATGTTTCGTCGCACAATAGATTCTTCCGTGAACTTAGTTTAATACTATTATTACAAATTAATGTAATCCGATTGAGAATTGAACCATAAGCACTCCTGTATGGGACTGTAGGGCATTGGACGATGCAAATCTGCGGTCCCGCAAGGAAACCACTGGGTGTTTAAAGGTTAATAACACAAAGAACTTGTTTTCGAAGCACAATTCGAAAGATTTTTGTCGAATTTCTACGCTTGACCGGTATGGCATTTCGCCGGCCGGGCGCCAGTTAATTTACAACCACCGAACACTGTGACATGCCACGCCGCCAATGATCGCGGCAAAAAATCAAATTAAAGATGACAGTTGCACCAACATGAAATGGAGCAACTGTCATAACAAATAAAATGGCATAAAGTGCAAGCGCCTGCGTAATATTAGAAGGCATAAAAAACAGTTCTTAACCACTCAGTTATTCCCCCGGTGGTTGTTACATACTTCCGTTTCCTTTTCCCATTCCTCCGATCCTGCCAAGCAAGGGTTCGAGTCCTTGCTCTATTAGATCGCCACGTTTCTCCCAACCTACCTCCTTAACAAAGTAAGCCTGAATACTTATACATATATATATATTAAAATATTATTCAAGTTTTCTTACTAATATTATCCGATAGCCGGGCTCTACGTGACGACCTAAGAAATCACCAGAACGTGATAGAATCTACAAAGAAATTTCTACGTTATCGATCTACAACTTAACCTTTAACCCTTTCGCATCGGTTGTCGGCATATGCCGTCAAATATTTCCCGACCGTTGACATCGGTTGACGTGATATTTCCTTTTGCTACTTTCAGTACTCATTGTGACATCTACGGTATGAACTTGAAACTGCAGTCATTCGCTTTATCAACCTACATGTATTCTTTAGAGAAATCTGTAAAGCATTTAAATAAATATCGTTAGGTTTCGTCACAGCAGCGATTTTTCTGTAAGCCACGTGTGTCAATGCCACCACATGTATGGAGTTACGTAATGAACGTTTGTTAAACATAATAGTTTTTTATGCATCATCTGATAGCTAAATGGTACAAGAACCAATGTGATATATGAAAATAGGTCAGATAAGTATATTTATGCTTCAAATACTAGTTTCCCCTGTCCCGTCATGTTATTGGAGACCCAGATGGGTACCCGTTACTGGCCGCACGCAAAGAGCTACTTGTTAGAGAGTGGCTGAAGGCCTTCCCGTGATTCTAGGTGCATCAGTTAAATGCCAAATAATCTAAGGCTGCGAAGTTAGTATACTACAGCGAGTCTCGAATTGCTTTTTTTGGCAATACGTTGCTATCCACGATGCAAGATGGACTGACGACAGGCGAGTGATTTGATTATTTGGAATTGTCACTTAGATCGGGTGATTAGTCCTTCGCTTCCATGACATTTGCATAAATAGCGGTCACCTATACAAGGTTCGTCGGCGTATAATGTTTTTTTAACTATGGTGATCTAACGAGAACCGTTCTTACAAAGTGTTATTGTCGTTTAAAAGATGGTGAGGCTCTTTTCTCAGTGTATTGCATTAAGCATTGATAGGTACGAGATTTGGTTTTATCGATTTTTACCTGGGCATTCCACGACCTACCTTTCAGGATACACCTGGCGTAGTCTATCACAAAAGGAAGAAGATATAAGACCATGACTGAGGTATTTTAAAGAACAGATTTTAAATACTACGTATATAAATAAATATACTCATATACTTGATAGAGTTATGGAATATGAGTCGATATAATCTATGATTTCAACTCGATATAGCCCTCTCAGGCTGATGTTAAAAGCCTCGATATCCGATCGTTTGTCTCTTATTTTTGTACGCTCGTCTGACACGCATGTATAACTAATACAATATATATTATGTAGACACATAGAGGAGAATACCGACAGATGGTGATGGTAATTCTGCAGTCTCATCTGTGGAAAGTTATTTTCTTCCTAGTTCGATTACTTATGTATTCATACAGCCTTAATTTATGTTCTTTCAATGTATATATTTATAAAGTTTGGGAAACACGACTGTTAATTTTTAGGAACACAGACGTAAGGTTGGTTCTCTTAGTCTTTTCTACCGTTATTACCACGGTCGCTGCTCTTCGGAACTTAAAGAACTAATTCCTCCTGCATCCACCCACAGCCGACAAACTCGTCTTACACTTGCCGAACATCCATACACGGTTAATATATGTCGACCAAGAACTAGCAGCTTCCAAAGTTCCTTCCTTAATGCCACCGGTAAGCTATGGAATGCTCTTCCAGCGTCTGTGTTTCCACCTTCCTACAATCTGGATCTCTTCAAGAAACAGATAAATATACACTTGCAATCTCCCCAACCCACACACAAACAAGAACACAACACACGTTTCCCGCATGCAGCGTCCAGCCTCCATGCGTTTACATAAAAAAGAAAGGCCAGTGGTAAAGCGTTTGTTTGTCATTCAAACGCCGGTGGTTCAAAACCCAACCAAACTAATTTTTTTTTAAATTGATTCAATTTAATATAAGCTTTTTACATGCTTTAGTATGTGAAAAGGTAGGTTCCTGACACGTAGGGTTGAGCCACCCCTTAAGGACAAAAAAAAATGTCCAAGCCTCGGGAGCGTCGGGTTCATCGTCCGATATCCTTTAAAAAAACCTTGATTATTAACCACCCAAATATTACTCTGGTACTACAGCCGCATTCTACGCAAGTTCGCGAGCTCTTACTCTGGATGCTCCCGGGAGCCATCTATGTTCCCATGTGGACCTGCACGCATAAGAGTTCTGGGATAAGGCATATACAATCTGAGCTTATAGAACTGTGAAACTGCAATTTACGATATTCCATGCTCCAAATATAAAGTGGATATGGTAAAATAAAACTGGTCAAGACCATACATGTTCCCAGGTCGAAACTTGGATACAGTGATTAGGACGAACTGTAGACAATGGCAGCTGGCAGAACTAAATGAGGGCCATTTCTGGTGATCACACACCAGCGAGTGTGGCTTAGTAGTTGAGCGTTTGCTTACAATATCAAAGTTCGTGGATTCGATCCCCGACAAATAGTTTTTCAATTTATTAATTATTTTCTGGTAATTAGCCGGCGGCTATAGCTATATATAATGGTCATAGCGTTTGCTTGACAAGCCAAATGTCGTGGGTTCGATCCCCGACGGATATTAAAAACAAATCGTACCACCGAACATAAGACGCAAAGTCATATGCGCCGAAGAAATGCGTAAGGCAATCAACCAACCGCCCCACTGCTTGTATAATCAGATACCCCCAACACCCAGACTGAAGTCGCGAAGCAGCTTTCTGAGATCCACACAACCTGTCACATCCGGCCATGAAAATGAGAGACTTCAACTCTGCAACAAATCGCACCAGAGGATTTCATTACTCCAAAGGAAGGCCTCCCAACTGGCAAGAGCCTTGACTGGCCGACCTGGAAATCCCTAAACAGATTAAGAACCGGAGTTGGTAGAACAAAGGACAACCTCGAGCGGTGGGGAATGCTTCGGCAGGGAGAGACACTATTGTGCGACTGTGGAGACCTGCAGACCGCCTCACACCTACGATGCTGCTCCATGTGCCCAACAAGTTGCACATATCAGGACCTAATGCTGGGCAACACACGAGCTATCGATGTTGCCATATATTGGGGAAAAATAATTTGACGTCGCTGACACGAAGAAGAGATTAAAAACAAAAAGATTTTTAATCAATTTCTTACCTCTAAAATACGGTTTTTGTGAATTTGATCTCTCACCCGTGAAATGCCAGTCATAGCATATTAATCAAAATTGGTGGTAGACGAAAGTCGTCCAGTGAAGACCACCCATTCATAGTGAATTCCTGTAATGATAAGGATGATGCGTGAATGTCAGGCTGTAGTCTATGACGCTGGCGGATCAACACTCCACATGCAGCGCTTAACCATATGTAACATAGTAAGTGTCATAGAATCCACAGATGAGACATCAGCATTGCTATCACCATCTGCTGGTATTCTCCTGTATATGTTTACATTAAAAATACGTTTTTTTTAAATGCTTACAAAGCTCCATAATTATACGATGGTCGGTGTAAAATTGAACTCTTATTTGTTTAATGCCAGTCATAGCCTATTAATAAAATACTGGCTATATTTAAACATTGCACCAACAGTCTGATTCTACTGATCGTTAAAATTTCCTTCCACGTATCTGTGAGTTACTGTTGCAGTGGTGGCCATATGCCTCAACGGCCATTTGCATAGATCTCTCTGTAGATCAATCGTGCCGATACATCCTCTGAGTAAAAAAGGTAAGCGTCATAGCATCCACGATGCGGTTCGAGCTGTGGATCGACAACCATCGAAAGATATCATTCTTCTTCGTAGTATCAATCCGGTGGATTGATTTGCACCAAAAGAATCTTGCATCTCGATCTCAACTCCTCTCGGTCCTCCGCAACTCTCTTCAGCTCAGCATAAGAGCTAAAGCTCATGCCCTCGAACACTTGCTGCAAGTACTCCCCTCTACAGTTTCTACCCTCAACCATCCCCTTCACAATGTCGTGAAGAAGACCATCGTGTCGCATGATGTGACCGATCGCCTCTCTGAGATGGTTCTTACTAGGTGCCTATCTTCCTTGATTATCCTGAGAACCTCATTGTTCGTGACGTGGTCTCTCTACAAAATTCCGATATCTCTTCTTTATGTCCACATCTCAAAGGCCTCTATTTTTTTTTCATCATTTTCAGATGAGCACCATGTCTCACAGCCGTACATCAAGATACTCCAAACAAATGTTTTGGCAAGATGCTTGCGTTGCTTTAAATTAATATTTTTTACTCAAGAAAAGATATCATCAATGCTTATAAAATCTACAGAGAGGACATTTAAATACTCAGGTAATATGACTAGTGACGACTACGCGAAATTTGCGACACTGTCATGTTTGTTGGTTCTTCTCCCACCCCGCTGCATAATTATAATTTTAAATTAATTTTAATTTAAAAAATAATAAATTAAAAATATTTAGTTTTGATTCACAATTTATTAATTTATAAAAGAAATCAACAAGCTTATACAACTGAGATGGGAAATCTTCAGTACATTTTTAATGCCAAAATTCCGCTGTCTTAAAACTAAGGCGTTTAACCAATGCATCCTCCCTGAATTAACTTATGACGCAGAGACGCGGAATGTAACAGCAGGTCTTACACATAAAGTTAAGGTCACCCAGCGAGGAACACTGATAGAGGTTGTAAATGACCATACTTATAAGGGAGAAGATATCAAACTAGGACGAAATAACTTCTCAAAAGAAATCGACAGGCATATACAATTGGGATGGGCAGCATTTGGAAGACTAAAGTACATTTTTAAAGCGAAAATTCCGCAATATCTTAAATCTAAGACGTTTAACCAATGCATCCTCCCTGTATTAAGTTTTGATGCAGAGACGTGGAATCTAACAGATGGTCTAAAACACAAGTAATAGGCACAGTCAAGTAGCAATATGATATATCTGTCGAACGAGACGACGGTCGATGGAGAAGAAAAGTGCATGATAGACTTACGACATCAGAAGAATAGCAGGAGTGGCCTGGATGCGGTAGGCGGAGGATCGAAGAGGATGGAGACTCATGCAGGAGGCCTACGATCAACAGTGGAAAGACACAGGCAGACGACGATGAATCTCCCCAACCCACACACAAACACAACATACATTAATGCTTCAAAGAGCCGATGGTTCGACATCGCTTGTTCAAGCGATCGTATCCTGTAGATCTCCACAAAGGACGATAGATTCCGCATCCTAATTGATGGAGCCTCGTCCTCTTGTTTATGCCTGAACTTCCAACATCATTAGTTCAATGGAAGCAGCTCTAGAAAAATAAACGAGAGACACCGGGTTCGGTTCCCTTTGTTGGATTTAAATTTTACGACGTAAAATACAAAGCCGACTGTCGCAAAAAAAACATTTTTTTAACGTTTGTATTTATCAGAATTTGAAATGAAATAAGTAATGTTTAATATATATTTCTTTGCCGTATCCGCTCAATGGATTGACATTCCATTCGGGTTGAGCCGCCCCTTAGGACAAAATAATCCATGTCACGAGAGCTTCGGCATAACCTTTCCTTCCCTGTGATGTGTATCTTCTACACATTGCTTCTAATAACCATCAATATCTCTATAAATATAATAAATACAAGGTTAAGATTTTGGGGTATTCCTCCATAATATATTTACGCATTGATTTACAAATAATATTAATAATAATCAGAATTTATCTACAGGGTACATCGGAGGTATTTTGTGAATACCGGAAACAAATTCGCGCTGTGAGTGCCTCGAACTTGGGTCTCGAAGGTGTGTGGGAAACGCGACACTATATTCGCACCTCACTCTTTCATACTTCACTGTAAAGGAAGAGGAAAGAGCGTGGGGCCACTCCGGCCATTACCACGACTAGCGGCAGTAGCTTTTGAGCTTGAAACCTGAGTGGACCTATGCCCGTTTCGTGAGCGTCCCCAGATGTTTTTTTAAGTTTTCAGCCAATAAATCTCGATTCTTTTAATTTTTGACTTCAATTATAATTAATTAAGGGGATTAGCTATGAATGTTCTTAATTTCTGATTTAAAATCGCTGATTTTTGAAAGTGTTCTTCTTCTATGTAAAGGACAAATCCGCCCTGTCCTTGAATACGGCAGTCACCTTTGGGTTGGAGACCCAAAATACCTTCTAAATTTATTAACTCAGTTCTAAGAAGAGCAATTCGTTTGATAAACAATGACACTCTTACGTCTAACCTGCAATCAATGGAACACAGGCGTAAGATTGGTGCATTTCGTCTTTTTTACCGTTATTACCACGGTCGCTACTCTTCGGAACTTAAAGAACTAATTCCTCCTGCACCCACCCACAACCAAAAAACTCGTCTTACACTTGCCGAACATCTATACACGTTTAATGAGTGTCGGCCAAGAACTGGCAGTTTCCAAAGTTATATCCGAAGTCCGTTAAATAGAGGTCCGTTATATGGAAGTTTTTCTATAATGTAAAATGGCTCTTTAGTAGGTTAGAACAAAATTTGATAGGAATTTTTGTCCGTTATATCCGAAGTCCGCTAAATAGAAGTCCGTTATATCGAGGTTTAAGTGTATTATGAAATGACTTCTTAGTAGGTTATGCGAGTATTGATCCGCCAACGGAATTAGTGTATTGCCCGCTGGCCGCTGTCGGTTTTGATGATGGCGGCCGGTGCTCCCGAGGGGAATCAACTTGGAGAGCTCGGAAGACCGAAACCGTAGCAAAATCACTAGAATAGAATATGTATTTACTAGTAAAACATTACTATAATATCATAGAAAGCCACTATAAAGTTTATATAGTAGTTATACGCGTGCATTTCGAAATATTCCAAATTCAAATACTCCAAAAATAACGAGATACTAGTTTGTACACGTCGGAACTCATAAAGCCTTCATAGACCGCGAAACTCCAGTCTTTCAGCAAGTGAAACAGTGTTCAGTGTGATACATGTTCAAAAAACGTATGAAATACCGATACAGCGCTTGCAGGCTGGTGCCAAAAAGCCTTAATGTACGATCTTTCTCTTTTTTTTTGTTCGCTCGTCGGACACGCATATATATATAAATGTGAACAACTAACAGGCGCCATTTTGTTTGTTGTGACAGTGTGGTAGCTGTCACGCCATTAGTTCTATAAATATGCGCTACATTAATTTCGGGCAGTACCTGTTACTACTGCGGACGCTCAGTCGGAGTCTGCCCGGGACTTGTGAGAAACGTAGAAAGTTTCGTCCCGGGCAGACGACCAAAGTTTTTCATTCATTTATTTGAATACATATCAATGTGTTTCTCGAGCCGAAAAGTCTAGATATACGATATTTCGTCTCTCATTTTTGTTCGCTCAACGGCCACGTATATATATAAATGTTAGTTACAAGACATGGCGCTTGCGTCACCGGGGCGCTAACTGTCATGCCATTAGTTCCATAAATAGGCGTTAGGTGCAACTATTACTACTGAGGGCGCTCAGTCGAAGTCTGCCCGGGACTTGTGAGAAATGCAGAAAGTTTCATCCCGGGCAGATGACCGAAGTTTTTTCAATATTTTGTCTTAAATATATAACAATGTGCTTCTCGACACATTCTTTGAATTGGAGACCTGTTCCTCATCCACTCACCACGTTTTCCAATGACGTTCCCGGCGACATGGATTCGTCCCCAGACGATTCGTTCTACGACTCATCGCTAACGACGTGTGGCGCTCGGGACATCTGGTGGACAGGACAACTAGTACACTGTATGTCTCGCTAACCTTACCTTAAAGTTATTTTGTTAACGAGACCTATGGATTTCTGGACTCTACGATTACTGGACAAATCCTTAGGTTAGGTTAGCGATACAACCAGTGCACCAGTTGTCCCGTGCGCCAGACGTCGTCACCGATAAGTCGTAGAACGAATTGTCTGGGAACGATAGGTTGTGACACCGCATGGAGTCGCCATTGATCAACAGAGATGTCATTTTCACATAAAATTTAACATTTTTTTCTACATTATTTTATATAATTATATATATAGGCTTTAATTCCTAATTAATATAAAGGGTACGCCAAATAACTTTTTTTTTTAAAAACAGGGCGCAAAACATCGAGTGTAGCTTCGGCTGTGTGGCACGTAGCGCCGTCCTGTTGAAATCAAATGTCGCCAATATCCTCCTCTTCAATTTTTGTGAACGAAAATTCGTTCAACATGACTGCGCCGCATGGAAGCGCCATTGATGGCGCTTCACGCACACTTTCTGCCACAGCAGCAATATTCTCGGGTGGACGCACTGTTTTTGGCTTTTCACGCTTTGGTTTATCGATGAGGATGCCAGTTTCTTTCACTTTTTTCACAAGATAACGAACATACGGAGCTGACGGTGATTCTCTTCTTCCAAAATCCGTACGCAATTTTCGCACACATTCTGCAACATTACCATGATTTTCAAAGTAATTTCGCAATATTTCTCAGCGTCGTTCAAGCGTATACACAACCATATTCGTTTAGCGTAAAGATAAAACTAATTATCTGTCAAATCAGACATGAGTTAAGTGTTAGCATTCACGAAATAAGCACTAGTTGAAAAAAAAAAACGTTAGATGGCTAACCCTATATATTTTTAATATATTTTCATTAACGCATAAGCAGTTTCTTTTGATTGGAACCTCAATTAACGCGCTCCCATTGCTAGATAAGCTATCGCGCTAATGGAGGTTCAAATATGGAAATTTAATCGGCCGAATGAAACGAGCTGCAGTAAACTTTAACTGAGAGATATCGACCGGTTAAAAAAGGCGGTTAACGAGTTGAAATAACTATTAACTAAATTAAAATTACGCTTTTTACAGCTCCTTTCAAAAAATATATTTTCCATACTGAAAAAAAATGCTATTATTTTTAATTGTCATGCCCCATCTTTAAAAAGTCGACAAATCGCGGGTTCGTCTTTGAGATTGGACAATTATTTATTTATTTCCTTCAATAACATTACAATATATTTGAACAACTTAATTCGTTATCGAAGTATTTACATAAAAGTGTGGCCCTGTAAATTTATTGACACATTTAGTGTCAATGACCTCACACCCAGAACAAGCGTTAGGAGACTCAATGCAAATAGTTGACTTGTAACAACAAAAACCCTGTTATAAGTAAATCATGGATTACCCACAAATAACATGGCATTATTGTCACGAGATGAGTGGAGGAAGGAAGCAGGAGCAGGTCGCAAAGCAAGTAACGTATTCAGAAGCACAATTCGCGTTTATTTTCAAAATAAGACTTCGGTTTCCCCGCACGTTGACAGTTGAACCAACATGAAACGGAGCAACTGTCAAAACAAATAAAATGGCGAATGCAAACGCCGTGTATTTTTATATAAAATTAAGACTAACATAATAAGACGTGCATGTCAGGCGAGCGAACCAAAGTAAGAGACAAAAGATCGTTTTTCGAGGCATTTCGGAATTAGTGTACAAGAGACATCTTTTTTATGTAAACACATACAGGAGAATACCGACAGATGTGAAAGTAATTCTGAAGTCTCATCTGTGGAATTCTATGACGCTTACCATGGTGCATATGGCTAAGCGCTGCATGCGGAGTGTTGATCCGTAAACGTCATAGACAACAGCTCGAGATCCACGCATCATCCTTATTATTACAGGAATTTAATATCAATGGGTGGTCATCACGGGACGACTTTTGCCTACCACCAATTTTTATTAATAGGCTATGACTGGCATCTAACGGGTGAGGGATCAAATTCACTCACAATGATCTCCGTCAGGGATCGAACTTTCGACAAGAGCTTCAGCTTGCTAAGCAAAAGCATTAACCACTGAGCTATCAGGGTATTTTTTAAATGGATTTTTCAAGGATATTTTATTATTAGCCCTTCACTCCCGTGGCGCGGACCATTTCGTCCTAAGGGGCGGCTTATTATAATCGGAATACTCACTTGATAAATGCGCCATTCATTCATGTAATATGTAAGGGCGTGTTCAACTTGTGTAACAGACTTCCCGTCGAAAACAATGGGGCGACAATAGCCTTTTGTGTCTAAACAATATGCCGCAATTACGTCATGTGACCCATTTTCATAAATCAATTAGCATATCATTAAAAAAAAAAAACCGCGAATAAAGTATAAATTAAAAAATAAAACGAATATATGGAAAGCGTAATAAAACCATTCCATTTATGTAAACACACACAGAATGTAATACCGACAGACGGTGATAGTAATTCGGAAATCTCATCTGTTGAATTCAATGACACTTACCATCATAGTGCATATGGCTAAGCGCTGCATGTGGAGCGTTGATCCGCCAACGTCATAGACTACAGCCCGAGATTCACTTTTATTACAGGAATTTACTATGAATGGGTTGTCCTCGTGGGACGACATTTGTCCAACACCAATTTTTATAAATATGCTATGACTGTCATTTTACGGGTGAGGGATCAAATTCACAAAAACCGGGGTATTTCAGAGCTCAGAAATCGATTAAAAATCTTTTTTATTTAATCTCCGTCGGGGATCGAACCCACGACCTTTGACTTGCAAAGCAAACGCTTTGACCATTGATCTATACCCACCGGCTATCTGTAATAACTAAAAATATGTATATACAGTGATACCTCGACATACGAGTTTAATTCGTTTCGCAACCTTGCTCCATGTAAAAACAAAGTAAATAAATAAAAAATAAAAGCATGTATTTACCTTGTTTTTATATGGATCACGTTGAGTATGTAGCTCTGTTTATGAGACTGCAGTTTCGATTAACTCGTAGCCTTCCTCAATTCGTCACTGTCAAGAGTAACAACTCATAAACCGACTCATCGGTAACGACGTGGGGCGCACTGGACGTCTGGTGCACGTGAAATTTGGCGCACGGTAAAACTGGTGCACTGGATGTCTCGCTAACCTAACCTAAGGATTTATGTAATGATCGTAGAGTCCAAAGATCCATATGCATCTTGACATCAGCAAGATATAGCCTTTGCTGACTGGTACCGAAAACCTCGATATACTATATTTCGTCTCTTCTTTCTGTTCGCTTGTCAGACATGATGCGTCGCCATATTGACATTTTGGACAAGTCCGGTCACGGGTGTGACGTTAGTTATATAGACCGCCGTTAGTGGCGCTGGGCGACGGCCCATCACGGGCGCGCCAGTCGTGTGCCGACCGTCGGCGAGAGCATATTGTATTTTGGCCCGGCCGAATGATGTGACTAGGTCCGGGCCATAAGTTTGTAAAATTCATCGTAAATATATGTCAATGTGCTTCATAAAAAGTCTGTGTTATTAATCTGCTCCTTAGCATGCCACCACGCGACGGAATAACACCTTTGAAAGAGAGGATGATGTTGGTCTCGTTAAAGAAATTACTTAAATATTAATCCTTACGTTAGGTTAGGTTAGGTTAGGTTAGGTTAGGTTAGGTTAGGTTAGGTTAGCTAGACATCCAGTGCCTCAGTTGCCCCGTGCGCCAAATGTCCCGTGCACCAGACGTCCAGTGCGGCTTACGTCGTTAACGATGAGACGCATTGTCTGTGAACGAAATGCGGCGGAATCTCAATAACACCTGTTGCCGTTTTCAAAAAATACACTAAATCAGTTCGACAAGCAATATTTTTTTTGTAAATGGATTCTATACGTTTTAATGTCATGTAGAAAGCTTCCATAAATCATGTTTTATGTACAAAGACTATATTCTTCATTAAATTTTATGAGACATGACTACATAATAGAGGCCACGTTATATGAAAGTCGTAAAATAAGGTGTATCACACACTCGAAACACGAATTCTTCTTCGTAGTATCAATCCGGTGGATTGGTTTACAGCAACAGAATCTTGCATCTCGATCTGCATTCCTCTCGGTCCTCCGCAACCCTTTTCAGCTCAGCATAAGCGCTACAATTCATGTCCTCGCATATTTGCTGCAAATACTCCCGTCTAGGGCGCCCTCTACAGTTTCTACCCTCAACCATCCCCTCCACAATGTCGTGAAGAAGACCATCGTGGCGCATGATGTGACCAATCCATCGGGCTCGCATCTCTGAGATGGTTCTTATTAGTTGCCCATCTTCCCTGATTAACCTGAGAACCTCATTGTTCGCGACGTGGTCTCTCCAAGAAATTCCGAGAATTCTTCTGTACGACCACATCTCAAAGGCCTCTAGTCTTTTTTTATCACTTTCAGATAAGCACCATGTCTCACAGCCGTACATTAAGATGCTCCAAACAAGTGTTTTGGCAAGTTGCTTGCGGAGCCCTAAAGAAATATTCATTGACTCAAGAATTTTGGCTTTTCTATTGAAAGCTAGCCTTGCTTGATGTATTCCACTGTTGACTTCATTCAAGATGATATATTTTTCTAAAAAAATAATATTTTTTACTATTTAAAAAAAAGGGATTTAAACATTGACACTTAAAAACGAGACGTAAAATTAAAATAAATGGTACACAAAAATATGCTCGTTTCTTATAGTGTTAAGAATATTTTTTGGATCGTAAATCATGGCAACGATCACCGTTTCCGTAGTACAATAGCCGAGATGCAGCGGTTTGTTTATAGCAGCACTAAAATAGTAGCCCAATAACATATAAACAGCCATAAAATGAAACGTACATACGAGGGTTATCCGTTAAATAAGTTTCCCATGGCGCTAAAGTCCTGAAAAGCGCTGTTATTGTGGATCCTGCGATTCTGTAGTGTACCTTGGTTCCCCTACTCCAAATCCCTTTCCTAGCGAGCTGCCTGCGGATCTCAGTCTTGGCTTGACAGCCATACGTGATGGATTGCTTCACCTGCCAGGTGTGAGCTGCGCTCGGTGATCCGTTTTCTTGTCTGCAAAAAAAATTGCGCCGGTAGAAATCCATTCCCAGCTATGCGAAATCTACGAAGACAAGTGTATGAGCGTACAACACGTGCGCTTATGATGCAGAGAGTTCAAGAACGGGCGCACTGACGTCCATGATGAGGAGCGTTCCGGACGGCCATCTGTTTCTGACGAAACAATCGCAAAAGTGGAGGCAGCGACGCTCTCAGATCGAAGAGTGGCGGTTCGTAAGCTCTCCGGAATGATCCCTGATGTCAGCAAAATCTCTATTGACAATATTTTGACAGAGCATCTAGGGTGTGCTAAGGTTTGCGCGAGGTGGGTGCCAAGAATGTTGACCGAAGACGCCACCAACGAGCTCATCGCAAAATTTGGATGGGTTATTTTCAAACACCCACCCTACAGCCCGGACTTAGCCCCAAGTGACTACCATCTCTTCCCTGACATGAAGAAACGCCTGGGTGGAACGCATTTCGACAACAGAGAAGAGCTGGAAGAAGAGCGGTTCTCAGGTATCTGCGTGGCTTGGCGCGCGGATTTCTTCGACTCGGGTATTCAAAAGCTCGTATACCGCATGCTATGTAGACTATGTAGAAAAATAGAAGTCTGAACTTTCCAAAAGTGTACGCATTCATGGAGTTAAACATGTTTTACACTGTGAAAAATCACTGGGAACTCTATTTCACGGATAACCCTCGTACATAGCTGCTTCATGTAGCCGTGATATAGGGCAGCTATAAATATATTTAGATGGCTTTAGGGCTACAATACCATTTAGAAAACGACTATATTATAGTTATTTTTATTATATAAACACATGTAAAAGAATGCTGAAAGATGAAGAAGCAAGGTATGCATTTTTTCTACGTAAGCACAAGTCATGAGACCATCTGACGTTTCCATGACACTTACATATAGTGTAATATCATGTTACATATAGCGCAGTGGTGTGTTGATCCGCCAACGCCAATCGAGCATCATCCAATTATTACAGGAATTCACTATCGACATCCCCGTCTTTAAAAAAAAAAGGCGACAAGTCGCGTGTTCGTCACGTGGCCGCGTGGAGGAAGGATGCAGTAGCAGATTAACAACACAAAATAACCTGTTTTTGAAGAACGATTCGCATTTATTTTGAATAAAGACTTGATTTCATCGTCCGACCGGTACGCGAGTTTTCGCCGGCCGGACGAGAGGTTAACTGAAGACTGACGGAACACTGTGACATCCAGCGCCGCCAAGATAATCACGGCGAAAAACAAAATAAAGATGACAGTCGCACCAACATGAAATGGAGCACTGTCATAACAAATAAAACGGCGTATGCAAGTGCCTTGTAATATTTTATATAATTAAAACTAACATTATTAGATGTGTATGTCAGGTTAGCGAACAAAAATAAGAGACAAAAGATCGTTTTTCGAGGCTCTTCGGCATCAGCCTGAAAGAGGTATATCAAGCTGATATCACTATGAATGAGTGGTGTTCACGGGACGACTTTAGTCTAACACCAATTTTAATTAATAGGCTATGACTGGCAGTTTACGGGTGAGGGATCAAATTCACACCAACCATGGGTATTATTAGAGCTTAGAAATCGATTAAAAACCCTTTTTTATCTCTGTTTAGGATTGGACCCACGTCCTTCGGTTTGGATAGCAAACGCTTTAACCACTAGGCTATACCCGCCGACTGAATGGGAGCTATAAATATAATGTAATACTAAGAAGCATAACAAGATTTTCGTTAGATGACAAGTTAAGCAGCATTTGGCGCGGAGCGAAATTTAGATAGGTCACCGCACGTTGCTAACCGCGTGTCGCTGTTCGCATTGAGCCACACATTAGAGGCAAACACTTTAGGCTTCATAACCATCCGAGCTTCTTTTAAAACGATAAACACATTTTTCAAAAATATGCCCCGGATACTACAGCGGCCATCTAGTCAAATTCTCAGGATTCTGCCTAGGGAGTGTCGCCGGAAACCATATATATTATTTTCCCAGGTGACATCGACCACGGCACCCAGTCAGTTGTGTGCCGACGGCGGCGAGGTCGTATTGTGGTTGGCCCGGCCTGAATGCTGTGACTGGGTCCGGGCCAGAAGTTTGTAAGGTCATCAAAATATACATGTCAATTTGCTCAGAAAAAAGTATTTGGGTTGTTAATCTGCTCCTCATCCTGCCACCACGAAATTCAACAACCAACTCAGAGAGAAGGATGTTAATTTATATCAATTATGTATTAATTAAATATACATATACTATACATAAAATTCTTTTTTCAACGCGTCAATCCAATCACAAAAATAACGGCAGAAGCGGGATGCGAACCGCGGAACTTGGAAACCAACTATGCCCAGGTATTCATACCGCTCAGCCGACTCGGCTATTGCTATGCCCGGACCGACTCACGTTGAAACTAGTATTTATGTCATTGTTATCATCGTATGATAGATGTCGCTATAGTATATATTCAAAGTATGTATATTTTTAATTTTTATTATTCAATCAGTCATCATTTATTCACAAGCTTAATATTATTACTTTGCGACAGTCTATTTATTTTAGTAAGTGCCACTCGGGTCTCGAACCAAACTATAGACTGAATGGATGAGAAACGACTACTTATAGTTCCGACTCGGACTTTATAACCAATCATTTACCTGTGTTACTGATGAATAATTTTACCTTCTTGCTATTGTCTCAAGGAGACATTATTAATGGATTTTTTTTTTTGAAAAATCCATCAATTATTTAGGTAAGTACTCTAGTATTACGCCATATTTTATTGAGTATAGCTAAGTTAGCTGTTTTCACATAATCATAAGATCACGGATAGTCCTTAGAGGCTTTAATAAGACATGCAAGCCTTGCCCAACACTGGCGTTATCTTCTTACATTGTTTACAATACGATATTGTTTGAATAATATAGGGAATACGTAAGAATTTAGGGTCATAAGGTTGGATTAGTGGTACTCTAGAGACCTGGTTGTTACTCTTCAAAGATCATTTTCTTATGTATATATAATATATATATAACCTTCATGATAACATTATCAATACTTTGCCAGCGGGTATGGCTTAGAAGTAAAGCGCTTGCTTACCATACCAAAAATCGACGATTCGATCTTAACCGTTTCATTACGGCTCGGTTTGAATACAAATTACATATAATGTCAATTATAAAACTAGTATTTGAAGCGTAAATGTACTTATCTGGTCTATTTTCATATACCACATTGGTTCTTGTATCCTTTAGCTATCAGATGATGCATAAAAAACTATTCTGAGAAAGTAAACCGATGTCAACGGTCGGGGAATCTTATGACGGCATATTCCGACAACCGATGCGAAAGGGTTATACGAAGAGTAAAATATGCGTTTCAATCGATTACATCCTTATCAATTATATTTGAATAACAAATCTGATATACTAAATATCAGTCATAGACTATTAATCATGATTAGTGGTAGACGAAATTCATCCCGTGAACACTCTCGCATAGCTTAAGGGTCAAAGCGTTTGCTTCGCAAACCAGGGGTCGTGTGTTTGATCTCTGAAGAAGATAAAAAAAAAGATTTTTAATAGATTTCTGAGCTCTAAAATACTTCCGGTTGGTGTGAATTTGATCCCTTACCCGTGAAATGCCAGTCATAGCCTATTAATTAAAATTGATCGTGGACGATAGTCGTCCCGCGAAGACCACCCATTCATAGTAAATTCCTGTAATAATAAGTATGATGCGTGAATCTCGAGCTGTAGTCTATGACGTTGGCGGATCAACACTCCACCAATTTTTATTATGGTCTATGACTGATATTTTACAGGTGAGGGATCAAATAAAAAAACACAAACCAGGTGTATTTTAGAACTCAGAAATCGAAGAAAAATCTTGCAATCGACCATTAAACTACACTTGCCGGCAAACGTTAAAAAAAAACTTACGTTATAAAATCTAAGTCGACACTCATAAAATGTTGACGGAGCTGACATCACACGAAAATGTTAAAAAAAAAAAAAACATACCTGATTCAGCCAAAATGAATTCTTGAGGTTGAGGATGGTAGTGGTACTCCGCCAGACACTCTGATATCAAAATCAGAAGACACAGGAACGTGGAGACTCTCGACAGAAATCCGCGGCGGCCATCTTGTCCGCGGGCCGCCATTTTGTTGAGACACACACAACACTACCACGCACTCAATAATATAAAAAAAAACACTTCAAAACATATATATATATAAATATATATATTTAAACAACACCCAAAAGCTTATAAATTGGATTCAAGTAAAATATCAAAAGTATATTAACACACAGTACCGAATTTAGACACTGAGGCGCCCTAGGGCATTTTATTACTAGCGCCTAAAATTGTTTATATTTAAAAAAAAACTAAGAAAGATCGCCCTTAGCTCATGCGACACCCTGGGGCACCGACCCACTTCGCCACCCCCTAGAACCGGCACTGTTAACACATCAGCTAGTGTTGACGAAATTTTGGATGTTTGATGTTGTGAAAATAATGCCATGTTATTTGTGGGTCATCCATGATTTACTTATGACAGGGTTTTTGTTGTTACAAGTCAACTATTTGCATCGAGTCTCCTGACGCTTGTTCTGGGCGTGAGGTCATTGACACTAAATGTGTCAATAAATTTACAGGGCCACACTTTTATGTAAATACTTCAATAATGAATTGAGATATAAAAATATTTTGTAATGTTATTGAAGGAAATAAATAAATAATTGTCTAAGCATCACTTGATTAGTATAAGTAATTACTGAGTGTTACATTGAATTATCTAGCAGTAATATTCCAAAAAAAAATTCACTTGATTTTAGAGCAAGAACTCGTTATATGTAAACTGATATCATTAAAAAAAAAAAAAAACTGTTGTTTTTTCTTTACAAATTAAATTTCAGCGATTTTCAGGGCAGCTATCTGAAAAAAAAAGAAAATAAATATATAAAACCTTGTTTTATTTTATTTATTTCTTTAACAGAAACGCATTTTCAAGGTACACACAATATTAAAGAAAAAGATACATGGAGTATACATAAACATACAATACATACAAAAGAAATTAAAAAACTTAAAAGAAGAATAAGATGACACGTGTCAAAGATCACAGAGATCTAGGAGAACAATGCCATCGAAAAAAGAGGAAAAGGATGCAAGAAAAGGATCGAGGTGTGCTGGTAGGCTACTATTTAGGAGCGCCATTGCCGTTGTGCTAAATTGAGTGCTCGAAGCTCCACAAGTATCAACTGGGATCAAAAACAATGTGGATGGCTACGAGCACGGGTGTACTTATCTGGAACGTATAAGTTAAAACATTCAATAATCCCATGGTTGTGAAATGCACCGCGAAGAAGAACGACGACACATGAATGACACTGAGCGCTGTTTAATCACTCGCTTAAAGACTGCAGTTTCGCCCTCAATGAAGGCTTCATCAGTTTTCAACGTGCATAAGCGTACTGTCGTGTAAATGGAGTTTTTTATTCATTTATTTTATGTAAGCGCATTATAGGAGAATACCGAGAGTTGGTGATAGTGATACTGTAGTCTTACTTGTGGAATTCTATGACGCTCGTCATGCGGCATCCGCCAAATGGAGCATCATTTTTATTCATTTTAAATTTGTAATAATAAGGATGATGCGAATCTCGGCCGTCTATGACGTTGGCGAACAACACCTCACATGCATCGCTTAGCCATATGCACACGGTAAGCGTCATAGAATTCCACAGATGAGACTTTAGAATTGCTATCACCTCACCTGTATCTGTCGATATTCTCCCTGTATGTGTTTACATAAAAATATATTTATATATAAAAAGGCAGATCTATTAAAAAAGTTGGACGTTATATGAAGTCCCCTTAAAAGTTACGTCGTTACGGTAGTGAGATACATATCAATTGGTTGTTGACGTTTGAAACGTCGTAAGTGCCCTTGGGTCTACATACAAATGATGTCTCTATGGTAGCGAGACGCAAATCCAATATTTGAACTGCGAATAACTTTATAGTTCAGAATTTAAACCTTCCAGAGGTTCTCAAAAAACGTAAATATTTAAAGGAAACCAATTATTTTGTCAGTTTTTAATTCAATCAACTGTCGGTAAATATTAAATAAGCGATCAGCAATAATTGCATAAAAAATAGATAAAAAAAAATACATAAGAAAATATAAACTGGAAGTAAATAATTATTGAATGGTAATTTATAAAAGGTCAGGTTAGGTAAGGTTTCTATTTTAAAGCGCCTTTCCATTATATATTTGGCGTCGGATATAGCTCAATGGTCAAAGCGTTTGCTTGGCAAGCCAAAGGTCGTGGGTTCGATCCCCGACGCGAATAAATAAAAATGTATTTTTAATCGATTTTTGAGCTCTAAAATACCCCGGTTGGTGTGAGCTTGATCCGTCAACCGTAAAATGGCAGTCATAGCCTATTAATTAAAATTGGTGGCATACGAAAGTCGTACCGTGAAGATCACCCATTCATAGTAAATTCCTGTAATAATAAGTACGATGCGTGAATCTCGGGCTGTAGTCAGAATGGTATAGTCCTTGCTGACTGGTATCGAAAACCTCGATATAAAAATTTTCGTCTCTTATTATCGTTCGCTCGCCGGACACGCACGTGTTGTCATTTTGTAATGCAGTTAGACTAGTTATATAGATCGCCGACGTCGTATTATGGCCGGCCCGGCATGTTATTCCGCTGGGGCCGGAAGTTTGTAAAGTTTATCGTGAAAATATATGTGCTTCTGGAAAAGTCTTCTGTAAAAGTCTAAGTAGTTCTGCTCCTCATCCCGCCACCACGCAATTCATTAAAGAACTTAAAGAGGAGGATGTCAGTTTTTAAAAGTTTAATAAAATGAAATTGAAATTTATAAATACAGGATTCGCATTTTTGGAAGCGGTGTTGTGTGCTTATCATTCCTTCTTACTATTCTTCTTCTACCTGTTAGCGTTCTTTCGGCTTGTATACCTTTTACCGTTTAATATGTAAGTAATGGATTACAAACAAAACGTCGAAACATCAAACGGTATAATACTTGTAACATTACATACAAGAAAAATACGAAGAAAAAAATACAATAACCCTTATATAACGTAGTGATATCCCCCGTCTATAACCCGATGGTTGCCAGAGACGAGATATCTCGGCGAATTGCGCAGCACCCGTACGGCCAGAGACGAGATATCTCGGAAGCACTTTTTGCGCCGTATTAATATACAAAGGGTCCGCCAAATAACTTTTTTTTTTTAAATGGGGCGCAAAACGTCGAGTGTAGCTTCGGCTGTGTGGCACGTAGCGCCGTCCTGTTGAAATCAAATGTTGCCAATATCCTCCTCTTCAATTTTCGTGAACAAAATGGCCCGAAGGATAAAACCATTGACTGTAACGGCCACCATTCACTAATTTTCGAAAAATGGCCTGATTTTCAAAGTAATGTCGCAATATTTCCCAGCGTTGTTCAAGCGTACACACAACCATATTCGTTCAGCGGAAGGATAAAACTAATTATCTGTCAAATCAGACATGAGCTAAGTGTTACCATTCACGAAATAAGCACTAGTTGATAAAAAAAAACGTTAGATGGCGGACCCATTATATGAAATAAATTATTGTGGACTAGACGCACTATGCGTCGTGATCACAAGATAGTGAAACTGCTTGAGTCACGATATGCGAGAATCTGACTATCGGTGACATCGCTGAAACAAACGCTTTTTTTCTGTTTGTCTTGCTCAACACTGTGTTGAACAATACCGTTCTGTATGAAGCGTAACGAAACATTCAAATTGCGAAATATCATTATACTTGACAAATGAATTGTTGATTTGACCCGATGGTTGTCAGAGACGAGATGTCTCGGCGAATTGCGCAGCACCCGTACCAGCCAGAGACGAGATATCTCGGAAGCACCTTTGGTGGCGTATTTTCGCACCGTTTTTACTTACATAGACAATCTTATAAAAACGGAACATACATATTCAATAATGAAACTTCAAAAGTCCATGCGGGATATAGTATGTGGTGAGAAAATTTAAAATTAATAAACACAACAAAATTAAAATATTTTGGACAACTTTTACTATGACAAAAATATTCGGCCTGATAAGCACTGCGGCGTTATTTATTTGCGGCTATGAAAAGGTTAAAAAGGCGACAAGTCGCGGGTTCGTCGCGTGGCCGCGTGAAGGAAGGATGCAGGAGCAAATAACAATAAGCAAAAAAAAAACTTGTTTTTGAAGCTCAATTCGCATTTATTTTCGATGGAGACTTGATTTCCCCGTTCGACCGTAACATGACGTTAATTCCGTCTCAACGAGGCTCGACTGACGACTGCCCGGAACACTGCGACATGCAGCGCCGCCAAGACAATCGCGGCAAAAAGACAACAAATTAAAGATGACAGTTGCACGAAAATGGAGCAACTGTCATAACAAATAAAATGGCGCATGCAAACGCCGTGTAATTGTATATATAATCGAGACTAAAATTGTTAGATGTGCATGTCAGGCGAGCGAACAAAAATAAGAGACGTGAGATCGTTTTTTGAGGCTTTTCGGCTTACGGATCTCTTCAAAAACAGATAATTATACACTTGACATCTCCCCAACACACACACAAAGTATTTCGTGGTTAGCAACGTGTTACCAAAGAAGGCAATTCGAGACTCGCTGTAGTATACTAACTTCGCAGCCTTAGACTGAGGTCAACTTGACATCTAACTGATGCACCTAGAATCACGGGAAGGCCTTCAGCCACTCTCTAACAAGTAGCTTTTTGCGTGCGTCCAGTAACGGGTCCCCATCTGCGTCTCTAAAAACAGGACGGGACAGGGAGGGTTTCACCAAGCGAGTCTAGAAATATTTTCTAAGAATATATTTTGGCCGACCCCTTACAAGATGGACTGACGATATAAGAAGAATAGCGGGAGTGACCTGGATGCGGAAGGCGGAGGATCGAAGAGGATGGAGACTCATGCGGGAGGCCTACGTTCAACAGTGGACGGACACAGGCTGATGATGATGATATTTTCCGCGTGTAGCGTTTAGCCGCCGTGGTTAAAAGCGTATTTTTTCGGTTTCAAGCTGATGCTGTTTATAAAGCCGCGTAGCGTCTATAGGCGAATCCCTTAATACATCGTTAATGGAAAGTTTTTCTAGGAAGAGGCTTAAGAAGATGAAAGAAGAAAAAATAACATCAAAGTCTCTAAAGTCCAAGTAACATGTATGTTTGTATATTAGTTCGGACTCTAATATGAAGTAATCCTCTTCTTTGATGTATGAATTAGTACGTATCTAAGGTACAGGACGTAAAAAGATTATTCTGAAAATGATTTCATTGCTTTTGATAAAAATCTGGGACTCGCAGCTCCCCTCGATCAAAACAAAGTGCCGGCTATACAGCGCCTGCATCTTACCCATTCTTCTTTACGGCTGTGAATCACGGCATCACAGTCATAGACAACATCCCGACATTCAAGCACCATCCAATTATTACAGGAATTCACTACAGTCGACAACGGAACCGGTGATACCTGAGGCCACCCTGCGGCTGAACATGTACAGAAGCGCAATTGAGAGGAATACTTGGATTGCTCCGAAAGAGGACCTAGCCCTGGACACGACTAGGGGTGGAATGTATGGAGGCCCCTTAACAGACTTCGGACCGGAGTATGCGAGACGAGGACACGAATGAAAGCCTGGCAGTTTTACAGCGGGCCGACTGAATGTGACTGCGGCGTGGAGCAGACCTGTCACACCTTCTGGAGTGTGCGCTGTGTCCGAGTAGCTGCACCCAGGAAGACCTGATGATGGCCAGGAGTAACGCCATCGACGTCGCCCATTTCTGGGCAGACAGGATCAGACCCTGTTGTTTCCGACACGATTATATTATATACTATGAATAAGTGGTGTTCACGGGTAGACTTTCGTCTACCACCATTTTTGATTTTAATAGGATATGACTGGCGTTTTACGGGTGAGGAATCAAATTCACACACCAACCGGGGGTATTTGTAGAGATCAGAAATCGATTAAAAATATTTTTTTAAGGGATTGAACCTACGACTTTCGGCTTGCCAATCAAACAGTTTAACCACTTTAACACTCGCCGGCATACTTTTATTTCGAAGAAAGAGTTTGGGAGTGATATCAACACGATATAACCCTTTCAGGCTGGTGCCGAAAAGCCTCGGTATACGGTCTATGGTTTTTAACAAACATCCTGTATACAAACATTTTGCTTGAAATATTTCTTAATAATTTTTGTTCTCTTTTCAGCTAGTTATTGAAAGCTTTCAGATTGATATCATGGAATTCCATAAATAAGCTCGATTCTCATATTATACTGACATCCTCATCTCTACGGGAGAAACGACTTCACGTCGCCGGGATAATTATCGGATAGCGTGGTGGCGGGATGAGGGGCAGATTAACAACGCACAGACTTTTTACGAGACCTCAGAAATGCCCAAGGTGCCCAAATGAACCCGCTCTTGAGTATGCTACGGACCAATGAGTTAAACATCACTACCTTCACGTGTGTGTTCAAGAAAACCATGCCACTTCGTAAAACAAAACCAAGCATCTTAAGTACACTACTTAATAAGTACACAGCTTCAACGTGCGCATGGAACGTCAGTCTGCTCTCAAACTCTACACCAAAGTCTGTAATGGAAGACACTCGTGATATTCCTATGCTATTCATAAAGTATCTATGATATACAGTTTTCTAATATTGCCATCCCCCGTCGGGTTCGTCACGTGGCCGCGTGAAGGAAGGAAGCAGGCGCAGATCAAACAGCAAAAGAATTTGTTTTTGAAGCACAATTCGAATTTATTTTGAATAAAGACTCGGTTTCCCCGCTCGGCCGTAACATGACGTTACTTTCGCCTCTGGCGAACGGGGCGTGACTCACGACTGAGCGCGCTCGTGATGGGCTGTCGCCCAGCGCCGCAAGTGGCGATCTACAGAATCAATGGCGCACCAATTACAGCAGCCACGTACATACTAACGTCACACCCGTGACAAAAATTCCAATATGGCGGTCACATACATGTACGCCGAGCGAACAGAAATAAAAGCCGAATGGTTGTATATCGAGGTTTTCGGTAGCAGTCAGCAAGGGCTATATCATAATGATCTAATAATGTTTGTCTAAATTTTAAATAAAATTACACGGCGTTTTCATACACCATTTTATTTGTTTAGACAGTTGCTCGATTTCATGTTGGTTCAACTGTCATCTTTAATTTGTTTTTTTTTTTGCCGTCATTATCTTGGCGGCGCTGCATGTCACAGTTGTGTTCCGTCAGTCAGTAGTTCCCGACGGCGGTAACAACCAGGTGAATCGATAAAAAGACAACTACAGTTTAAAAAAAATGCACATTTTTAAAAAATTGAAATTAATTTACCGCAGAAAATTCGAATTTTATTCGAACAGCGTTCGTGTAAGCGCGATAATGCCCGGTGTTGCCATAACTCACGAAAAGATTCCCAGCGTTTAAACGGTATTGTACTATTTTGATAGATTGCCGGGCGCTAGACAATAATTTCCTCGAAAGGCGTTTCCCGACATCCGGGGAAAAATTCCCCCTTCCCCACAACCCGCCCATAAAAGGCGTGACTTATGTGCCCGGGTGTTGGCAGAGTGAAATATATTTATTCCCATTATCGGCGATAAATATCCCACAAAGGCGAGTTATTCATGCGTTGGCAACACGAAGATTTGGCCCACTTATAAATCAACATAATTACGTTTGAATGATTAAATAATACATTTATTGCCGGCGGGTGTAGCTCAATGGTCAAAACGTTTGCTTTGAAAGCCAAAGATCGAGGGTTCGATCCACAACGGAGAAAAAAAAAAACGATTTCTGAGCTCTAAAATAGTTGGCGTGAATTTTATCCCTCACCCGGAAAATGCCAGTCATCGCCTATTAATCATAGTTGGTGGTAGACGAAAGTCGCCCCGTGAAGACCACCCATTCATAGATGATTCCTGAATCTCGGGCTGCAGTCTATATCGTTGGCGGATCAACACTCCACATGCAGCGCTTAGCCATATGCGGCATGGTAAGCGTCATAGAATTCCACAAATGAGACATCAGCATCACTATCACCATCTGTCGGTATTCTCCTGTAAGTGTTGATATATTTCACGGAAGGGAGGCTCAATTCAGACATGAACTCCACGAGTTTCTTTGGAGGAATGATTTGTTGGCGTCTTCTGTTTGATGAGCATCGGGACCTTCTGTTGCTTGTCTTTATTGCTTTGTTCTTAGTACTTAATCATAAATACCTATATTTGCATGTATTGTATTTTTTATTTTAGGATTAATTCTTATTGTACTTCAGAAATGAATTGAGTTGTTCAAATTTGTAATGTTTCTGTAAGAGAAATAAATAAATAATTAGAACAATAATTTAAGTGATATTTTTACTAAAATAAATAGACTGTCGGAAAGTAATAATGTTAAAAAATCTTGTGAATAAATGTCGACTTATTGAATAATAAAAAATAATAATATACACACTCTGAATATATACTATAGAGACATCTATCGTCATACGATGATAACAATGGTATAAATACAAGTTCTAACGCGTGTCAGCTCAGGCGGAGAAATAGCCGAGGGGGTTAAGCGGTATATGTAAATGTTTTTGGCTTTTCAGGCTTTGGTATATCGATGAGGATGCCAGTTTCTTTCACTTTTTTCACAAGATAACGAACATACGGAGCTGACGGTGATTCTCTTCTTCCAAAATCCGTACGCAATTTTCGCACACATTCTGCAACATTACCATGATTTTCAAAGTAATGTCGCAATATTTCCCAGCGTTGTTCAAGCGTATACACAACCATATTCGTTCAGCGGGAGGATAAAACTAATTATCTGTCAAATCAGACATGAGCTAAGTGTTACCATTCACGAAATAAGCACTAGTTGAAAAAAAAACGTTAGATGGCGGACCCTATATAAAGACCTGGGCAAAGTTGGTTCGCGTCCCGCTTCTGCCGATATTTTTCTGAATGAATAGATGCGTTTAAAGAATTTGATGTACAGTATATGTATATTTAATTACTAATAATATTTTTGGGTATATTTTGCAGCTTTGCAACATTGTTTACTGTGCACTTATCGCCTGCTTTTAACAAGTCAAATATACAAAATGTATGCGTTACAGTAATAAATGGCGCACATATGTTAACAAACGCCGGCTTTCAGCGCATGTAAACAATGCTCTTTTTAAACAATGTTCAAACAATAAACAATGCACGAACATTAAACGAAATATCGGGGAACGTTTCAACTGCGTTTTCGAACGGTCAAAACGTATACAAACAATATGAACAGATGTATTCAAATAACTAAAAATAAATTTAAAAAAATAATGTTATAATTATATAATACTATTTATTATGACCAAGGATGATCATCTCAAAGAGGCCATCTCAGAGTGGCGAGCCCGATGGATCGGTCACATCATGCGCCACGATGGTCTTCTTCACGACATTGTGGAAGATATGATTGAGAGTAGAAACTGTAGAGGGCGCGCTAGACGGCAGTATGTGCAGCAAGTGTTCGAGGACATGAATTGTAGCGCTTATACTGAGCTGAAGAGGGTTGCGGAGGACCGAGAGGAGTGGAAATCGAGACGCAAGATTCTGTCGCTGCAAACCAATCCGCCGGATTGATACTAAAATACCGACAGATGGTGATAGTCATTCTGAAGTCTCATCTGTGAAATTCTATGACGCTTACCATGGTGTATACTGTATATGGCTAAACGCTGCATGTGAAGTTTTGAACCGCCAACGTCATAGACTACAGCCCGAGATTCACGCATCATCCTTTATTATTACAGAAATTTACTTTGTATGTGTGGTCTTCAAGTGGCGACTTTTCGTTTAACAACAATTTTGATTGATAGGCTATGACTGCCATTTTACGGGTGAGGGATCAAATTCACACCAACCGGGGGTAATTTTAGAGCTCAGATGTCGATCAAAAATCTTTTCTTTTTTAATCTCCGTCGGGGATCGAACCAACGACCTTTGGCTTGCAAAGCAAACGCTTTGACCATTGAGCTATACCTGCCGGCAGATATATTTGGATCATGAAAAATAATTATTATTTAATAACAGTTCACGGTGACAATGATTAAAAACTATATAAAAAAAATAATTAAAAACCTTAAATGTATTTGTTTTTATTTTTTGTATTTTGAAGACGGCCATTTTTATCTCCGCCATCCGTCTTGCTTAAGATCATTAACAGAGCAGCAATAACTATCAATTAAAACAAACGCCTTTACGCCGCTTGCCACTCCTTCCCCTCTCAACACCCACCGTAATGGACACTCCAAATGGGCGCTAATCAACGTTTAATCATTATTTATTATTTAAAACCAATTAATTCTATTTCGGACGGCACCAAACAACAGACATTTTAAAAATGTATTCCTAGGTAAGAGTATTGTAACATCATGTTTTCAAAATTATTCTTAACTCTTTCGCATCAATTGTATGATATATGTCGTCAAAGATTCCTCGACCGTTGACATCGCTTGACGTGATATATCGTATTGCTACTTTCAGTACTCATTGTGACATCTACGGTAGGAACTTGAAACTGCAATCATTCGCTTTATCAACCTACATACCTGTATATTATTTACAGTAATCTGTAAATAATGTACATAAATATCGTTAGGTTTCGTCACAGGAGCGATTTTTATGTAAGCCACATGTGTCGATGCCACCACATGTATGATGTTGTATAATGAACGTTTGTTAAATATAATAGTTTTTCACGCATCATCTGATAGCTAAAGGATACAAGAACCAATGTGATATATGAAATTAGGTCAGATAAGTATATTTATGCTTCAAATACTAGTTTTAAGCAAAAAAAAATGGTTTGAAAAATTCACGCCGTATTGACAGTATAATTTGTTTTCCACCGAGCCGCAACGAAAGGGTTACAACTAAAGCATTTAACCTGTAGGAATGTGGGAGTATAGTGGAAGTGCTGTGATCTGTGGACTGCTGAGAAGGAATTGTTATGCGTGTTAGGAAGGGATCACTGGAAATACACGGACATTCCGAACAAGAAAGAAAATAAATGAGAACACAAATGGTCGGTAAGTAAGCTTAATATTCAAACAGTTTTAAAGGTGAATAAGGGCGTCAAAACCTTCCTATAACGCATGCTTTTTCAACTTTTTATATAACGGTTCCATCTATGTTGTTATTGTGGATTTAAGGGAATCTAAGGCTAAGCGGATCAGGGTTCAAGAGCATCGGGCTATTCATCCGTTTTCGTCGTAGAATCGCAGCTATACAATATCCGCTCCACATTTTTGCTGGCAGGTATAGCTCAGTGATCAAAGCGTTTGCTACGCAAGCTAGGTCGTGGATTCGATCCCTGACGGAGATTAAAATAAAAAAGAACTTCTATTTCTGAGCTCTAAAATACCCTCGCGGTTGGTGTGAATTTGATCCCTCACGCGTAAAATGCCAGTCATGGCCTATTAATTAAATACAAATTGTTTATAGACGAAAAAGTAGTCCCGTGAAGACCACCCATTCACAGTAAATTCCTGTAATTATAAGGATGATGCGTGAATCTCGAGCTCTAGTTTATGACGTTGCGCTTAGTCATGTGCAGCATGGAAAGCGCCATAGAATTCCACAGATGAGACTTCAGCATCACTGTTACCGTCTGTCGGTATTCTCATGTATGTGTTTACATAAAAAATATATATGATACATTTTTTTAATGTAATTTAATTTCGGATATTGATAATTGGTCAAAAACATGAACAGCGTAATTATTTAACAAAACGAATGAAAGGTAACTTGACATTGTAATTACGAAATTACCCGACTAGTCATTACAGGTAAATAGGGTCGCCATATGTTACCGAAGACAATTCATCTTCGTAGTATCAATCCGGTGGATTGGTTTGCAGCAACAAAATTTTGCATCTCGATCTCCACTCCTCTCGAATCTCTGCAGTCCTCAGCATAAGAGCTACAACTCATGTCCTCGCCCTTTATAGTTTCTACACTCGACCATCCCTTCCACAATGTCGTGAAGAAGACCGTCGTGGCGCATGATGTGACCGATCGCCTCTCTGAGATGGTTCTTACTAGGTGCCTGTCTTTCTTGATTATGCTGAGAACCTCATTGTTCGTGACGTGGTCTCTCCAGGAAATTCTGAGAATTCTTCTGTAAGACCACATCTCAAAGGCCTCTAGTCTTCTTCGACGACAATAGCACACCGTAAACGCAGTTCGGTTCAATGAAGAGCAATTCGTCCGATATTATGTGACACATTTACGTCTAACTTGCAATATATGGAACATTGACGTAAGTTTGGTTCATTTCGGTCTCGCTTCCAAGAAACTAAGTGTATTATATAGATCACTTCGGTATTTCAACGATAAACAACTTATTAATTAAATATACATATACTATACATAAAATTCTTTTTTCAACGGTCAATACGGCACAAACCTAACGGGATTGGATGCGAACCGCGGACCTTGAAGCCAACTATGCCCAGGTAAGAAGACCGACTCACGTTGAAACTGTATTTATGGAACATCATCGTATGATAGATGTCGCTATAGTATATATTCAAAGTAGTATATGTTTATTTAATTAAAATTAATATTGTAATATGGTCAATGATCTATAAAAGTAGACTAGAATATTGAAATAATAAAATAATATTCTAATAAAAATTTAAAAATTCATATAATAATGTCAACTTGAGACAATATCAAGACAAAATTATTCATCAGTAACACAGGTAAATGATTGGTTATAAAGTCCGAGTCGGAACTATAAGTAGTCGTTTCTCATCCATTCAGTCTATAGTTTGGTTCGAGACCCGAGTGGTACTTACTTAAATAAATAGACTGTCGGAAAGTAATAATATTAACCGTTGTGAATAAATGATGACTGATTGAATAATAAAAAATAAAAATATACATACTTTGAATATATACTATAGCGACATCTATCATACGATGATAACAATGACATAAATACTAGTTTCAACGTGAGTCGGTCCAGGCATAGCAATAGCCCAGTTGGCTGAGCAGTATGAATACCTGGGCATAGTTGGTTTCCAAGGTCCGCGGTTCGCATCCCGCTTCTGCCGTTATTTTTGTGCTTGAATTGACGCGTTGAAAAAAGAATTTTATGTATAGTATATGTATATTTAATTAATAATAATATTGTAATACAGTCAATGATCTATAAAAGTAGATTAGAATATTGAAATAATAAAATAATATTCTAATAAAAATTTAAAAATTCCATATAGATAAACAACTTCTTCTATATAAAGGACAAATCCGACCTATCCTTGAATACGGCAGTCACCTTTGGATTGGAGCCCCAAAATACCTTCTAAACTTGATTGACTCAGTAAGAAGAGCAATTCGTTTGATAATAAATGACACTCTTACGTCTAACCTGCAATCACTGGAACACAGGCGTAAGATTGGTTCACTTAGTCTTTACTAACGTTATTATCACGGTCGCTGCTCGTCGGAACTCAAAGAACTAATTCCTCCTGCACCCACCCACAACAGACAAACTTGTCTTACACTTGCTAAGCATCCATATACGGTTAATGTGTGTCAACCAAGAACTGGCAGTTTACAAAGTTCCTTCATAAATGCCACCGGTAAGCTTTGGAAGGCTTTTCCAGCGTCTGTGTTTACTCTCACCGTATTCAAGGATAGGACGGATTTGTCCTTTATATAGAATAAGAAGTTGTTTACCGTTGAGATACATCAGTGATCTATATAATACACCTAGTTTTTTGGATGCGAGACCGGCAAAATACATACAAGAAGGTAATAAACAACATTTAACAATTTTCACAACCACTACTCAGTGAGTGGAGCACCGGATCCCCGCTGGATGGCCACGTGAAAGCGCATCCCATGCCCCTCCAACTGGGAGTCCCACCTATCCGCCAACACAGCAACCATTGCGTTGGGGCTGCCGCGAATGCGCGCTCACAGAAAAGCGCAACGCTTCCTTATTATGACATGGAAGCCATCCACTCGCGCCTCTATCAACATGCCTGAGGCACTGCAGTATCGCGGCAGACCCAACAACATTCGATTGATACTCCAAGGATGTTGATAGAGCTGGCTTTTGAATAAATACTCTTGTATGGGGATCATGCCGTATATTCTTGAGCATATATATATAATCGTGTCGGAAACAACAGGGTCAGATCCTGTCTGCCCAGAAGTGGGCGACGTCGATGGCGTTACTTCTGGCCATCATCAGGTCTTCCTGGGTGCAGTTTCTTGAGCATGAAAACCACATACTATTACTGCTTTATAAGTTATTATATTTATATTTAACCTATTCTGTGTTCCGAGCCGAATATGTCCTAATTTATGGACCTATTCTATTTTTAATACAAAAAACATATAATAACAAAACATATAAGAACGAAGGGTAACCCTATCAGAATTAAATTAATGGAAAGGAAGTAATTGCACGTTTAATGTAATTGATTTTTTTGTAATTATTTGTAATAAATGAAAAAAAAGTATATACACATACCATTCTTGAGTATTTAAATATCATGATACCTGAGTATTTACATAATTAATTTATATTATTAGAATTTTTAGATAGCAAACTATCTTTGTTCACAACAAGAGAACCATTGAATTTGCCTTTTAGGAAATTTTATTTTTTTACCTGCACTGTGGCAGTAATAGTTGAAAAGAAAAACACTTTATTTTTAGTTTTTCGCTTAAAAAAGTATTATTTTTTAATTTTAGAAAAAAGTGCTGTATTACAAAAATAATCTTTGTTAAATTATCTATAATTTATGCCCGAAAAGTTTTTTCGTCAGATTAACAGTTTAGGCGCTAGAGAGCGATAATTTTTCTATTAGTTTAGTTTTTCACATAAGTAAGTAATAATTTTTACATTAAGAAAAAAACGTTGTACTACAAAAATAATCTTTGTTAAATTTTCTATAATTTATGTTAAGAAAGTTTCGTCGTATGGTAAACGGTTGAGGCGCTAGAGAGTGATAAATTTATAACTATTTTATATTCTATTAATTCAGTTTTCCAAATAAATAAGTATCATTTTTTAAAGTTAGAAAAAAGTTTTGTATCACAAAAATATTAATTGTTAAATTTTCTATAATTTATGCCTAGAAAGTTTTGTCTCCAGATAAACGGTTTGGGCGCTAGAGAGCGACTAATTTCAAACATTTTTAGATTCTATTAATCCAGTTTTTTAAATAAATAAGTATAAAAAGTTTAATTTAGAAAAAAGTACTGTACAACAAAAATAATCTTTGTTAAATTATCTATACATTATGCACAAAAAAAAAATTTTGTCAAGTAAACGGTTACGGCGCTAGAGAGCGACGAATTTCAAACTATTTTAGATTCTATTAATTTAGTTTTTTAAATAAATAAGTAATAATTTTCACATTTAGAAAACAACGTTATATTACAACAACAATAAATGTTAAATTATCTATACTTTATGCCTAGAAAGTTTTGCCATCAAATCAAGGGTTTAGGCGCTAGAGAACGACAAACTTCAAACTATTTTAGATTCTATTAATTCAGTTTTTTAAATAAATAAGTCATAATTTTTAAATTTAGAAAAAAATGTTATATTACAAAAATAATCTTTGTTAAATTATCTATACTTTATGACTGAAAAGTTTTGCCATCAGATCAAGGGTTTAGGCGCTAGAGAACGACAAACTTCAAACTTTTTTAGATTCAATAAATTCAACACTACCGCTCGAATATATTCGTATTTACAATACATATATGAAATTCATCAAATACGCAGTAATATAATAACGAAATAAAAAATCAAAAAATATATATATTTTCTTTGGCACTGTTATTCATTTGGACCAAATGGTCCAAAATCACCACCAAATAATACAATACATATATGTACAATGTATAATCGTATACATATACAAAAATAAATTACTTGGTACATACTTACTAGTAAACGGCAACGCTAAGCACGTGATCGATCACGCACTTACATCATGTTCAAGGAAAAAGATTATTATTTAAATAAAATATATATTTTTTGAGCGTCTGACTAATCATTCAATCACATGATTTTTCTCATGTATAGTAAACGCATGCGGGAGAGAACTAAATCGTCATTATAGCCAACGGGTTATTAGCTCAATGCTCAAATCGTTCGCTTTGCAAGCCAAAGGACGTGGGTTCGATCGCCGACGGAGATTAAATAAAAAAAAATTTAATACATTTCTGAGCTCTGAAATACACCTGGTTGGTGTGAATTTGATACCTCACCCGTAAAATGCCAATCGTAGCATATTAATTAAAATTGGCGGTAGACAACAATCGTCCCGTGAAGACCACCCATTCATAGTAAATTCCTGTAATAATAAAGGATGATGCGTGAATCGCGGGATGTGGTCTGTGACGTTTGCGGATCAACACTCCACACGCAGCGCTTAGCCAAGGTAAGCGTCATAGAACTCCACAGATGAGACTTCGGAATTACAATCACCATCTGTCGGTATTCTCCTGTATGTGTTTACATAAAAAAAAAAATGGCCGTCACAATTTTCGTCCACACGTCAGCTGTCGTTACCTTTGGCGTGTGATTAGCCCGACGTCATTAACACAGATCGCATTGCTCTTATAAATAATTGCAATGAAATCTTTGCTCTTCATAAAGTTAACCCCTCTATAGCGTCCACTTCTATAAAGATTTTTGTTACGGTAAAGGAGCCTTCTATAGTGTACATTTTTTTTATTAAGCCGCCTTTTAGGACTAAATGACCATTTGAATGAATTGTAATTAAAAAAAAAAAAAAACATTCAAAATATGAGAAAGTTACTATAGTTTTATCAACTCTAAGCTCCGCCGAACGCATTCTACACATATTGTTCCCAACAACCCTCCATGACGACTCGTGTCCAGAGGCTTTCATAAAAGGCCGCTGTAGTATATTTCCCAACAAATCCCACGTTTGTATCTTCATCGACTGTAGTATAAAAAGCTGCCGTGTCCGCTGTCTTAACTCATCATCTTACAAAGTAAAACCATCGTACTCCCAGTATTCTTATTCTGCAACGTGTTTTATATATATAACTCGTTCCGTTATACGAGGGTTTTTAGTAGATGGCTTTCTAGGAATATAAGACTGGAATGCTTGGACAATTTTCTACTACAAACTCGTTAGAAACTATCATACAAGTACACAGTCTAATAAGGCGACATTTTTAAAAGTATACCATTTTTTTTTGATAATTGACTTGATTTAACAAAGTTAAAAAACATTTTTTTACGTAAAACGTAATAAAAAAATTGCTAAGGCCGGATTCTTGCCAAATTGTTTAGACCTCGGGAGCGTCGGACTAATCGCACGATCGCCTTAAAAAGTTCGATTAAATAATAAACCAATACATGTGGTCTCATAAAATCACTAAACTTCTATGCTTGGATATCAAAAGATACCACACGGCTTAAATCAAGAAGAAGTTTCCTACAGTCGACAAATGGTGATACCTGAGGCTGAACATGTGAAGAAGCGCAACTGAGAAAAATACTTGGATTGCCCCGAAAGAGGACTTAGCCACTGGACACGAGCACGGGTGGAATATATTTAGGTCCCTTAACAGACTTTGGACTGTAGTATGCAAGACGAGGACACAAATGAAAGACTGTCAGTTTTACAGCGGACCGACTGAATGTGACTGCGGCGTGGAGCAGACACTGTCACACATTCTGGAGTGTGAGCTGTGTCCGAGCAGCTGCACCCAGGAGGAGCTGATGATGACCGGGAGTAACGCCATCGACGTCGCCCACTTCTGGGCCGACAGGATCTGACCCTGATGTTTCCGACACTTTCTGGTACATAGACGTCTAAATGAGATGGTATTATGAGTAATGGTAAGTGACATCACTAAGTGGCGGAAATTTGCGGTGACCATATGCTCCAAATATGAAACGAATGGCGTTACTTGTTTTGTTAATAATATATAAATAAATACAACGTATATAGAGTTCGGAAAGCGTCGGACTAACATTCGATTTACATAAAAATTTCGATTACAAAATCATAAAAAATATGCATTGAATATTAAAGACGCTGTTTCTTTTTAAATCACTAGACTTCTGCTTTGTTATGTTATTTAAAAAACATTCACTCGTATTTTCACACTTCTGTGCAGTGGCCACAATTGTCCAGAGGGGACTCCCGCTGGACTTATCAGTTGCTAACTGATTATAATCTGAATGAGCGCGTCATCAAGGAGACTTAACTGTCCTCCGGTGTGTGCGGATGCGAGGCGGGTAAGGTCCAGTCTAGATGGACCTTCTGGTGCGTAGATTATTATTATTATTATTATTATTATATTAGTATTTGTATAGCGCTCTTTTTATGACCGAATGATCATTCCAAAAGCGCTTCTTTGCCTCTCTGAGTAAAAAGGTGGGTCTTGAGTCTGCTTTTGAAGGATGCCTCCGCTTTAAGCTCTCTTATGCTTTCCGGTAGTGAGTTCCAGGCCATTGGTGCCGCGTAGCTGAAAGCCCGATTGCCAAAGACCGTGCTAGGACTACCTCCCGTCAGCTGCAGGTTGCTTCTATTTGCTCTAGCCGATCTGAGTGTCTCTCCACGCGCACTTATTTCTGAAGGCTTGATAAGTTCTGTCAGATAGCCCGGTGCAGTTCCGTTGAGTGCCTTGTAAGTTAAGAGGCATAATTTATACTGGATTCTAGCCGAAACTCTCAACCAGTGCAGTCGGTGTAGTATTGGAGTAATGTGACTTAGTAGATGACTTAACGAGATGGTATTACGAGTAATGGTAAGTGACAGCACCGAATGACGACAAATTGTGGTGACTATATTCGTCAAATATGAAATGGATACGAAAAGAATAATAACAATTTTGAAAAACATTAAAACGTTAAAAAAAATCACGTAATAAGGATACGTAGGTAAAGTTTTTTTAATGGCGTCAAGGAAGATAGGCACCTAGTAAGAACCATCTCAGAGAGGCGATCGGTCACATCATGCGCCACGATGGTCTTCTTCACGACATTGTGGAAGGGATAATTGAGAGGAGAAACTGCAGAGTAGTAACCTAGCCGGGAGTATTTGCAGCAAGTGTTCGAAGACTAAGATGCTAAAGATGTTTGCATAAGATCGTGAAGAGTTGAGATCGAGATGCAAGACTTTGTTGCTGCAAACCAATCCACCGGATTGATCCCGCTTAGAAGAATGACATTACATATTTGTTTTGCTATAATGCCCATAAAACACTTAACCCTTTCATTACGGCTCGGTTTGAATAAAATTACACTGTCAATTATAAAACAAGTATTTGACGCATAAATGTACATATCTGGTCTATTTTCATATATCACATTGGTTCTTGTATCCTTTAGCTATCAGATGATGCATAAAATACTATTCTAAGAAAGTAGCAAAACGATATATCTCGTCAACCGATGTCAACGGTCTGCGAATCTTATGACGGCATATGCCGACAACCGATGCGAAAGGGTTAATGACGTTCTTATAAAATTACATATAGATAAATAAGAAAAAAGTGTAACAATAAGTAATATATGGAATTTAAAAGTATGTACTTACAAATTAGAACAAGGTTCTAAGTAAATTAAAAAAAACAACTTTAAAACACAAAAATCACTTTTAAATATATTTTTTATAGAACTAGCACAAAAATAAGTAAATTCACACTTAATTTACTAAGAAAATAATTGTTTATAACTTAATTTATAATTTATATATTATTGAAATAAGTTTAAGAATTTTAAGCTATACACTTATAAGCGATTTATTATCACCATTAAATATAATTAGTAAATTCACGAATACATCAATTATTCACACATTTTCAAAGACGGTATGTTTTGAATTTTTCACTTTATCGCGTAATTTTCGCGTGATTTTCTCGTAAATTTTGCGAACGCTTCGCGTACACGTCCGGACGCGGTGGCTGTCACCGCCAGACTGGTGTGCGTAGAGTGGTGTCAGAACAAGGGTGAAACTTGCGCTAGTGTGCGTCAATGTGTGTGCATATATAAATGCGTGTGCGTATAGGTGCTAGAAGCTTCTGTGTGTACTTTTGTATGATACAGGGGTGTGAAAATATGCTTTGAAAAATATTTAATTAATATGATTTTTTTGAAAAGCTTATTGCAAATAAGTGGCGCCCTAAAACTGGCAAACGAAGTGTTGGCTGTCCCCTGCAAGATGGACTGATGACATCAGAAGTATAGTGAGAGTGTTTTTTTAAAGTAATCGCATGCAGGATAGCACAGCCAGTGAAAACCAGAGCACTCTATGAAGCTCAGCAAGGGTGACTAGACGCTGCATGCTGGAAACGTGTGTTGTTTTCGTGTTTGTGTGTGGGTTGGGGAGATTTCAAGTTTATATTTATCTGTATCTTGAAGAGATACAGATCAAGGAGCATTGAGAATCATACAGAAGGCCTTCTTTCAATAGTGGACAGACACAGGCTGATGATAATGTTTGAAAATAATTGCTTGTGCCCTTCAATACATAGCTGTCAACAAAGGAATCGAACTTATCAAAGATGTATCTGTAGGAGATGTTACACTTTCCACGTGGCCTTGACAGTCTGACGCCTACCGCACTTGAGAATTAGTCGAGGTTTGAGTCGGTGCCACTTTATTCCCGCAAATTGATAGTGCATGAATGCTGGGAGTTATTTATGAAGTTGTCGGATCAATATTCCACGGATAATTTTTTTTCATTTTTATTTTTAATTTACAAACATTTCAAACGCTACTTTATTGCGTTCATAAATAATAATATAATCAATATAAATCAATACAAACTACAAACACAGAAAATAAGTTCTAAAGTACAAGAAAGTAGAAGAAACAACGCGTAAAATATAGGTATGAACTTATGATTAAGTTCTAAAGTAATTGAAAAGAAGAAAGTCAAACAAAAATTATTAAAAACAAACATTAAAAAGTCCCGAAGCTCGCTAAACAGATTGGATGGACCTTCTGGTTCGTAGATGACTTAACGAGATAGTATTACGAGTAATGGTAAGTAACAGCACCGAATGACATGGATATGAAAAGAATAATAAAAAATTTTGAAAAACATTAAAACGATTAAAAACATCACGTAATAAGGATACGTAAGTAAAGTTTTTTTAATGGCGTCAAGGAAGATAGGCACCTAGTAAGAACCATCTCAGAGAGGCGATCGGTCACATCATGCGCCACGATGGTCTTCTTCACGACATTGTGGAGGGGATGGTTGAGGGTAGAAACTGCAGATGGCACCCTAGATGGGAGTATTTGTAGCAAGTGTTCGAGGACATGAGTTGTAGCTCATATGCTGAGCTGAAGAGGGTTGCGGAGGACCAAGAGGAATGGAGATCGAGATGCAAGATTCTGTTGCTGCAAACCAATCCAACGGATTGATACTACGCAGAGGAATAATAATAAATATGTATTATTTATGGCAACCCTCAAATCGGACCAAAGCTGACCGTCGCGAGTCGCCAACCAATCACGGTCTTCAGAATCCCGAACGTTTCCGAACATTTCCGAGTTTTCCCGAAAGCACTTGACAAAAACTCAAATACGCGGGAAGCTCCAACTTTTTTTCGAAACTTTTAAACACCTTACATATTTTTTGCTTCGAATACTTTTTGAAGAGGCTTTTTTGTAAGAGAATCCGGCGCATACCTGTGATTGATACCGACTATAGAATCGGTTTTTTCATCTATTATTTATATATAACACGAACAAAAAAATGCCGCCAAGCAGTGATAAAGACATTTCGTTAATTGATACGATGACACTGGTTATTTAACTCTTTCAACGCGGATGACGTCCATAGCCGTCATGTGCGGCATATCATATAACATATAATATCAACTTCATTATATATAATCGTGTCGGAAACAACAGGGTTAGATCCTGTCTGCCCAGAAGTGGGCGACGTCGATGGCGTTACTTCTGGTTATCATCAGGTCTTCCTGGGTGCAGCTATTCGGGCATAGCGCACACTCCAGACGGTGTGACAGGGTCTGCTCCACGCCGCAGTCACATTCAGTCGGTCCGCTGTAAGACTGCCAGGCTTTCATTTGTGTCCTCGTCCTGCATACTCCGGTCCGAAATCTGTTAAGAGACCTCCATATATTCCAATAATCCTCCATAAATACAAGTATTCCCCTCAGTTGCGCTTCTCCACATGTTCATCCGCTGGGTGGCCTCAGGTATCACCAGTTCCGTTGTCGACTGTAGGAAACTTCTTCTTGATTTGAGCCGTGTGGTTATCTTTTGATACCCAAACATCAGCTTCATTAACTGAACCAAATGGACGTCACGAACTGCTGTCATAAAGTTCTATCAGCCAACATAGTTCTCGCTTAATTAACCCTTTCATTACGGCTCGGTTTGAATACAAATTATACTGAAATTATAAAACTAGTATTTGAAGCACAAATGTACTTATCTGACTTATTTTCATATATCACATTGGTTCTTGTATCCTTTAGCTATCAGACGATGCATAAAAAACTATTCTAAGAAAGTAGAAAAACGATATATCACGTCAATCGATGTCAACGGTCGGAGAATCTTATGACGGAATATGCCGACAGCCGATGCGAAAGGGTTAAAAGTCAGCTAGACGAGTAAAATATACATGTAGAGCCTGGGAACTTGAAGAAAAGGCTGGTATAAATTATGCTCTCCTGCGGCATCTAATGGTTTGACTTTGTGAGCATTGACAAAGGGTGTGGGTAAGATAAGCCTTCCATGCTACAGTTAGTCATGGGGACAATAGTGGACCTGGTTGTGACATTTATTGAGAATGCCGCAAAGAGCACAAACTCATCATCATCATCAGCCTGTATCCGTCCACTGTTGGACGTAAGCCTCCCGCATGAGTCTCCATCCTCTTTGATGCTCCGCCTTGCGCATTCAGGTCACTCCCGCTATTCTTCTTATGTCGTCAGTCCATCTTGCAGGGGGTCGGCCAATGCTTCGTTTGCCAGTTCTTGGGCGCCATTCCAATACCTTTTCTTCCCCATCGACCGTCGTCTTTCGACAGATATGTCCTGCCCATTGCCACTTGAGTGTGCCTATTCGTTGGGTAGCATCCACTACTTGAGTTCTTCTGCGTATTTCCTCGTTTCGGATTCTATCTTTTAGCGACACTCCTCTCATGGATAATATTTGGAAATACTTGCTGTTAGATTCCACGTCTCTGCGCCATAATACAGGGAGGATGCATTTTTTGATTTATTTCTTAATATATAAATAATGTTAATAAAGCAATTAATATAAAGGTACAATATTAAACAAACAATATTAAAAGTTTTAACTGCCGATTGTTTTTTTTTGTGGCAATATTTTTTCCCAGCGCTCCTCCCACGACGAAAAAAAATCAATTTGCTTATTTGTATCGTTATATTAATATACCTACCGAATGTTATTTTTTTAATTGGCCACACCGAGTCGTTAAATACCTAACCGTGGGATCTAAACCGGGGAAAACATGGCAATTTTCAACGCATATAAATTTACTCTTTAATGTACTAAAACGCCATAAAATGGCATAAAATATCGTTCGTTCTGTCAACATTTGGCGTTATTTTTAAATTTAATTTCTCAACTCATTATACTGGGGGGCTTAGTTTAGTGGTGAAAGCATTTGCTTACCAATCCGAAGGTCGCGTGTTCGACTCTCGAAAGAGGTCCCCTCTCAAATCAGTTGTCGGCATATTCCGTCAAAAGATTCCCCGACCGTTGATATCGGTTGACGTGATATATCGTCTTACTACTTTCAGCACTCATTGTGACATCAACGGAAGGAACCTGAAACTGCAGTCATTCCCTTTATCAACCTACATGTATTTTTACAGGAATCTGTAAAGCATGTAAATAACTATCGTTAGGTTTCGTCACAGGAGCGATTTTTCTGTAAACCACATGTGTCAATGCCACCATATGTATGGAGTTACATAATGAACGTTTGTTAAATATAATAGTTTTTTATGCATCATCTGATAGCTAAAGGATACAAGAACCAATGTGATATATGAAAATAGACCAGATAAGTACATTTATGCTTCAAATACTAGTTTTATAATTGACAGTATAATTTGTATTCAAACCGAGCCGTAATGAAAGGGTTAAATACCGCGGTTGGTGTGAATTTGATCCATCACGCGTAAATTGTCAGTCATAGCCTAATAATTAAAATGTTAGTAGACGAAAGTCGTTCCGTGAAGACCACCCATTCATAGTAAATTCCTGTAATAATAAGGATGATGCGTGAATCTCGGGCTGTAGTCTATGACGTTTTGCGGATCAACAATCTACGTCCAGCGCTTAGCCAATATGCATCATGGTAAGCGTCATAGAATTCCACAGATGAGACTTCAGAATTACTATCATCATCTGTCGGTATTCTCCTGTATAGTCGTCTCGCGAGAACCGCCCATTCATAGTGATTTTCTGTAATAGACAGACGATGCTTGAATGTCGAGCTGTGGTTAAAATAAATTGGCAAGGCCTCGGTAGCGTCGGGCTCATCGTCCGATCTCCTTAAAAAAACGCTGATTATTTATCACTCAAATATTTCTCTGATACTACAGAAACAGTCTTTGTAATGACATCATTATGATATAGCCCTTGCTGACCGTTACCGAAAACCTCGATACACAATCTTTCGTCTCTTATTTCTGCTTGTCGTACATGTATGTGTCGTCATTTTGTAATGCCGTTAGGAGGATTAGTTACGTAGATCGCAACTTGCGGCGCTTGGCGACAGCCCATCACGAGCGCGCTCAGTCGTGAGTCAAGTCCCGATCGATCGAGGCGAAAGCAACGCCATGTTACGATCGATCGGGGAAACCGAGTCTTTATCGAAAATATATGTCGAAATGCTTCGGAAAAAGTCCGTGTGTTTTTTTTTTTTTATGTAAACGCATGCAGGAGAGCACAACCGGTCAAGACCAATGCACTCTATGACGCTCAGCCAGGGAGGCTGGACGCTGCATGCGGGAAACGTGTGTTGTGTTCGTGTTTGTGTGTGGGTTGGGGAGATTGCAAGTGTATATTTATCTGTTTCTTGAAGAGATCCAGATTGTAGGAAGGAGGAAACACAGACGCTGGAAGGGCATTCCATAGCTTACCGGTGTCATTAAGGAAGGAACTTTGGAAGCTGCCAGTTCTTGGTCGACATATATTAACCGTGTATGGATGTTCGGCAAGTGTAAGACGAGTTTGTCGGCTGTGAATGGGTGCAGGAGGAATTAGTTCTTTAAGTTCCGAAGAGCAGCGACCGTGGTAATAACGGTAGAAAAGACTAAGAGAACCAACCTTACGTCTGTGTTCCATTGATTGTAGATTAGACGTAAGGGTGTCATTGTTTATCAAACGAATTGCTCTTCTTTGAACTGAGTCAATTAAGTTTAGAAGGTATTTTGGGGCTCCAATCCAAAGGTGACTGCCGTATTCAAGGTGTGTTGTTAATCTGCTCCTCATACTTCCACCACGCGATCCGATAACTATCCCGGCGACGTGAAGTCGTTTCTCCCGTAGAGAGGAGGACGTTAGCAAGTTCGCGGGAAAAAATCGTGCCTTTGAGGGTCTCGGGAAAAATCTAAGTTTCCATGTGAATTTCCGGGTATACAGGTGTTCTGGAACAAGGCAAATACAATCTCAGCTTACAGAACTGTAAAACGGTATTTCGCGGTGTCTGTATGCTTCAAATATGGAGCGGATATGGTAAAAAAATCATTGTTTAAATACATACTAGTTGGTTAAACCGCTTACTATGTAAAAACAAGGTGATTACAGTACGTATGTAATATGTCGAATCAATTTATGGTTATCTATATTTTTAATATCTTTATATCGCGGTATCATATCTTTTAATGGTATTCAGACATCTCCTTTAATGATATTCAACATAAAAAATAAATAAAAAATATGTAGAAACAACGCGGGAACGGAAGTCACGTTGAATTGAAAAAAAAGGAGCATGCTGTACAGTGACCCGTATTTTTACATGGAGTCTTCGATATATGCGATTTTAAAAATAACTTTATCTTAGCCTGAACTTTTGATTTCTCGCTATAATCCAATGCAGCCCTATAATGGGCTTCGAGAGCAGATGCCTGCGGGTAATACTGTGACATCAGCATGATATAGCCCTTGCTGACTGGTACCGAAAACCTCGATGCACAATATTTCGTCTCTTATTTTAGTTGGCTCATCGGACACGCATGTGTTGTCATTTTATAGATCGCCACTAGTTGTCACCGACCACGAAGCACCCACGCACAGTCAGTTGTGTGCCGACGGCGGCGTGATCGTATTGTGGTTGGCCCGGCCTGAATGATGTGACTAGGTCCGGGCCAGAAGTTTGTAAACTTATCGAAATACATATGTCAATGTCATCATCATCATCAGCCTGTGTCGGTCCACTGTTGAACGTAGGCCTCCCGCATGAGTCTCCATCCTCTTCGATCCTCCGCCTTCCGCATCCAGGTCACTCCCGCTATTCTTCTTATATCGTCAGTCCATCTTGTAGGGGGTCGGCCAATGCTTCGTTTGCCAGTTCTTGGGCGCCATTCCAATACTTTTCTTCCCCATCGACCGTCGTCTCTTCGACAGATATGTCCTGCCCATTACCAATTGAGTGTGCCTATTCGTTGGGTAGCATCCACTACTTGAGTTCTTCTGCGCATTTCCTCGTTTCGGATTCTATCTTTTAGCGACACTCCGAGCATGGATCTCTCCATAGCACGCTGGGTGACTTTTATTTTATGGGTAAGACTTGCTGTCAGATTCCACGTCTCTGCGCCATAATGTCAATGTGCTTCAGAAAAAGCCTTTGTGTTGTTAATCTGCTCCTCATCCTGCCACCACGCACTTCAATACCTAACTTAGAGAGGAGGATGTTAATTGGAAATCAGTCTTACAGAAGAATTATCGGAATTTCCTGGAGATAAACGTCACGAACAATGAGGTTCTCAGCACAATCAAGGAAGATAGGCACCTAGTAAGAACCATCTCAGAGAGGCGATCTGTCACATCATGCGCCACGATGGTCTTCTTCACGAAATTGTGGAAGGGATAGTTGAGGGTAGAAACTGCAGATGACGCACAAACACGGGAGTATTTGCAGCAAGTGTTTGATGACATGAGTTGCAGCTTTTATGCTGAGCTAAAGAGGGTTGCAGAGGATCGAAAAGAGTGGAGATAGATGTGCAAGATTTTATTGCTGCAAACCAATCCACCCGATTGATAATACGAAGAAGAATACTGGATCGGGAGAAATAACTTCTTAAAAGAAATCGACAGGCGTATTCAACTGGGATGGATAGCATTTGGAAAACTTTTGAACATTATTTTAAAGCGAAAATTCCGCATTGTCTTAAAAACTAGGACGATTAACCAATACATCCTCTCAGTATTAGCTTTGGCGCAGGGACGTGGAATTTAACAGCAGGTCTTGCACATAAAATAAAGATCACCAAACGTGCCATGGAGAGATCCATGAGAGGAGTGTCTCTAAAAGAAATAATCCGAAAAGAGGTCTCCGAAGACGAACTCAAGTAGTGGAGGTTGCCTAAAAAATAGACACACTCGAATGGCAATATGACATATATGTTGAAGAGCCGACGGAAAGTGTTGGAGTGACATCCAAGAACTTGTAAATTAAGTGTTGATCGATGCGAAGCAAGATGGACTGACGACATCAAAAGAATAGCGGGAGCAGCTTGAATACGGAGAGTGGAGGTACGAGAAGAATGGAGACTCATGCATACTTTCAACAGTGGACGCACGTAAGCTGATGATGATTAGCCAGCACGACGCGTTATTTGATGCGATTTCTTTACTCGCTCATCCGCGTTTGATAAAGTTTAAATCGAGAGATCACTGCACGCTTGCTTCACATAGGACCAGTTAAACCTGATTGCACACACGTACAGTCTACACATGATTATAGCTCCTCATTCCGATACATTCAATTGGAATAATACTCGCGGGCAAAAAAACCGCCTTATATACACATTTGCATGTTAAAGAGACTGTTTTAACCGCGTTATAACCGAAATAATTACTAGATTAACCGAAAGGTTACATATTTCATGACTGTTTTTGAAATTTGATCATTTTAGGTTATTCGGAAAGTAATCTTTTCATTTTCCATCACAAGAATTAATTGTTTTTTTGACAGCTGATATGGCAAGAATCTCATGTGAAAAATATCGCATCACAAAACATAAGACGCAAAGTCATATGCGCCGAAGAAATACGTAAGTCAATCAACCAACCGTCCCACTGCTTGTGTAATCAGATACCCCCAACACCCAGACTGAAGTCGCGAAGCAGCTTTCTGAGATCCACACAACCTCTCACATCCGACCCTGAAAATGATAGACTCCAGCTCTGGCAACAAGTCGCATCAGAGGATTTCATTACTCCAAAGGAAGGCCTCCCAACTGGCAAGAATCTTGACTGGTGGACCTGAAAATCCCTGAACAGAATAAGAACCGAAGTAAGTAGAACAGAGGATAACATTGAGCGGTGTGGAATGATTCAGAAGGGAGAGTCACTATTGTGCGACTGCGGAGACCTGCAGACCGCCTCACACCTTAGATCCTGCTCCATGTGCTCAACAGACTGCACATCTCAGGACCTAATGCTGGGCAACACACGGGCTATCGATGTTGCCAGAAACTGGGCAAAAATAATTTGACGTCGATGACACGAAGAAGAAGTGTCGCGCCAACTAGGTAAACATTCCTTTGCAAACTCGACTCGAACAGACTGGAACCATAGATGAACCCATTGCAGGCATAGAGAATGACGCGGCTGTGGCTGCCCATGTCGCTGACAACGAAGAAGTCACATTTGACATTTGTGAAGCAGAAATCTGCAGTTTACAAACGCTAAACTCCGAAAGAGCATGGAATAATTTTGGCATTATTCTTTGTTCAAATATCGGTCGGTGGTGTGTCGCGCCAACTGGGTCAACATTCCTTTGCTTGGCTAGTCGACTCGAACAGACTGGAATCTCAGGACCTAATACTGGTCAACACACGGGCTATCAATGTAGACAGATTATGGGCAGAAATAATTTGACGTCGCTGACACGAAGAAGAAGAATATATCAAAATATTTTATATCACTTTCGGGTTACGCGAATAAATCTCACTGGAATGAAAATTGTTTTGAATTCTTTCAGACATTTTAAATTCATTGCATCTCCCGCAGCAGAGGAATGATATTGATGGCGTTGCAGATTGCATTGTATGCAAGCATAACTGCATCCTCAACCTGACTTTAACCGTCCGGTTAACTGTCAGGTTAAAGTGTTAACCGCCTTACGAAATGTCAGTTTATTTAAATTTTACACGAGCAAAAAATTCGATAAAAGAACTGACATCAGCATGATGTAGCCCTTGCTAGCTGGTACCGAAAACCTAGATATACATCTTTTGACTCTAATTTCTATTCGCTTGCCATACATTTATGTGTCCGCCGTTTTTGGGACTAGTAGTGGTGCCCCGCCCGTCGTCGAGAGCATATTGTATTGTGGCTCGGCCAAATGCTAGGTCGAGCCATAAATTTGTAGTCTTATCGTAAATATATGTCACGTGATTCTGAAAAAATCTCTGTTATCAATCTGCTCCTAATCCTGCCATCACGCGACGGAATACCTTTTGAAAGAGTGGAGGATGTTAGAACCTTAGTAATAAAGTTAAAAAATTAAGAAAATATCTAGAAATAACAAATTTCAACGTTATCTAGCGCTTCAAATGTTAAGCTGACAACCAAAGCTTCTTCTTCGTAGTATTAATCAGGTAGAAAATAATTAACCGGATTACATAATAAAATGATGTATCGTATCGTGTCGGAAACAACAGGGTCAGATCCTGTCTGTCCAGAAGTGGGCAACATCGATGGCGTTACTCCCGGCCATCATCAGGTCTTCCTGGGCGCAGCTACTCGCTCACAGCGCACACTCCAGAAGGTGTGACATGGTCTGCTCCGCGCCGCAGTCACATTCAGTCGATCCGCTGTAAACCTGTCAGGACACAAATGTGTCCTCGTCTTGCATACTTCGGTCCGAAGTCTGTTAAGGAACTTCCATATATTCCACTCCTGGTCGTGTCCAGGGGCTAGGTCCTCTTTCGGATAAAATACGGATTGAAAATATGTAATTTTTTACGTGTTTATAAAGGGAAAATAACGTTTTTTAAGGTCATAAAAAATGACGTCAATGCCTTTTAATTATTACAAATTAGGGCACGCTACTAACGAGCTTGACTTTACAGTGAAACGCTAAGTAAACGTAGATAACGAACTCACACAGCAATAATTGAAAAGTTCCTCTAAAGTCTGAGAGCTTTTGAAGATTAATGGAGGCGACTGCAATTTACGAAGTAAACTTTCAGAGACAAGTACTTAGTATACATTAAATCTGCCGGCGGGTATAGCTCAATGGACAAAGCGTTTGCTTTGCAAGCCAAAGGTCGTGGGTTCAATCCCCGACGCAGATTGAAAAAAAAAAAAGGATTTTTAATCGATTTCTAAGCTCTAAAATCCCCCGGTTGTCGCGAATTTGATCTCTCACCCGTGAAATGCCAGTCTTATCCTATTAATTAAAATTGGTGGTAAAGGAAAGTCGTCCCGTGAAGACCACCCATTCAAAGCAAATTCCCGTAATAATAAGGATGATGCGTGAATCTCGGGCTGAAGTAGTAAGCAATTCTTCTTCGTAGTATCATCCGGTGGATTGGTTTTCAGCAAGAAAATCTTTCATCTCGATCTTCACTGCTCTCGATCCTCTGCAGTCCTCCTCAGCTCAGCATAAGAGCTACAACTAATGTCCTCGAACACTTGCTGTAAATACTCCCGTCTAGGGCGTATTTGCAGCAAGTGTTCAACACCCACATGCAGCGCTTATCCATACGGACTTTGGTAAGCGTCATAGAATTCCACAGATGAGAATTCAGAATTACCACCACCATCTGTCAGTATTCTCCTGTATGTGTTTACATAGCAAAAAAAAAGTATGAAATATTTTTACAAAGTCAAAACATCGTACACTCAGAGATTCTACGCATGCGCCTGTTCATCAAAACTCATCAAACGGCTGCATTGTATGCTTGATAAAAATTTAAAGCAATGACTCTCAAAGTTTATTAATATCAATTAGTTTTACGATCCAGTGCCGGGCAGATGACACCAGTGGTTCTAAAAATAATTGCGCGCGTCGTCAGTCTAATTAATGAAAAGACGGCATTTTTATTGTTTGATTAGACTGCAATGTGGTGCAGTGCTAAAATATGTCGATTATACGCGAGTATTGCTGGGTTCACGTCCCATTGCGTTAAGTTCATCTTTAGAGACAAATGGTGCAGGCATCGTGAGCGTCTTACTTAAAATCTTATTAAATTGACATCCTCCTCTTTACGTTTGTTAATGAATTTCGTGGTGGCAGGACGAGTAGCAGATTAACAACATAAATACTTTTTCTGAAGCACATTGACATATGTATTTCGATAACTGTACAAACTTCTGACCCGGACGTACTCACAGCATTCAGGCCGGGTCAACAACAATATGACCTCGCCGCCGTCGGCACACGACTGACCGGGGGCCGAAAGTGGCGATCTTTATAACTAACGTCACACCCGTGACCGGACCTGTCCAAAATGACAATATGGCAACACATGCATGTACGACAACCGAACAGAAATAAAAGACGAAAGATTGTGTATCGAGGTTTTCGGTACCAGTCAGCAAGGCTGTATCATGCTGATGTCAACTTGCAAGAGCTGACTTGGGATGAGGCAAGGAAAATAGTTGATAGAACTCTGTGGTGGCATTTCGTGACGACCATATTTATTTATTTTATAAAACCGTAGTTCCAAGAAATACAAAAATTAAATACAGCATATTTACATAGAAAAATACATATAAAAAAGAAGAAGGAAGGTGGCACGTGTCAAAGATCACAGAGGTCTAGTAAAACAATGCCATCGACAAAAGAGAAAAAAGATGTAAGAAAAGGATCGAGATGTGCTGGTTGGTCATTTAGGAGCGCCGTTGCAGTTGCACGTGTACTAAACTGAGTGCTCGAAGCTCCACAAGTACCAACTGGGATGGAAAATTGTATCAAATGGATGGCTACGAGCACGGGTGTACATATACACATATGCTCCAGATAAATGAGCAGACATTTTATGATAAAATGTCTGCACTCAAACATTCATTCCTTCTTCTTCGCGGTTCAATTCACAACCCTGGGACTCTTGAATGTTGTAACTGACCTATGTTCAAGATAGGTACACCCGTGCTCGTAGCCATCCATTGTTTTTGATCCCAGCCGATGCTTGTGGAGCTTCAAGCACTCAATTTGCTACAACGGCAATGTCGCTCATAAATGGCCTACCAGCACACCTCGATCCTTTTCTTACATCCTTTTCCTCTTTTGTCGATGGTATTGTTCTACTTGATCTCTGTGATCTTTGACACGTGTCATCTTCTTATTCTTTTGTGTTATTTTTATTTTTATTATTTTATCTATTTATTGTATATTTATGTATACTCTATGTTTCTAAATATTTGTAAAAAATTGGAATTTCGATTCTGTATATAAATAAATAAATAAATAAATAAAATGCTCCAAGCAGGGAGGGGTCTCATATATCGTTATGGTGTTTAATTAATGTTGCGCCGGCGGCTGATTGGTTGATTACTCTGCTTTAATGGTGATGATGGTGTTACAGAAGAGGGCACCTCAGCAGCTATGGTGTATAGCTATGGTAAAGTGTAATTACACAAATTATTGTTCAAAAATATATCCAATTCGTTCAACGACTTATCGGTAACGACGTGGGGTGCACTGGACGGGATATTTGGTGCACGGGACAACTGGTGCACTGGCTGTCTCGCTAACCTAACCTAACTTAATCTAAGTTATTTAGTCAACGAGACCTTGGTGAAAATCCTTCCTGTCCCGTCTTGTTTTTGGATACCCAGATGGGGAGCCGTTACTCGTTAGAGAGTGGCTGAAGGCCTTCCCGTGATTCTAGGTGCATCAGTTATTTGTCAAATAGACCTTAGTCTAAGGATGCAAAGTTAGTAAAGTACAGCGAGTCTCGAATGCCGTGCGGGAATGTAACGGGTCCGCCAAATAACTTTTTTTTTTTGAAAATGGGGCGCAAAACATCGAGTGTAGCTTCGGCCGTGCGGCACCTAGCGCCATCCTGTTGAAACTAAATGTTGCCAATGGCCTCCTCTTCAATTTTTGTGAACAAAAATGGCCCGATAACGATCGCCATTGACTGTAACGGCCACTCCTTGCTCATTTTTGAAGAAAAATGGCCTGATTTTCAAAGTAATGTCGCAATATTTCCCGGCGTTGTCCAAGCGTATACACAACCATATTCGTTCAGCGGAAAGATAAAACTAATTATCTGTCAAATCAAACATGAGCTAAGTGTTACCATTCACGAAATAAGCACTAGTTGAAAAAAAAACGTTAGATTGCGGACCCTATATAAGGAAATGGTAAGGTTAGGAAATGCATTCTGCAGAATGGCAGACATCAGTTAGGAGTCATTACTTGCGTCTGCACTCTTGCAGACGGACGCGCAGAAGCGCTCAAAAATAGCGTAATTCCGTTTGTTAGCAACGAAGTCCTGGTATCCTCTGGACCTGATGCCGGCCGGACCACTTCAAAGAGTGCAATCCGAGCAGTCAACGAGACCTATAAACTCAGGAATCACTGGACGATTCCTTAGGTTAGGTAAGGTTAGGTAAGGTTAGGTTAGGTTAGGTTAACAGGCCACGGTTGCTTTGGCACCTATCTTCAAAGAATAGGAAAAGAAGAACAAGCAAAGTGTCACCACTGCGACGCCAAGACAGACGATGCGGAGCACACGATCCTAGCGTGCGAGGCATGGGATGAACACCGAGCTGTCCTCAAAGCCGAACTCGGCGGAACCCTCAACCTAGCATCAATACAAAATGGAATCACAAAACATCAAAATCTGTGGAAGGCGTGGACCAATTTCGCAAGAAAAGTCATGGCCGCTAAAGAGGAAGCAGAAAGGGAGCGCAGAAAGCGCAGCAAGTGATAAATAAATACCACCTGGCTGCCACTCACGAGCAATACTTAACTAGTAGCCGGGTGGCAGCCGAAGAGGAGGGGTTTTAGCCGGTAGGAGTCCGGCACTACCCAGGAAGAATTCCTGGTGTGTTCATGAGAATTTCCCCTCCAAAAAAAAAAAAAAGGTTAGGTTAGGTTAGGTTAGGCTGTAAACAAAACGAATTACCTGTAAGCAATAGGCGTCACCAATTTAAAATTTGTTATTATCGAATTAACTTTTTTCCAATTGGTAAAGTATTCGATTAGAAGTGGTTTTTGAATGTAAATTTGAAGAAAAAACACAGCTCTGTTGTATGTACTGCATCGACACAAAACACAACTATACTTGTTAAACAAAAATGGCAGTTTTTACCTACTATGTTTTGATTCGTAGCTGTTTGTACGATTCTCGTAATTTGAATTGCTAGAGGGGACGCCTCTTCTACGAACCCCGTTTAAACTTTATTAAAAATTGCTCCACAACCACTTAGCTCCATGGTTCTAGATTGGGCATATAATCCACAATCGGTGGAACCACGGAATGCGGAGCTCATTTGTATCAATCTGTCAAAAATACTAGTTTAAATAATTAATTTATCAAAGTACAAATTCCAACTTCTATAAAAAACAGTAGTCTATTTAAGGATGTACTAGTATGTTGTGATATCAACATGATATAGCCCTTGCTGACTGGTACAGAAAAACCTCGAAATTTACAATCTTTCGTCTCTTATTTCTGTTCGCTTGTCGTAAATTACATTTTTAGATAACGTTCCATACTTAAGACATTATCTGGATGTATATAAATATATTTTTAATCTAATGTTTCCTTAAATATAATTAACCGGATTACATAATAAAATAACGTTTTATCTACTTATTCATAATGAAATTCCCACTGTGTGGACTTACCTTGATGGATACTCTGCTATAAATATATATAATCGTGTCGGAAACAACAGGGTCAGATTCTGTTTGCCCAGAAGTGGGCGACGTCGATGGCGTTACTCCCGGCCATCATCAGGTGTTCCTGGGTGCAGCTACTTGGACACAGCGCACACTCCAGAAGGTGGGACAAGGTCTTTCAGGGAACCAAGGATATTAGATGCCTTGATTCAATGTTGTAGTTGTATACATTGTTCGAAAACACACATATTTCGTTCATTCCTTCTTCGTAGTATCAATCAGGTGGATTGGCTTGCAGCAACAAAATCTTGCGTCTCGATCTCCACTCTTCTTGATCCTCTGCAACCCTCTTTAGGCTCAGCATAAGAGCTGCAACTCATGTTCCTCGAACACTTGCTGGAAATACTCCCATGTATAGCGTTTTCTGCAGTTTCTACCCTCAAACATCCCTTCTACAATGTCGTGAAGAAGACCATTGTGGCGCTTAATGTTTCCGATAGCCTCTCTGAGATTGTTCTTACTAGGTGTCTATCTTCTTCATTGATTATGCTGAGAATCTCATTGTTTGTGACGTGGTCTCTTCAAGAAAATCTGACAATTCTTCTGTAAGACCACATCTCAAAGGCCTCTAGTCTTTTCGTTCGTTTACATGCTTAAAATTATGTCATTACACCAAAAATGTTATCGTTTGAAAGAAGAAATACACAAAAAAAAACTCGCAATAATGAAATTCAAACAGGAATTGTCACTAATTCACTTATTTCACATTTAATCGATTATTATTGAAAATTAAATTAATACAACGCTTTTAGTTAATGTTTTTATTATTAGATGCTATTTTATTACTGGACTATATTAAAATAACATTGTTTGTGTTAACAAAAGTTCCTTTTTTGAATAATATTCCCTAACCAAATAAATGCTTGTTGATAGGTTTTTATTTTTTATCATGAATTTGATTTTAAATATTTTTCATAAGCATTTTTTTAGCCCATTTAATAATTTATGCCCATAAAATAAATGTCACCCAGCGTGCTATGGAGAGATCCATGCTTGGAGTGTCGCTAAAAGATAGAATCCGAAACGAGGAAAAACGTAGAAGAACTCAAGTAGTGGAGGATACCCAACGAATAGGCACACTCAAGTGGCAATGGGCAGGACACATCTGTCGAAGAGACGACGGTCGATGGGGAAGAAAAGTACTAGAATGGCATCCAAGAACTGGCAAACGAAGCATTTGTCGACCCCCTACAAGATGGACTGACAATATATCGTGCCAATTTATTTAGTCTACTTCCGATTAATTTTATTTGCTGCCAATTGATTTAACTTACTACCAAAACCTTAAATTAGTTACTGAACAAAGAAATACAGGCCCTTTTCATGTAAAGTTTACAATATTACATCCAGAACCAGCTTTAGATCCTGTGGCGCCCTGGGGTAATTTTTTTCTACAACGCCATATTGTTTGTATTTTATAAAATCTAAGAAAGATTGGTTGCTCTCGGCGCCCCTAGTTTATTCGACGCCCTGGGGCACTGACCCACTTCGCCACCCCCTAAAACCGGCATTTCGTTATTATCAACGTTTGCAAAAATGCCAAAAAAACATCATTTCAAATGCATTTGAAAATGGATAGAAACTTCTAACAGCCTTGTCGTTTCTTGTCGCAGAGTTTGGTGTTCCTTGATGGCATGTGTGGTGTGGTGTGTTGCAGGTTGCCGTGTTGCGTGGTGGCGCAGTGCTCAGTAGTTTAGGTAGGCCCACTGCGAGGCCAGCTGATCCTACATGAGCGCGCGGATCTCCTTGTGCACGTGGCAGAGGAAATCAACGTAACTAGCGGCGCCATCCTGTCCCTGGTCCTCCACAACGAAGTGCCGGAACACGGTCTCTAGCTTGTCGTGCTGCCGGACCACAGTCAGCCTCATGTGGCGATGTCTGTCCCGCCGTATGACGGCCACTGATTACATGTCTAGTTACTTTGCATACTTATTATTTTATTGCTAAGATTTTGTTACTGCAAACCAATCCACTGGATTGATAAAGGGTCCACCAAATAACTTTTTTTTTTGAAAATGGGGCGCAAAACATCGAGTGTAGCTTCGGCCGTGCGGCACCTAGCGCCGTCCTGTTGAAACCAAATGTTGCCAATACCCTCATCTTCAATTTTTATGAACAAAAATGGCCCGATAACGATCGCTATTGACTGTAACGGCCACTCCTTGCTCATTTTTGAAGAAAAATGGCCTGATTTTCAAAGTAATGTCGCAATATTTTCCAGCATTGTTCAAGCGTATACACAACCATATTCGTTTAGCGGATGAATAAAACTAATTATCTGTCAAATCAGACATGAGCTAAGTGTTACTATTCACGAAATAAGCACTAGTTGAAAAAAAAAACGTTAGATGGCGGACAATAGCATGATTTTCAAAGTAATGTCACATTATTTTTCAGCGTTGTTTAAGCATATATACAACCATATTCGCTTAGCGGAAGGATAGAACTAATTACCTGTCAAATCAGACATGAGCTAAGTGTTACGATTCACGAAATAAGCACTAGTTAAAAAAAAAGTTAGATGGCGGACCCTATACAACACAAGAGTTAAGTCTTCGTTAGTACTTATATTATCACATGGAAGGTGATACTTAGTACTATTCAAAATGAATACTTGATTACAATACTAACTATTACGAGAATATTACATCAACGACAGTGAAACTACAATTTGCTTCAATTCGTTACTTACATATTAAATTTGAATCGAATTAAAAATGTAACATTTTTATACGTACTCGGTAGGTACCTAAAATCTTTCAAATTACATTTAGAACATTCTAAACAGTTTGAAAAATTAACAAACAACTTAACCTCAAATATGCCTTCTAGATTTAATTGTCTCGGTTCAAAGAAGAGCAATTCGTTTAATAAATAATAATACTGTTACGTTTAATCTGCAATCAATGAAACACATACGTAAGAATGGTTCACTTAATCTTTTATATTTGCTCTACTGTTACGTTGCTCTTCTGAATTTAAAGTATTAATTCTTCCTGCAGATCCACAACTGACAAAATCGTCTTACACTTGCAGAGCTTCCTTATACAGTTAAACTGTGCTGACCAAGAACTGGCAGTTTCTTGAGCTCCTTCCTAAATGTTACTTAATACGGGTAAGTTTTTGATTGTGTTTCCAGTTTTTGTGTTTCCTCTTACATACAATCTAGATCTCTTCAAGAATCATATAAATATACACTTGCAATCTCCTCTAAACACAAACACAGCATACGTTTACTAGCTGAACGTCACAGAGTGTACTGTGGTCTCGACCAGTTTTCTTCCCCATCGGCCGTCGTCTCTTCGACATATTTGTTCTACCCATTGCCACTTGAGTGTGCCTATTCGGTGTGCAGCCTCTTTCTTCGGATATACTCGTTTCGGATTCTATCTTTTTGAGACACTCCTCTCATGGATTTCTCCGTGGCATGCTGGGTTACCTTTATTTTATGGGCAAGACTTGTTGTTAGATTCCACGTCTCAAACAAAATTGGTCTAAAAATGAACATGGATAAAACTAAAGCCATGATAAATACCCATATTTCCCAGACTTTTGAACCGATTTCCTTTAGAGAAACAGAAATAGATGTTGTTAATGAATATTAGGACAAGTAATCCAATTAGAACGAAATAACTTCACAAAAGAAATCGACAGGCGTATACAACTGGGATGGGCAGCATTTGGAAAGCTTAAATACATTTTTCAAGCGAAAATTCCGCAATGTCTTACAACTAAGGCGTTTAACCAATGCATCCTCCCTGTAACAACTTATGCTATTATTTTATATAGTCTTGTTATGCAAACTCAATTCAATCCAGTCGTGTTCGAAAAATGGTTCCACCGCATTTCGTTCCCAGACAATTCGTTCAACGACTCATCGGTAACGACGTGGGGCGCGCTTGACGTCTGGTACACAAGACATTTGTTGCACGGGACAACTGGTGCACTGGCTGTCTCGCAAACCTTACCTTACCTAACCTTACTTAAGTCATTTTGTTAACGAGACCTATGGATCTCTGGACTCTAAGATCACTGGACAAATTCTTAGGTTAGGTTAGGTTGGGTTAGGTTAGGTTATTTAAGTATCATAATAATTCATCATAATGTAGTAGTCTCTCGAATAATCTATAAATAATAAAACTGCCTACATATTACGCGTTGCAATATTATTCTGAGTACTGTCTTAGTACTTTACTAACTATTACAATATTCAAGGCAATGTATTCCAAGTGTGAATATGTACCTGAAGATTTGCACCTTTAGAGAGTGCGGTTTTCAAAGCAAGCCCTAGACATAATTATTTTACATACTCATTCCGTATCATCATCATCATCATCATATTTATTTATTTAACAGAGCACAATGTGAATGATTTGCTTCAATGAGCAAACATTCACTGTTATGCCGACGACAGCACTGTCCATGAGAGTATAATCTTCCATAAGCCTCCGAAACATTCGGAACTATCTGCTGCTAGGGAATCTCTGGTGGAGAAGATGAACATGTCTCTTGAAAGGGTTTCACGATGGGGCGACCTCAACCTCGTCAGTTTCAACATTTCCAAAACCCAATCATGTACTTTCTCCACCAAGAAGACTGCTATGGATCCTGTATCTTTCAACGGTTGTTCTCTTCCGAAAGCAAGCTCCATCAACATGCTTGGATTATCAATATCGGATAATGTCAAATATTACGAGTCAAATAAGTGTAAAGCCGGTCTCGCTTCCAAAAAACTAGGCGTATTATATAGATCACTGAGGTATTTAAACGATAAACAACTTCTTCTTCTATATAAAGGACAAATCCGACCTATCCATGAATACGGCAGTCACCTTTGGATTGGAGCCCCAAAATACCTTCTAAACTTAATTGACTCAGTTCAAAGAAGAGCAATTCGTTTGATAAACAATGACACCCTTACGTCTAATCTACAATCAATGGAACACAGACGTAAGGTTGGTTCTCTTAGTCTTTTCTACCGTTATTACCACGGTCGCTGCTCTTCGGAACTTAAAGAACAAATTCCTCCTGCACCCACCCACAGCCGACAAACTCGTCTTACACTTGCCGAACATCCATACACGGTTAATATATGTCGACCAAGAACTGGCAGCTTCCAAAGTTCCTTCCTTAATGCCACCGGTAAGCTATGGAATGCTCTTCCAGCGTCTGTGTTTCCTCCTCCCCACAATCTGTATATCTTCAAGAAACAGATAAATATACACTTGCAATCTCTCCAACCCACACACAAACACGAACACAACACACGTTTCCCGCATGCAGCGTCCAGCCTCCCTGGCTGAGCGTCATAGAGTGCACTGGTCTTGACCGGTTGTGTTCTCCTGCATGCGTTTATGCAACCAAGCAAATAAGAAAAACCTTCAGCCAACAAGATATGCCACCTGGAATGTTCGAACATTACTGCAGAACGGCGCCCTAGATGGGAGTATTTGCAGCAAGTATTCGAGGACATGAACTGTAGCGCTTATGCTGAGCTGAAAAGGGTTGCGGAGGACCGAGAGGAATGGAGATCGAGATGCAAGATTCTGTTGCTGCAAACCAATCCTCCGGATTGATACTACGAAGAAGATTGTTACAAAACAAACGTCCAACATTTTATATCAGTCAACACCTGCACTGAATCCGAAGCAATAACACACTAAATATGTCAATATCTTCACTCAAGTTGGGTTCAACCACTGTTCACTGCGATTCTTTCGTCTTACACGTATCCAGGGTTGAACGATGGTCCCTTCAGGCCACACTTCAGGCGCCACGAGAGACTCCAGCGAAGTCGCAATGACCCCGACTTTGAAGGATGTTGACAGCGTCATCATATCATATCCGCTCCCCTAACTGGAGCATTGGCATTCACGAACCGCCGCCACAAAGCTCTGTCAGCTGCCATTTTCTTCGCCTCATCCCTAGTCAGCTCCGTCGAGTACGTTATATGCATAGTTCCCGACGGTCTTCCAGGACGGCGCGAGCCCGGAGGCTTGAAGAAAAGTTAGCTATAGTTTATGCTCTACTGCGGGATTCTCAAAACGTTCGCCTCTTGGTCGACTGCAGTATGGGAAGCTGTCTTGTTCGCACTCTCACCCCGTCATTCCTCGCAAAGTCAAATCATCGTATACCCAGTATTCTACGCAGGCATCTGCTCTAGAATCACATTATGCAGCTTTTGGTGAGATACCAAGATTCACAGCCGTAAAGAAGAATAGGAACGAAATATCGTATATCGAAGCCCTTCGGCACGAGTCTGCAAGGGCTAGTCTAGTTGATATATTCTCCTTCGTATTAGTATCAATCCGGAGGATTGGTTTTCAGCAACAAAATCTTGCATCTCGATCTCCACTCTTTTCGATCTTCTGCAACCCTCTTTAAGCTCAGCATAATTGCTGCAGCTCATGTCCTCGAAAACTTGCTGCAAATACTCCCGTGTAGGGCGCCCGTGCAGTTTCTAACCCTCAACCATACCTTCCATAATATCTTGAAGAAGACCATAGTGGCGCATGATGTGAGGCTCTCTGAGATGGTTCCTACTAGGAGCCTGTCCTCTTTGATTATGCTGAGAACCTCCTAGCATTGATATCATAGTCTACGATTAGTCTAATTGCTGTAAATTTGTACGTTTCTTAGTTGTCGAGTAAAAAAAACATATTTTCGCTTTTACTTCAATGTTATTTCGCAGCTAAAATATTGCCCAATAGAGTAAACTGATCGTGTAAGGCTTTCCATTGCATTGCCGTGTATGCGACTTGTCGCTACTGAAAACTTGCTTAGTCGGCATTTCACTCGCTGAAACTACACGAGGAAATCCTGAAGGAAATAATAATAGCATTTCGGAACTTGTACTTAGAAATGAGAGTAATATAAACTTTAATTGCATCGTAAACATTTGTAGTACATATATTGATATCATCTTGATATATCTTGACATCCTCCTCTCTTTATTCGTTATTGAATTTATATTAAATTAATACTAACATTATTAGATGTGCATATCCGACGAGCGAACAAAAGCAGACGAAAGAACGCATGTCGATGCTTTCGGCACCAGCCTACAAAAGCTATATCATAATTAATCCATTTATTTTTATACCCGTGGGTAAGAGATCACTTACTGTTGAGCGGACCCCAATAAGGTATTCGCAGTGAGATAAAAATGACGATGCGTAAATACGGCTGTAGTCTGGACTTTACCCGCATCGCACATGAGGACAATTTAGTATCCTTTAGTTAAAGTTATGATATAGTGCAGGGGTCGTCAACCTTTTTATGCCTGGCGCCCACTTTTGCCTGTTTTTCATGGTAAATTTTCCCTACCGCCCACCAACCTCGTTATATTTCAATTCAGTATATGGGTGGAAAAAATTCTAGAAGGAATGTAGGATATTTGAAAATCTACTAAAATCACCCACCGCCCACCACGGAAGCCCGTATCGCCCACTAGTGGGTGGTACGGACCAGGTTGACGACCCGTGATCTAGTGGGAGTTCCCTTTGAACAATTGTATCCACTGCATAGAATCGCTAAAGAGAATGAACCCGTGAAAGAGATTTGGAATACGTTAGATATTCTTCTTCTTCGTGTCAGCGACGTCAAATTATTTCTCCCCAGTATCTTGCAACATCGATAGCCCGTGTGTTGCCCAGCATTATGTCTTGAGATGTGTAGCTTGTTGGGCACACGGAGCAGGATCTTAGGTATGAGGCGGTCTGCAGGTCTCCTCAGTCGCACAATAGTGGCTCTCCCTGTCGAAGAATTCCCCACCGGTCGAGGTTGTCCTTTGTTCTACCAACTACGGTTCTTAATCTGTTCAAGGATTTCCCGTTCCGCGAGTCAAGTTTCTTGCCAGTTGGGAGGCCTTCCTTTGGAATAATGAAATGCTCTGATGCGACTTGTCGCCAGAGCTGGAGTCTCTCATTTTCACTGCCGGATGTGAGAGGTTGTGTGGATATCTGAAAGCTGCTTTGCGACTTCAGTCTGGGTGTTTTGGGTATCTGATTATACAAGCAGTGGGACGGTTGGTTGATTGCCTTACGCATTTCTTCGACGCAAATGACTTTGCGTCTTATGTTTAGTGGTGCGATACCAGCCAAGGGGTATAGTTAAGAAATGGGTGTTGGTTTGATGCAGCCTGTGACGACTCTGCATGCATCATTCAGTGCAGTATCCACTTGATTGCAATGGGCCGATCGACCCCATACTGGTGCCGCATATTCATACTCATATAAGAGTGCTATTATTTATGATTATAGACTACCTTTGAAGATTAAGTTATATTTTTATATGAGCAGCCATTAACTAACGTTATCACATCCATTTTAAAGATATAGCCGTTCGTTGGTAACGAGGATATAGTTAACGTAATAAAATTAATAACATCATGTTTGTATGGAGCCTCTCGTGTGCGGGTCCAGAGGAATTTAGACCTTTAAAAAACAACCTAGGACGTAATTTCTGATTTCCGTGATCTCTGACAGAATTCAGGGCAAGTCAAGCTTTTCAAGAATTATTTATTTTGATACAGAGGAGCAACGATGGATAGAATAAACACAGGATGGCTGAAATGGAGGTCTCTCTTTGAGGTTTTGTGTGACAGCAAGATTCCAGCTAGGATCAAAGGTAAAATCTACAAAACTGCCGTAAGGCCAGCTATGCTCTACAGATCGGAGTGTTGGACCCCGCTGAAACGTGACTTGGATAGGATTCATGTGGCAGAGATGAAGATGCTGAGGTGGGCGGGCGGTGTGACTAGAGTGGAAAGAGTTCAAAATGAGCAAACTCGGGGTTCATTTCGGGCGGCCCCCATACCTGAAGAGATAAGGGAAAACCGCCTAAGATGGTATGGGCATATCTCCGACGTCTAAGAATCTCCGACGTCTCTATTATTTTTATATCTATCACTTAACATCCGTCTCTCTTTAAAAGGTAGTTATTCAGTCGCGTGGTGGCAGGATGAGGAGCAGAACAACGCAAAGCCTTTTTCTGAAGCACATTGACATATATATTTCGATAACTTTACAAACTTCTGCCCCGCATTCAGGCCGGGCCAACAACAATGTGATCTCCCCGACGTCGGCCCACGACTGGGCGCGCTTGTGATGGGTCACCCCGTGGTACTGGTACCGAAAACCTCGATATACAATCTTTCATCTCTTGTTTCTGTTCGCTTGTCGTACTTTTATGTGTCGGCATTTTGTAATGTCGTTACGAGGATTAGTTACATAGATCGCCACTGGCAGCGCTGTGTGACCAACCACGACGCCGCACGGCAGTTAGTGGTCTGCCGACCGTCAGAAGGTCGCATTATGGCCAGCCCGGCATGTTATTCCTCCTGGGCCGGAAGCTTGCAAAGTTTATCGTGAATATACATGTGCTTCTGAAAAAGTCTGTGTGTTGTTAATCTGCTGCTCATCCTGCAACCACGCGACTAAATAACTACCTTTTAAAGAGAGGAGGATGTTAATATGATTCCCAGCAATCTTCAGAGCAGAAGTACGAATACTTAAAGTAAGGGTAGCTGTAGTATTCGAGGCATATTTATGGGTGATTTATTAATGGTTATTTAATGGTTATTTACATAAAAATCCTTTTTTTTTCTACAGAAAATGTATTAGGTTATCATTTGGTTCGCGGGCCGCGTATTGGTGATCACTCGCTTTAATGGATTAACTAAAGATGTGGGCTTGTTACCGAGCCGCACGCAGCCGCATCCAAACACAAAGGAAAGCATAGAATCCAAGACACAAGTGCTTAGACGCCTTGGCAAGCGTCACTTAGCAATAGGAAAGGAAACTATTAATAAAATATTTTTTTTATTTCAGAAAAAAAAAATCTCCCAAATACGTATGTATCGTATAACGTATCATAATCTGTCTGCTGTTGAACTTAGACCTTCTGTATGAGTCTCCATCCTTCTCGATCCTCCGCCTTCCGCATCCAGGTCACTCCCGCTATTCTTCTTATGTCGTCAGTCCATCTTGCAGGTGGTCGGCCAACGCTTCGTCTGCCAGTTCTTGGGCGCCATTCCAATACTTTTCTTCCCCATCGACCGTCGTCTCTTCGACAGATATGTCTTGCCCATCGCTACTTGAGTGTGCCTATTCGTTGTGTAGCCCCAACTACTCGAGTTCTTCTGCGTATTTCCTCGTTTCGGATTCAATCTTTTAGCGACACTCCGAGCATGGATCTCTCCATAGCACACTGGGTGACCTTTATTTAATGTGTAAGACCTGCTGTTACATTCCACGTATCTGCGCCATATGTTAATACAGGGAGGATGCATTGGTTAAACGCCTTAATTTTGAGGCATTGCGGAATTTTCGCTTTAAAAAAGTACTTTAGTTTTCCAAATGCTGCCCATCCCAGTTGTATACGGCTGTCGATTTCTTAAGATAAGTTATTTCATCCTAGTTGTATTACTTTTCCCAGGTAGGTATATTTATCTAACCCATAAAATAAAGGCCGCCCAGCGTGCTATGGAGAGATCCATGCTCGGAGTGTCGCTAAAAGATAGAATCCGAAACGAGGAAATACGCAGAAGAACTCAAGTAGTGGATGCTACCCAACGAATAGGCACACTCAAGTGGCAATGGGCAGGACATATCTGTCGAAGAGACGACGGTCGACGGGGAAGAAAAGTATTAGAGTGGCCCCGGGGGTATTTAAGAACAATAAAATCTTTCAGTCTCCGTCCAGGATCGAAATCACGACTCTCGGCTTGCCAAGCAAACGCTTTAACCACTGACCTATACCCACCGGCTAAAATGAGTTAATCTTGGAATCTACATATAATTAGAAAAAGTGTTATCCATGATGCATATGTATTAGAAAAAATCCGATACTCCCAGTGCGTAATGACAATTTGTATAAAATAAATATTTTACATGTTTTTAATAGTTTTTTTATTTTTCATTGTGTAAAACAACAAAATGAATTACATGTAATAATATAGAAAGTATTCATTTCTTACGTTACTTTCTCAAATACTAATTATTTCTAAAGGAACCATTAATGTTTTCTTACCAAATACCGGTATTTCATTTTTCGTAATCCTCTCTTCTTCCGGCGGGCATCGTTCAATTGCTATTCGACCGACTGTGATGCAAAGCAGATCGGTCACTCGCCAGCGTAGGTCTGACTTTTTAGAGGATCGAGAGCTTTATGATATGTAGGCGTACAGCTCACTGCGAGATCACAGCTCACACAAGAAAAAACCAAAAGATAGTGTTAGTGATGCAAAAATTTAATATGTGGATTTTATGACGCTTATGACGTTACATATGGTAGCGCTGCATATGGAGTGTTGATCCGCCAATGACATAGATTACAGCCCGATATTCACGCATCATCCATTTATTACAGGAATTAACTACGAATGGGTGGTGTTCTCGGGACGAATTTTCAACGAATTATATATATATATATATACATATATATATTAACATCCTCCTCTCTTTGAAAAGGTTGTTATTCAGTTGCGTGGTTGTAGGATGAGGAGCAGATTAACAACACACAGACTTTTTCTGAAGCACATATATATTCACGATAAACCTTACAAACTTCCGGCCCAGGCGGAAGAAAATGCCGGGCCGGCCATAATGCGACCTTCTCGGCCGTCGGCACACAACTCACTGCCGTGCGGCGCCGTGTTCTGTCACACAGCGCCCCAGTGGCGATCTACGTAACAAGTCCAAAATGCCAATATGGCGACCCATACATGTATGACAAGCGAACATAAATAAGAGACTAATGATTGTGAATCGATGTTTTCGATACCAGTCAGTAAGTTGATGTCAATATTTTGAGTTATATTTGAGTTCTATTTTGACCACCCATTCATAGTAAATTTCTGTAATAATAAGGATGATGCGTGAATCTCGTGTTATAGTCTATGACGTTGGCGGATCAACACTCCACATTCAGAGCTTGGCCAATATGAATTATGGTAAGCGTCATAGAATTCCACAGATGAGACTTCAGAATTACTATCACCGTATGTCGGTATTCTCCTGTATGTGTTTACATAAAAAATAATAATAAATATGTTTACATAAAAAAAAATCTCGTTTCGGTTAATCCGCTATGCTTCCGAAGCGGCGAATCCGAAAATGGAAGAAGAAATAATAGAGAGCATAAAAAACTTCTTTGAAGAGAAAAAATAAAATATTAAATTCAAATTGAAATTCGGAACCTGAGTCTAAGCCGAACCCCAAATTGACTCTCAGTTAATAAAATTGGAGTATTATTATGAAACCATGGATATTTTTTTTACATAGAAAATTGTATGAGAATGTGTGACCATGATTTTTAAATTTATTATTATTACTTTTAATACAAGCACGCTGTATTTTATTTTTGTTTATTTTTAACCAAAAAAAATGTAGAAAATATATATATATATATATTTTGAAAATGGGGCGCAAAACATCGAGTGTAGCTTCGGCTGTGTGGCACGTAGCACCGTCTTGTTGAAGCCAAATGTTGCCAATATCCTCCTCTTCAATTTTTGTGAACAAAAATGTCCCGATAACGATCGCCATTGACTGTAACGGCCACTCCTTGCTCATTTTCGAAGAAAAATGGCCTGATTTTCAAAGTAATGCTGCAATATTTCTCAGCGTTGTTCAAGTGTACACACAACCATATTCGTTTAGCGGAAAGATAAAACTGATTATCTGTCAAATCAGACATGAGTTAAGTGTTACCATTCACGAAATTAGCACTAGTTGAAAAAAAAAACGTTAGATAGCGGACCCTATAGTTGCGCATGGTACTCTGTAAATTACATGATTCCACGGCATTTCGTTGCCAGACAATTCGTTCAACGACTCATCGGTAACGACTTGGGGCGCACTGGACGTCTAAGTGCACGGGATATTTGGTGCACGGGACAACTGGCGCACTGGATGTCTCGCTAACCTGACCTAACCATGCCTAAGGATTTGTCCAGTGATCGTAGAATCCAGAGATCCATAATTTTTTTTATGTAAACACATACAGGAGAATATCGGCAGATGGTGACAGTATTTCTGAAGTCTCTGACGCTTGCTATAGTGCATATGGCTAAGCGCTGCATGTGGAGTGTGGATCCGCTAACGTCATAGAGTTCAGCCCGAGATTCACGCATCATCCTTAATATTACAGGAATTTACTATGAATGGGTGGTCTTCACGGGATGAATTTCGACTACTACCAATTTGAATTAATAGGCTATGACTGGCATTTTACGGGTGAATGATTAAATTCATACCAACCGGGGGTATTTTAGAACTAGGAAATCGTTTTTTTTTAATCTTCGTCGGTGATCGAACCCTCGATCTTTGGCTTGCAAAGCAAACTCTTTGACCATTGAGCTATACCCGCCAGACATATGTCTTGTTAACGAAAAAACTTAGGTTAAGGTTAGCGAGACATCCAGTGCACCAGTTGTCCCGTGCGCAACGTCCCGTGCACCAGTCGTCCAGTGCGCCCCACGTCGATACCGATGAGTCGCCGAACGAATTGTCTGTGAACGAAATGTGGAGGGACACTTTCGGCTCGAAACGGCATCACAATTAGTTCTGCTCATACGTTATATTACTCCATTTTAATAAACGTGTTTTGTGGACTTTGAGTGATTTTCTGTGAGAACCGATGCGACGGATATGCGAAGCGTTAAAGAGCCGGATGCCTTGATTGATAATTAAAAGTAAAATTAATTAAAAGCGAGCTCCGCGTACGAAACGCGTCAACACCTGTACCTTTACTAATTACAGGTAGAAACAGAGTGTTGTAAAATATGTATGTAAAATAATATATATGAATATCCGACGTAAGATCATATTGCATTTACCATATCCGTTTTATATATGGGGCATACGGACATCACAAATTATCTTGTCACATTTCTGTAAGCTTAGGTTGTCTGTGCCTTGTCCCAGAACACCTTTTTTATGTAAACACTGACACTCTCCTCTCTAAGTTGATTATTGAATTGCGTGGTGGCAGGATTAGTAGCAGATTAACAAAACAATTTTTTTTTTTGAAACACATTGAGATATATGATTCGATAACTGGACAAACTTCTGGCCCGGACCTAGTCACAGCGTTCAGGCCGGGCCAACGACAATATGACCTCGCCGCCGTCGGCACACAACTGTGATCTATAATATATAACTAACGTCACACCCGTGACCGGACTTGTCAAAAATGCCAATATGGCGACACATACATGTGCGACATGCGAACAGAAATAAGAGACGAAAGATTGTGTGTAGAGGTTTTCGGTACCAGCCAGCAAGGGCTATATCATGCTGATGTCAATACATACATGATTATACCGTCAGATGGTGATAGTAATTCTGAAGTCTCATCTGTGTAATTTTATGGCGCTTACCATGGTGCAAATGGCTAAGCGCTGCATGTGGAGCGTTGATCCGCCAACGTCATAGACTACAACCTGACATTAACGCATCATTCAATTATGACAGGAATTCACTATGAATTTGTGGACTTCACGGTACGATTTTCGTCTACCACTAATTTTGTTTAATATGCTATGACTTGCATTTTACGGGTGAGGGATCAAATTCACACCAGTTTCGAAATCTTTTTTTTTAATCTCCGTCTCGGATTGAACCCACGATCTTCGGTATGTTAAGCAAACTCTTTGACTTCTAAGCTACGCCCGCCGGCGTAAGTGATGATGATGATGATATTACAAGCCGATGGCAATAAATTGTCGAATTTCTCACAGTCATATTATAATATTTATGGTAGCAAGTCTCAAAAAATCATGACTCTTGAGTCATTCATTCACAGTGTAGTTCTTTGTCTCCGTTGTGGGGTCCATTAGCGACGTTTCCTGCATTTAATAAGGAAACCCTCATCAAGGAATTAGCGGCTCTTGAGGTTATAAACAAGAAGCCATTCTAAAACAACGACTCATATTACAGTCGTGGGGAAATTTCGGCACGCGGACCTTGCCTTATCATTCCATGTAAAGTAAATCCTCGAACTACGCGAAAGCCGGAAACGTGTTGTTCGAAATCGTGCAGATCGGGATGACAATTTCATACAAAAATAGTTTTTTTTCGCGGACAATACAAAATTGACGAAATCAAGCATAAATTTAAAAAATAGAGGCGAATACAACTGTTCTTCGGGGTGTGTTTTCAAAACAAATAAAGGGTCCGCCAAATAAGTTTTTTTTTTTAAAAACAGGGCGCAAAACATCGAGTGTAGCTTCGGCTGTGTGGCACGTAGCGCCGTTCTGTTGAAACCAAATGTTGCCAATATTCTCCTCTTTAATTTTTGTGAACAAAAATTCGTTTAACATCGCCGCGCCGCATGGAAGCGCCATTGATGGCGGTTCACGCACACTTTCTGCCACAGCAGCAATATTCTCGGGTGTACGCACTGTTTTTGGCTTTTCACGCTTTGGTTTATCGACGAGGATGCCAGTTTCTTTCACTCTTTTCACAAAATAACAAACAAACGGAGCTGACGGTGATTCTCTTCTTCCAAAATCCGTACGCAATTTTCGCACACATTCTGCAACATTACCATGATTTTCAAAGTAATGTCGCAATATTTCCCAGCGTTGTTCAAGCATATACACAACCATGTTCGTTCAGCGGAAGGATAAAAATAATTATCTGTCAAATCAGACACGAGCTAAGTGTTACCATTCACGAAATAAGCACTAGTTGAATAAAAAAAGTTAGATGGCGGACTTAAAATAAAATACTAGGCGTGTGATGGCTTGACTTTGTTAGGTGTGATGAGACAAGGCAGCCCTTTATAATATACTGGAATTCCCCGTCTTTAAAAAGAAGACAAGTCACGGGTTCGTCACGTGGCTGCGTGGAGGAAGGATGCAGAAGCAGATTACCAAGCAAAATAATTTGTTTTTGATGCACAATTAGCATTTAATAATAAAGACTTGACTCCACCATTCGATCGTAACGTGACGTTTATTCCATCTCGATCGAACGGGGCTTGACTGACGACTGACTGGAACACTGTGAGAAGCAGCGCCTCGAAGGCAATCGCGGCAAAAAAGCAAATTAAAGATGACAGTTGAACCAGCATGAAATGGAGAAACTATCATAACAAATAAAATTGCGTATGCAAACGTCGTGTATTTTTATATAAAATTAAGACTAACATTATTAGATGTGCATGTCAGGCGAGCGAACAAAAATAAGCGACAAAAGATTGTTTTTCGAAGCTTTACGGCATCAGCCTGAAAGAGCTATATCAAGCTGATATCAGTCTTTCATTCTATAATAGTTCAAGAGACGAATGTGGATATTTTGGCTGTGACATGCAGCAACTAATGCAGCTGTATAATACGCTGCGAAAGCAGATATCTGCGTAAAATACTAGACGTGTGATGCTTTGAATTTGTGAGGAATGACGAGGTGAGAGAGCAGACTTGGCAGCCTTGCCCGCTCACCTCGTCTGTCCAAAGCAGCTGGGGTATGTACTGTGGATGCCACAGGAGAGCATAAACTACATCTACATTTTCTTTAAGCCACTTGCTTCGCTTCGTCATAGAAGGCGTAAAGTTTATATTGAAATCTCCCGTCTTTAAAAAGACGACAAGTCGCGGATTCATTACGTGGCCGCGCGAAGAAAGAATGCAGGAGCAGGTTAACAACACAAAGAGCTTGTTATTGAAGCACAATTCGCATTTATTTTGAATAAAGGCTTGATTCCTCGTCCGACCGGTACATGTGATTTCGCCGGCTGGACGAGAGGTTAACTGACGACTGACGGAACACTGTGACATCCAGCGCCGTCGAGATAATCACGGCAAAAAACAAATTAAAGATGAGAGTTGCACCAACATGAAATGGAGCAAACTTCTGTGTTGTTTGGATTGAAGATTAGACGTTAGTGGACTCTCGTACAGGATGACTGTCAACTAAAAAGGTTGAGCACCGCTTGTAAAAGCTGATGAAAAATGCGTTGAAGTGGATGATCAGATGCTAGAAATGTAACACTCGAGAAGTAAAAAACGATATAGAAATGCTATTCATATAATATTAAATGTACTGTAATATATATATATTTTCCCTTACGGTAAAATTACAAATTGAAAAAATTCAGATATAATAATAAAAAAATTACAATATATACAAATATAGATACTTATGATTAAGTACTAAGAACAAAGTAATAAAGACAAGCAACAGAAGGTCCCAATGCTCATCAAACAGACGTCGCCAACAAATCATTCCTCCAAAGAAACTCGCGGAGTTCATGTCTGAATTGGGCCTCCCTTACGCGAAATATATCAATATCCAAGGCGATTTGGTTGAACAGTCTGATCCCTCTCCCAAGAGGGATGCCAGAGACATTCACGCATCAAATTTATTATTTCAGGAATTTACTACGAATGGGTGGTCTTCACGGGACGACTTTCGTCTACCACCAATTTTTATTAATAGTCTATGACTGGTATTTTACAGGTGAGGGATCAAATTCACACCAACCTCCTTTTAGAAGCTCAGAAATCGATTCAATTTTTTTTTTTAAATCTCCGTCGGGGATTGAACCCACGAACTTTACCTTGTCAAGCAAACGTTTTGACCATTGAGCTATACAGCTGTAAAGAAGAATGGTGATAATGCAGGTGCTGAAAGATATCATTTGGTTTTGATCGAGTAAAGTTGCGAGTTTTAGATTATTGGCATGGAATTGAAAGACCAGCATTAACGTATCATTAATTTTTGCGTAGAGTAAGAATAGGGCGATACAGGCTCTGTGTATTTGGTATATGCTTGCATAAAAAATAAATAACGAAAGATTTATGTTGTTTGGGTTGCTATTACGCGTCCCAACATCGATTCCTTATAAAAATTACATGCTCTCGATCACCCATCTAATAAGTGGTCGTCCCATCAATCTTCCGAACAAATAACACGAGATTATTCAAGTCCAATCATACTTTACTGGTAAGGAATAATGTCTTAATACTATTACGTAATTTAATTTGATTTAGAGATGAAAAAGCTATTATATGGTACCTGTATATATACTGATTTTAAAAATATATTTAAAAAAATCTAATGCCTCATAGATGATTGATATTAACATCGTCCTCTTTCAAAAAGAGAGGCGTTATGACGTCGCGTAGGGCAGGATGAGGAGCAGGTCATCTATGTGGCCACATACGTAAAGGTATGGCAAGCGACAAAAATACAAGTCGAAAGATGTCAATATATACGAATATTTTAATAAATTGATACACACTAACATCCTCCTCGCTTTCAAAAGGTTGTTATTCCGTCGCGTGAAGGCATGATGAGGAGCGGGTCAGCATAACAAAGACTTTTTCAGAAGCACATTGACGTATATTTACGACAAAACATTACAAGCTTGTGGCCCAGACCTAGGCGCGGCAGTAGGCCGAGCCACAGTACAATATGCTTTCCCAAAGGCGGTAGGCAACTACTCTCGCCCGCGCCGCGAGTGGCGGTGTATATAACTGATGCCAATATGGCGGACACATCCCTGTTTGATAAGCGAACAGAAATAGAGACGAAAGATTGTAAATCGAGGTTTTCGGTAACATGATGTAGCCAGCAAGGGCTACATCATGCTGATGTCAACAGTGGGGGAACCAAAGTACACTACAGAATCGCGGGATCCATCGTAACAGCGCTTTTTAAGGACTGTAGCGCCATGGGAATCTTTTATTACGGATAACCCTCGTACTATTTTTAATTTAAAATGAATTAAATTATTTTCCAAGAAACATAAATTTTGTATCGTAATAAATTTTTTGATGGTCAGTTTTTCCTTAAGTAAACTTGATTAAATTCCTAAAATAAATCATATTTATTGAAAGAATAATTACGAATATTAGAATATAATTTGAAACGTTTTATTTATTACTTATTTTTTTAATTAAAAAAATATATTTCTTACATACCTGACCGGCGAATGGCTTCGTCGTACTTCGTTCCCAGACAATTCGTTCGACGACTCATCGGTAACGACATGAGGCGCATTGGACGTCTGGTGCACTGGATGTCTTGTTAACCTAACCTAACCCAAGTTCAAAAAAGAGCAATTCGTTTGATAAAAAAATGACACACTTACTCCTAACCTGCACTCATTGGAATACAGGCATAAGATTGGTTAACTTATTCTTTTCTACCGTTATCACCACGGTCACTGCTCTTCGGAACTTAAAAAACTAATTCCTCCTGCACCCACCCACAACCGAATAACTCGTCTTACACTTACCGAATATCCATACACTGTTAATGTGTGTCGAGCAAGAACTGGCAGATTCCAAAGTTCCTTCCTTAATGCCACAGGTAAGCTTTGGAATGCTCTTCCAGCGTCTGTGTTTACTCCTTCCTACAATCTGGATCTCTTCAAGAAACAGATAAATATACACATGCAATCTTCCCAACCCACACACAAACACGAACACAGCACACGTTTCCTGCTTGCAGCGTCCAGCCTCCCTGGCTGAGCGTCATAGAGTGCATCGGTATTGACTGGCTGTGATCTCCTGGATGCGATTACATTAAAAAAGTCATTTCGTTAACGAGATCTCTGGACTATACGATCACTGGACAAATCCTTAGGTTAGGTTAGGTTAGCGAGACATCCAGTGCACCAGTTGTCACGAGCGCCAAATTTCCCGTGCACCAGAGGTCCATTGCCTGTGGTCTTCCAGGTCTTCTTCTCAGCGTGAGTATGTTGAGATACTCCTTAATGCTTCATATATTGAAGTTAAAAAATAAATAGTTTTACGTTATTTTAAAGATAATTTACAAAAACAACGTAATTATCTTAAAAGGTGACATAAATTTCGAAATAAACTGTTTGAAATAGAGGCAAGACATAATGCCTAAATAATGTTTTTTTTCTCATATCTAGGTAACCAAATTAACTACCTACCTACCTATCTCACCGTTTACTTTTTTTTTATTTATGGCAACTATAATACACAGTTGATTGGTAGGTAGTTAACCCACGAAAGAGGCACGCTCAATAAAATAACTTTTTATTTTATTTTAATTTTAAAGGTTTTTAAATATTCTAGATTTTTTTCTTTATTAATTTATTCAACATAAATAGTTTACATAATACATGTATATATATATATATATATAAACTTAATATAAATATATATATATATATATATTTATATTAAGTTTACAAATGTTTTTGTATATTTTTACTTAAAAACTAATAAACATAAAAAACATGAACATACAATGAATGCGTTACAATTTTGCATAGTGTTTTATTAAAATATTCTAGATAGATAGATAGATTATTATACCCATAAGAATTAAACGATCCAAGAATATTTAATTTTAAATATAATATAGTTTTCATATGTTTACCATAAGTAACTAATAGCTTGTTTGGTGAAAACCCTCTCTGTCCTGTCCTGTTTTTGGAGACCCAGATGGGGACCCGTTACTCGTTAGAGAGAGGCTGAAGGCCTTCCCGTGATTCTAGGTGCATCAGTTAGATCTCAAATAGATCTTAGTCTAAGGATGCGAAGTTAGTAAAGTACAGCGAGTCTCGAATGCCGTGTGGGAATGTATAAGGAAATGGTAATGTTGGGAAATGCATTCTGCAGAATGGCAGACATCAGTTAGGAGTCATTACTTGCGTCTGCACTCTTGCAGACGGACGCGCAGAAGCGCTCAAAAGCAGCAATTCGTTTACAGCAACTCGTCCTGGTATCCTTTGGAGCTGATGCCGGCCGGAGCACTTCAAAGAGCGCAATCCTCACAGAGTGGTGCAGCGGACAGTTCCTGAGAACGTGAGGCGCGTCCTGCGGAGTCAAATTGGGCACTCTGCCTGGGTTCCAACTGTTCAAACCTGTCGAGGTAGCTCTGTAAGAATCCGTGTCCGGTTATGTTGGCTGTAGTGGTTCGGGACGAGCCACTTTGCGACCATTCGCGAATCGATGGGAAGTATCCTTGTAACTATTTAGCCAATTGTTAAAAAAATTGCCACTGCCGTGCGAAAAAGTGCCGAAAGTTCCATTGATTCAAATGTAGTTAACTGGTATTTAATTTTCATCGGATATTGAACCTTTGACCTTTGTTTTGGTAAGCAAACGCTTTCACCACTAAGCCATACCCGCTGGAAATGTATATATTTAAAAAAAAATGAAAATACAAGTTCAATCGATTCAACTGTAGTTTGGTATTAAATTAGTTGAAAAATCTCTCCAGCATTTAACATATTTTTTGGTATTTTATTTTTTTATTTTTGATTGACTATGACGTTTAACATCATCCTCCCTGGGAAAGGTTTTAGTCGCGTGGTGGCTAAAAACATCCCAGAGCTGCGATGATATGTATTCTTACTACACCATATGAAAATGTCGTTTAAAAACCTGAAAATATAAATATTCCTAAACATTGCTTTGATTGACTATGGCTGAAGTTGAAATGTAACAATTTTTGTGATGTAAGTATCTGAAAAAGAGAAAAAACATCGACTGCGCGCTCGTGAAAAGGGCTGTCTCTGCGAAATGCCTTATGGTCACAGGTTCGATGAAAGGTAAATCTATCTCCTTCCGTGGGGACTGGCGACATCGGTCAATATGCCAGAAAGGACCGAATGTTGGCCGAAAAAAGCAGCCACGACAAGCGTCAGCAGGTCAAGCTGACGAAAGGGCATTCTATTTTCCTGAGGTTTTAAATGCTCTCCTAAGGCGGATGAACATTTATGGTCAACGGCATTAGAATGTGGAAATATAGGCGAAAATAAAACATTAAAGGTCTTAAAGACATCCCATGTGTCAGCAAAAATGATTGCATCTCAAGTAAAATAAACTAAAATAGTCCCCCAATCGGATCTCCGGGTGGGGACTGCTCGACATAAAACAACTATTGCAGAGGATCGAGAATATTCCGATGCACCGGAACATTCGCGCAGCCGAATTTATACTCATGTAACATTCGCGTAGCCGCGCATCTGTTCGGTTCTAACAAATTTGTCAGTCTGCGCCGTCGCTCGTGCAGATGCATGACACGATCGCGTGATTCTATCCCCGATTATTCCACAAATTAAATATTTCCATCGCTTCAAATGAATAACTATACATTATTATCAATTTATTTAATGCTTAATACTATTACGGAGGAATAAAAAATTTTTTCACTCAGTGTCAATTATATTTTATATGGATATTCTCATTATTAGAGTCGAGTTTTTTTCAGTTTCAATTTTATTTATTCCTTTCAGAAACATTATAAATACAAATATATTTAAAACGATCCTGAAATAATACAAGAAAAAAATTTGGTATTTACTATAATTATAAACAATTATTAAAAAGTTTCGAAGCTCGCTAAACAGAAGACTCCACGAAATTACTTTGATAAATAATATCGTGGAGCTCATGTCTGAACTGGGCTTCTCTCAAGTGGAATATATCAATATTCGAGGCGATATGGTTGAACAGTTTGATCACTCTCCAAAGAGGCAAAGTCTCTGGCAGGTTAGTGTTACTTATAGGAAGAACAAACAATCTGTGCCTCCTTATCCTTAAATAATTGTCAGGGACAAACAAACCGATTTCCAACAAAATATCTGTATTTCTGAACTTTCGCCGCGCACTAGCCGAAAGAAATGCATACTGAAGCATACATCTCTTCTAGTTTTCAACTCATTGTATCCCAACATACCCCGTAAAAAGTTAGATGGGTTGTAGTAAACACATATCATCGGAAAGAGAGGGTTAATGTTGGTGCATAAAAAATGTACTGCTGGGTGACCGTTTGGGCTCCCGGGACGATTGGGACACAGATTTACGGGACGTCCCATAAAAATGAGAACACGAGAATTGTACCAATGTACCATTGAGTTGTTCCAAATGTCGTTTTATTGCGGAGATGTTATCAAAAGTATTATTTATATATTTTGTATTGATATAACTACAAGTTTTTTTTACATAGAAACATATTCAAGTGATTGGGCCGGCGGGTATAGTTCAATGGTCAAAGCGTTTGCTTTGTAAAGCTAAAGATCGTGGGTTCGATCACCAATGGAGATTAAAAAATAAAAGATTTTCAATCGATTTCTGAGTTCTAAAATAGCCCCGGTTGGTTTGAACTTGATCCGTCACCCGTGAAATGCCAGTCATAGCCTATTAATTGAAATCGGTATTAGATGAAATTCGTCTCGTGAACACCACCCATTCATAATGAATTACTGTAATAAATGGATGATGAGATTTCCGTATCACTATCACCATCTATCGGTATTCTCCTGTATGTGTTGATTTGAGCTTGATATAGCTCTTTTAGACTGTTGCCGAAAAGTCTCGAAAAACAATATTTTGTCTCTTATTTTTGTTCGCTCGCCTGACATGCACATCTAATAATATAAGTCTTAATTTTATAGAAAATTACACGGCGTTTGCATACGCCATTTTATTTGTTATGACAGTTGCTCCATTTCATGTTGGTTCAACTGTCATCTTTAATTTGTTTTTTGCCGTGATTATTTTGGCGGCGCTGCATATCACAGTGTTCCGTTTCAGTTAACTTTCGTCCGGCCGGCGAAATGTCATGTACCTGTCGGTCGAGGAAATCAAGTATTTATTAAAAATAAACGCGATTTGTGCTTCTAAAACAAGTTATTTTGCTTTGTGATCTGCTCCTGCATCCTTTCTACACGCGGCCACATGACGAACCCGCCACTTGTCGCCTTTTTTAAAGACGGGAGATGTCAGTGTTAACATAAAAGAAATGTTATAATTTAAATCATCAAATATGCCCGCATCTCAAGGGTAGCAGTAGATCAAGAAGAGTGTAGATCGGATTGATACTACGAAGAAAAAAAAAAGTTGCTCAACTTTGGCGATCTAACGAGAACCGCTCTTACGATGTGCTATTATTATTGTCGCTGGATTAAATCACGTATGTAAAATATATACGAGCATCGTAATGACATTTAGATCAATTATTTTATGGTTAATCTACGTTTACGTGTAAGTCAGGCATGAACGTGCTCACTGACATTTATTAATGATTTAATTAGTATAGAAATAAGTTCAAGCGATCAATTTCATTGGTAAAGTAAACATGTCTAACTAGATAACACTTATCTATGTCACTTATTGCCATCACACCATTTTAAAATACGAGGGCTATCCGTAATATAAGATTCCCAGTGATTTTTCAGTGTAAAACACGTTCAACTCCATTAATGCGTACATTTTTGGAAAGTTCAGATTTTTATCTATTTTTCTACATGGTCGCCACTGAGGTCAATGCATTTTCGCATGCGGTATACGAGCTTTTGAATGCCCGAGTCAAAAAAAAATTTGCCGCCAAGCCACGCAGATACCTGAGAACCGCTTCTTTCAGCTCTTCTCTGTCGCCGAAATGCGTTCCACCCAGGTGTTTCTTCATGGCAGGGAAGAGATGGTAGTCACTTGGGGCTAAGTCCGGACTGTAGGGTGAGTGCTTGACAATACCCCACGTTATTACGGATAACCCTCGTATATATTATATTTTATGTTGTTCTTAAGGTAAGTTCTCTTCGATCCTCCGCCTTCCGCATCCAGGACACTCTCGCTATTCGTCTGATGTCGTCAGTACATCTTGCAGGGAGTCGACCAACACTTCGTTTAACCGTTTTATAGACGTGTGGGAATCGTTGAGGCATCATCCAATTATTACAGGAATTCACCATGAATGTGTGGTCTTCACGGGACTGGCATTTAACGGGTGAGGGATCAAATTCACACCAACCGGGGTATTTACGACCATCGGTTTTGTAAAACAAACGCCTTAATAACTGAGCTATACCACTATGAGGATTAATTTGACATTTCACGATTATTTGAAATGTTAAGAAATCTGTAAAAAAAAGGTTACAAACGTAATTAATTTCCGACCAAACTAATAGTATTTTATTGTGTAAGCACTTGCATGAAAATTTCGTCAGAGAAAAATTTAATTTGTACGTCGCTTTTAATAGTATTAAAGAACGAATGTTTGATTTCTTATATTGATAAGACATAAACGGTGTCACGATCTATCGTTTTCAGACAATTCGTTCAACGGCTCATCGGTAACGTCGTGGGGCGCACTGGACGTCTGGTGCACGGGACATTTGACGCACGGGACAACTGGTGCACTGGCTGTCTCGCTAACCTAACCTAACCTAAAGATTTGTCCAGCGATCCAAAGGTCTCGCTAACGAAATAACTTAGGTTAGGTTAGCGAAACATCCAGTGCGCCAGTTGTCCCGTGCACTAAATGTCCCGTGCACCAGACGTCCAGTGCGCCCCACGTCGTTACCGATGTGTCTTTTAAACGAATTGTCTGGGAACGAAATTAGGCGAGAACGTTATTTTTTTATTTATTTATGTAAACACATACGGGAGAATATCGAAACATGGTGACAGTAATTCTAAAATCTCGTCTGTGGAATTGTATGATGCTTACCGTGGTGCATATGGCTAAGCGCTGCATGTGGAGTGTTGATCCGCAAACATCATAGACTACAGCCCGAGATTCACGCATAATCTTTATTATTACAGGAATTTACTATGAATGGGTGGTCTACACGGACGACTTTCGTCCACCACAAATTTTAATTAATATGCTATGACTGGCATTTTACGGTTGAGTGATCAAAATCACACCAACCGGGGGTATTTTCAAGCTCAGAAATCGAATAAAAATCCTGTTTATTTATTCTTCGCTTTGATCATTGAGCTATACCCGCCGGAAAAAATATATTTTACATATGTAGTTATATAGTGTTAGTCGAATACAACCCATGAATGCGATTCTAATATCTTTCACGGGTTCTTTCTTTAAGCACTTCTGTGCAGTGGCTACAATTGTTCAGAGGGGACTCCCACTGGACTTATCAGTTGCTAACTGATCATAATCTGAATGAGCGCGTCATCAAAGAGACTAAGCTGTCCTCCGGTGTGATGCGGGTGTGAGGCGGGTAAAGTCCAGTCATAGTGTTTTTTTTTTAAGTTTTTTTTTTTTACCTCTTTTGGCATTCTCCCGCTTGTGTTTACATAAAATATTACTTTAATATCAAGTACCCTTGTGTTTACTTTGCATTATAATATGTAAGTTAATAATTAGGTGATCATGAAATATTTGCATTAATTTCAAGCGAGCGAATATAACTCATCGCAAGTCGCTACAGGTACTTGATAATGGTCTCTCGCGTTGGAGAAACGTGTAGCGCAGCGTGCACTTTACGCCAATAAATAAGATTAAATAAAAAAGGCTAATGCAGCCGCACAATGCGTCTCGAAAACGGCTGCCAGAATATTACATATGCTAAAAATTAACTTTGTGAAAAAAGACAGATTTAATCGAACAAAACAAAGTGCCGACTTTACAGGGTCTGTATCGTCCCTATTCTTTTTGATATCAGCTCTCCACCAAGAAGACTATAATGTATCCTGTATCATTCAATGAGATGTGGTCGTACAGAAGAATTCTCGGAATTTCCTGGAGAGACCACGTCACGAACAATGAGGTTCTCAGGATAATCAAGGAAGATAGGCAACTAATAAGAACCATCTCAGAGAGGCGAGCCCGATGGATGGGTCACATCATGCGCCACGATGGTCTCCTTCACGATATTGTGGAGGGGATGGTTGAGGGTAGAAACTGTAGAGGGCGCCCTAGACGGGAGTACTTGCAGCAAGTATTCGAGGACATGAATTGTAGCGCTTATGCTGAGCTGAAAAGGGTTGCGGAGGACCGAGAGGAATGGAGATCGAGATGCAAGATTCTGTTGCTGCAAACTAATCCACCGGATTGATACTACGAAGAAGATCATTCAATGGTTGTTCTCTTCCAAAAGCAAGCTCCATCAACATCTTTTAGAGTATCAATCTCGAATAATGTCAAATATTACGACTCAATTAAGTATAAAGCCGGTCTCGCTTACAAAAAACTAGGTGTATTATGTAGATCACTGAGGTATATCAACGATAAACAACTTATTCTTCTATATAAAGGACAAATCCGACCTATCCTTGAATACGGCAGTCACTTATGTGTTGGACACAAAATGCCTTCTAAACTTTATTAACTCAGTTCAAAGAAGAGCAATTCGTTTGATAAACAATGACACTCTTACATCTAACCTGCAATCAATGGAAAATAGGCGTAAGATTGATTCACTTATTCTTTTCTACTGTTATTACCACGGTCGCTGCTCTTCGGAACTTAACGAAATAATTTCTCCTGCACCCATCCACAGTCGACAAACTCGTCTTAGACTTGACGAGCAACATCCATATACAGTTAATATGTGGCGACCAAGAACTGTCAGTTTCTAAAGTTCCTTCCTTAATGCCACTGGTAAGCTTTGGAATGCTCTTCCAGCGTCTGTGTTTCCTCCTTCCTACAATCTGAATATATTCAAGATACAGATAAATATACACTTGCAATCTCCCCAACCCACACACAAACACGAACATAAAACACGTTTCCTGCATGCAGTGTCCAGCCTGCCTGGCTAAGCGTCATATAGTGCACTGGTTTCGAACGGTTGTGCTCTCCTGCATGCGATTACATAAAAAGGATCGAGTTACCAGAAAAGGTGTGTGCAACAGTGGCAAGGGACAGAGCCGAATGTTGGCAATAAGTTGTGGCTATATGTTCCAAATAAAGGACGAAGTATCCACTTTTATTTTTATTTATATGTTAAAAAATACAGGAGAATACTGACAGATGGTGATAGTAATCATACAGTCTCATATGTGGACATCTATGACGCTTACCATGCTGCATATGGCTAAGCGCTGCATGTGGAGTATTGATCCGTCAACATCATTAACTACAGCTCGAGATTCACGCATCATCCTTATTAATTTACTATAAATGGGCGGTCTTCACGGGATGAATTTCGTCCACCAATTTTAATTAATATGCTATGACTGGCATTTTACGGGTGACGGATCAAATTCACACCAACCGCTTTGACCATTGAGCTATACCTGCCCTTGACTAATATCTTCTTCGTAGTATCAATTCGGTGGATTGGTTTGCAGCAACAGAATCTTGCATCTCGATCTCCATTCCTCTCAGTCCTCCGCAACCCTCTTCAGCTCAGCATAAGAGCTACAATTCATATCCTCGAACACTTGCTGCAAATACTCCCGTCTAGGGCGCCCTCTACAGTTTCTACCCCCAACCATCCCCTCCACAATGTCGTGAAGAAGACCATCGTGGCGTATGATGTGAGCGATCCATCGGGCTCGCCTCTCTGAGATGGTTCTTATTAGGTGCCTATCTTCCTTGGTCTCTCCAGGAAATTCCGAGAATTCTTCTTACTAATATAGGGTCCACCATCTAACGTTTTTTTTGTCAACTAGTGCTTATTTCGTGAATGGTAACACTTAGCTCATGTCTGCTTTGACAGATAATTAGTTTTATCCTTACGCTAAACGAATATGGTTGTGTATACGCTTGAACAACGCTGGGAAATATTGCGACATTACTTTGAAAATCAGGCCATTTTTCTTCAAAAATGAGCAAAGAGTGGCCGTTACAGTCAATGGCGATCGTTATCGGGCCATTTTTGTTCACAAAAATTGAAGAGGAGGATATTGGCAACATTTGGTTTCAACAGGACAGCGCTACGTGCCACACAGCCGAAGCTACACTCAATGTTTTGCGCCCCATTTTCAAAAAAAAAAAAATATTTGGCGGACCCGTTATAACCTATAATTTTTAACGAATTGATGTTCAATGTGAAATATCATACAATATCATACGCTAGACGGAAATTTCAACATTTCAAATTTGTTCCTCTCATTTCTATGAATTAACCTATCAACCCTTTCCCGTCCTCGCCGCATTTATTAGCATTTTTAAACCTTTTTCGAACCAACACGTGTCGTTATTATTATTTTTAGTAAAGGATGTTGTAAAGTCAGGTGTATCGGGATGTTTAAAAAGGTCCAGATTAATACGAAAATTATTCAACATGGCCTCCCCAGCTCATTATTTACTTTAATAAATTATGCCGCATCTGATCCTGCGGGGGCATTACGCCGCCATCTTGCTTATTATCATTATCATCATCATCAGTGGCGTCGGTGATAAAAAAAAAACATTTACTTTAGTACGATAGTTTGATTTTGAAAAGTTTTTGTGAATGACGAGGTCTTCTTCTTCGCGTCAAATTATTTCTGCCCAGTTTTTTTTTTATGTAAGCGCATGCAGGAGAGCACACCCGGTCAAGACCAGTGCACTCTATGACGCTCAGGCAGGGAGGTTGGACGCTGCATGCGGGAGTCGTATGTTGTGTTCGTGTTTGTGTGTGGGTTGGGGAGATTTAAAGGTGTATATTTATCTGTTTTTTGAAGAGATCCAGATTTTAGAGAGGAGGAAACACAGACGCTGGAAGAGCATTCCACAGCTTACCGGTGGCATTAAGGAAAGAGCTTTGGAAGTTGCTAGTTGTTGGTCGACATATATTAACCGTGTATGGATGTTCAACAAGTGTAAGACGAGTTTGTCGGTTGTGGGTGGGTGCAGGAGGAATTAGTTCTTTAGTATCTGGCCAAATCGATAGCCCGTGTGTTGCCTAGCATTAGGTATTGAGGTGTGCAGCTTGTTGGGCAAAATGGAGCAGGATCTTAGGTGTGAGGCGGTCTGCAGGTCTCCGCAGTCGCACAATAAAGACTCCCCGAAGTATTCCCCACCGCTAGAGGTTGTCCGTTGTTCTACCAACTCCGGTTCTTAATCTGTTCAGGGATTTCAAGGTCCGCCAGTCAAGGTTCTTGCCAGTTGGGAGGCCTTCCTTTGGAGTAATGAAATTCTTTGATGCGACTTGTTGCCAAAACTGGAGTCTCATTTTCAGGGCTGAATGTGAGAGGTTGTGTGGATCTCAGAAAGCTGCTTCGCGACTTCAGTCTGGGTGTTGGGGGTATATAAATATGCAAGCAGTGGGACGGTTGGTTGATTACCTTACGCATTTCTTCGGCGCATATGACTTTGCGTCTTATGTTTAGTGGTGCGATACCAGCCAAGGGGTATAGTTTTGAAATGGTTGTTAGTTTGAAGCAGCCTGTGACGACTCTGCATGCATCATCAACAACAAAACTAAATAATTGGATAGCGCGTGAATGTCGGGCTGTTGTCTATGACTGTGATGCCGTGATTCACAGCCGTAAAGAAGAATGGGTAAGATGCAGGCGCTGTATAGCTGGGTTTTGATCGAGTGGAGCTGCGAGTCCCAGATATAACGCATTTTTTGTCAAATACAATGAAATAATTTTCGGAATAACCTATTTATGTCATATTAGAGTCCATATAAATAAACATACAAACTTACATATTACATAGACCTTGAGACTTTGATTTAATTTTTTCTTCCTTCATCTTCTTAAGTCTTTTCCTAGAAAAACTTTCCATTAACGATGTATTAAGGAATTCGCCTATGCAGCTACGTGGCTATATAAGTAGTAGTATGGAAGGTTATTATTATTATTATATTAGTATTTGTATAGCGCTCTTTTATGACCGAATGATCATTCCAAAAGCGCTTCTTTGCCTCTCTGAGTAACAAGGTGGGTCTTGAGTCTGCTTCTGAAGGATGCCTCCGGTTTAAGTTATCTTATGCTTTCCGGTAGCGAGTTCCAGGCCATTGGTGCAGCGTAGCTAAAAGCCCGATTGCCAAAGACCGTGCTAGGACTACCTCCCGTCAGCTGCAGAGTGCTTCTATTTACTCCAGCCGATCTAGTAGAGTGTCTCTCCACGCGCGCTTATTTCTGAAGGTTTGATAAGTTCTGTCAAATAGCCCGGTGCAGTTCCGTTGAGTGCCTTGTAAGCTAAGAGGCATAATTTGTACTGGGTTGTCATCTCCGCTCCTCACCTTGATGATCCTTACAAAGTCAAACAATCGTACCCCCAGTATTATGTGACAGTGACGCCTATGTATTTTATTCGTACCCAGAGTAAGTAATAAATCTCGTTCGGTCGCACAAAAGAATGTTAATGCGGCCGGCGGTGAAAGGCGCCGAGAGATCGCGACGTGGAAATTATAATAGCTTAATCAAAATACATAATATGCATATAATATATTATAATTTAATTCCGAAAAGGGTCCTGACGACTGACCTGGATTACAGAGACGTACTGGGGACGCTGCGTTATAGTATTTAATTGAATTATTCCGTTGTGAAGAATCAATCTCATATTTCGGCATTCGGTTTATATTACTTCTCTTCTTTAGCCTCGCCATTTCATAGACCTGGAAATCCCGTAACGGCGTAACAGATTAAGAACCGGAGTTGGTAGAACAAAGGACAACCTCGAACGGTGGCGAATGCTTCGGTAGGGAGAGACACTATTGTGCGACGGTGGAGACCTGCAGACCGCCTCACACCTAAGATGCTGCTCCATGTGCCCAACAAGTTGCACGTCTCAGGACCTAATGCTGGGCAACACGCGAGCTATCGATGCTGCCAGATATTGGAAAAAAAAATATTTGACGTCGCTGACACGAAGAAGAAGATCATCTGGGGTCGGCTCTCTTTGTGAAAATTCGCCAAGTCTGCCTGTCCTGCGTTGCATTCTCGGTCAAGCCCAGAGTTTTCGGATCCATGTCTACAGTTGCGGTCCAGGTTGCCTGTGATCTTCCAGGTCTTGGGTATGTTGAGGGCTTTCTTCACCATGTAGTTCTCATCTCTCCTTGTCACATGCCCATACCGTCTAAGACGGTTTTTCTTTATCTTTTTAGGAATGGGGGCCACCCGAAATGAACCCCAATGGTTGAATGGAATGAATTTGGTTTATATTACAAGTATCTAAATAAATATAAATGTTTTTTTTTATGTAAGCACATAAATGAGAATACCGACAAATAGTGATAGTCATTCTGAAGTTTCATCTGTGAATTTTATGATACTTACTATTATACATATGGCTGAGCGCTGCACGTGGAGTGTAGATCCGCCAACGTCATAGACTACAGCCCTACATTCATGCTACATACTTATTATTACAATAATTCACTATGAATGGGTAGTCTTCACGGTAAGATTTTGTGTACCACCAATTTTGATTTTTAGGCTATGACTGGTATTTTACGGGTGAGGGATCAAATTCACACCGACCGGGGGTATTTATAGAGCTTAGAAATCGATTAAAAATCTTTTGCGTGCAGAGCTTAGGCATATGTAGCATGGTAAGCGTCATATAATCCAAAAATGAGACTTCAGCATCACTATAACAATCTGTCGGTATTTTCCTGTACGTGTTTTAAAAAAAAAAGGAATATTTTGGGAAAAATGCTGATAAAAAATTAAGAAATTTAAAGGTATCAGAAGATTACCCTGATGCTCCGAAAACCTTGATCGTTTAGTCCTAAGGGGCGGCTGAACCCCTTATTTAAAAATACAAAAAAAAAAAATACCTTTTTATACCTTTGCATAGTTCTGTCAGGTGCCACTATATTTGATTCATCTCAAGTCTGCATCCGAACTATTCTTCTGGGAAATTACCTGTGGACTTCTGTTTTATCCATTGTACCAATTCGGTATCTATATCTTGTCTATTAAGGTTTGCCTTGTATGTTCCATATATGTCGGTAGAATCGCCGTCACCAGAAGTCGCTTCAAGTACTATTGCACCTTATCAAGGTGGGAGTCGAGCTGACTCTATATAAGCCGACGACCATACGGACCAGATCTCTTCTCTCTTCACTTTCGACGCCTCCGTAGCCTGAGCAATCATCAAGCCGCCCGCTAGAGAAACCACTGTGTTATGTGCCACTCTATGAACTGATCAAGTCACACCTACCTACCAGAAACATTTCATTTTTCAAAAAATAATTTCTAGAACTTGCTGACTATCCTTGAATACAGCAGTCACCTTTGGGTTGGACTCAGTTCAAAGAAGAGCAATTCGTTTGATAAACAATGACACTCTTACGTCTAACCTGCAATCAATGGAACACAGGCGTAACATTGGTTCACTTAATCTTTTCTACCGTTATTACCACGGTCGCTGCTCTTCGGAACTTAAAGAACTAATTCCTCCTGCACCCACCCACAACCGACAAACTCGTCTTACACTTGACGAATATCCATACACGGTTAATGTGTGTCGACCAAGAACTGGCATTTTCCAAAGTTTCTTTCTTTAACGCCACCGGTTAGCTTTGGAATGCTCTTCCAGCATCTGTGTTTCCTCCTTCCTACAATCTGGATCACTTCAAGAAACAGATAAATATGCACTTGCAATCTCCCCAACCCACACACAAAGACAAACTCAATTAAAAAGCTTACTTACCGACATTAAATTCCCTGTGACATTATACCGCGTTCTTATTTCTTTTCTTCCTTGTTCGGGATGTCGGCGTATTTCCAGTGATCCCTTCCTAACACCCATAACAATTCCTTCTCAGCAATACCATCCACAACAGATCACAGCATTTCCACTACACTCCCACATTCCTCTAGGTAGCCCCCATTGTGGACAAAGCGACAGAAAGCTGCCTGCGCTGGTATGGACATGTGTGTAGGCGGGATAGCCCTGCAGCTGGAGGCGGGAAGGCTGGGACCGGGTCGGCCGATAGGTCCAGGAAAATAAGTTTTTTATATTTTTTTATAAATACAGTTTATTTAATTTCAATAGTAAATATATAAACATTACATTGTGTAAATAAGGATCTTCTATGTGTCGTCAAACATAAAAATATATTATTTCCTAACAACACATTAACATACTATTTACTAACTAACACGAGTATATTAAGTACCTAGTATACAATTATTTAACTAATATTGGCAATTTTTTAATAAATGCAATTTCATGACAAATAACAAATAAAATATACAAGATTCATATACAGACAACCCTCCTATAGCGTCAAAATAGAAAATTCACTATGAGAAAACACGTTATATAAAGTTATTCTTACCCACCATATCCGTTCACTACAAATTGTCTTACAAAAAATGTCGTGTAAAAGACTTGTACTACGACATCTCTGCGCCTGAAGGTCCAGCTGGGAACATGTATAGCTCCCAGCGATCTAAGAAGATGGTAGCTGTAGTATCAGACTCATATTTAATGTGATTTGTTAATCAAAATATTTTTAAAAAATCGGATGAGTAGCCCGACGCTATTAAATAATTGACTATTAGGTCCTAAAGGACGATTCAATGCAAAAATGTACATTATAGAATGGACCATTAAAAGTAAAACCATCATAAATTTGTCATGCACAAGACTTGTACCAAGACATCTCTGCGCCTGAAGGTCCATCTGGGAACATATATATCTCCCAATGACCTAAAGTGCAAGAGACGGCAGCTATAGTATCATAGTTAACTTTAAAGTAATTTGTTAAAAAAAAAATAACAATTCAAATAAATAGCTTGATACTCTAGAGAATTTGGCTATTAGGTCCTAAAGGGCAGTTCAACGCAAAAATGTACACTATAAAAAGGACCGTTATATGTAAAACCATCGTAAACGCTATATATTTATTACAAAAGTTAAATGTTCTCCACTCAAATAAATAATTAATTTTCGTCTTAACCTTTAAACGCCCAGTGGTTTCCTTACGGAACCTCAGATTTGCGTCATTTGATGCCCTAAGGTCTCATACAGGAGTGCTTATGGTTCATTTCGCAATCGGATTGCATTAATTTGTAATAATAGTATTAAAGTAATTTCATGGAAGAATCTATTGTGCGACGAAACATTGCAAACATTGGCCTGCTAGGGCATTGAACGACACAAACTTGCATGGTTTGACTTTCTGTGAGTTTTGTGGCAGCAGTGTGTGATGACCGTATGCCCCAGATATGAGAGCGGACATGACATAGCGAGTAGTTGTTTAGTGCTGTATATAAAATCATTGATTTCTTCTAAATTTCTTAACAATAAATGCGTACACTAACATTGGATCAACATTTTTTCATTAAAATAATAGGTGTACCGGAAAAGAATGTCGTTTTTTTAGTGGTTTTGTTGTGCTGCGGTAGCCGAACTTTTACAACGTGTTCTGTGTTGTTTCTCTGACTACGTATACCTGGAGTGTACTAGGACTTTTAAACAAAAAAAAATACAACCTTATATACAATGGAGTGCTTTGTACCGAATGAGGAATTTATTCAAAATATTATGCTTTACCATCTCATGAAGAAAGAAAGTGCAACAAGTGTTACAAATTTGAAAAAAAAACGACATACTTTTCTGGTACACCTATTATACATTAAAAACTAAATAATTACATAACGTATAAGCAAATGAGGTCTTGTAGGGTTCAACTAAACAATTAAAATTGTACATAAGTGATGGCTATATGCTCCAATCAAGAGAGGACATAATACATTGTAAAAAAACATGGACTTGATTTGATTGCTCAAAAAATGTACTATAGAAAATTTAGCGTCATCGACTATTTAACTAAATACATTGTATTTACTAGCGTTGCAAAGCTTACATAAAACCTTATATACAGTGGTACCTTGACATACGAGTGCCTCAACAGTTTTTTGAAATACGAGCCATCGGCTTGGTGGGTCGGCCGGTTGCACAAGAACCGCGCGTCACGCTCTCCCGTGCGAATCCCCCGGCCACGGTCATAGAATCTGTTATCAGTATGCTCTCGATGTCAAAGCATCTTTTTGTTCAATTAATTTCAATGGGGAAATTTGCTTTGAGATACGAGTAATTTGAAATACGAGCAAGGTTGCGGAACGAATTAACTTGTAGGTTGAATTAAGCTCGTATGTAGAGGTACCACTTTAATCAAAATCACTGCTAGTTTCAATTCTTTTAATAAATACTAAGGGATAGTGCAATATTTTCTTGAGTATAGCATGGATTTTTCGGCGTCACAACCTATCGTCCCCAGACAATTAGTTAGGCGACTTATCGGTAACGAAGTGGGACGCACTGGACGTCTGGTGCACGGGATATTTTGCGCACGGGACAACTGGAGTACTGGCTGTCTCGCTAACCTAACCTAAGAATTTGTCCAGTGACCGTAGAGTCCAATGACCGTAAAGTCCAGAGATCCATAGGTCTCCTTAACGAAATAACTTTAGTTAGGTTAGGTTAGCGAAACATCCAGTGCACCAGCTGTCCCGTGCACTAGACGTCCAGTGCGCCCCGAGTCGGTACCGATGAGTCGTTGAACGAATTGTCTGGGAATGAAATGCGGCGTGACCGTACATTCCTTACACATCATTTTATTATATATTTTCTTCAGTATAATTTGTAATATTCGTATAATTTTTTCTTCATTTTCTTGAGTATAGTGACTGAACACATTTTAAAAATACATATTTTTTGTTTTGTTCTCTACTATGAACAAGATTGAAAAAAATACGTAAAAAGTGTGAAAGAAACATTTTATCTTTATTAAATTATTAGTCGACACTACAAGCATACTCTTGAAATATATTTACTAAAGATTTAAGCATTTTTAACCGTTTAACTCGTCCAGGGCTGAGAACGCGCCTGACGCGTTCACCTAACGTTTGTCTCTCCCACACAACAACGTCTTTTGACTGCACCTGATTATTCACATAAAGATACATCCACACCACACTATTATATATTATTATGCGAGTAAATACAGGATACTACCAATATCTTTTTGCGACTCAATTGTCTATACTCCATATAAACAACAATAACACATGAAATTAACACATTTAATGCTAATACAATTCATGGTAATCGGTGTTATGCTGATTTTTATGAACGTCGAGTTTGTCAAGCGGCGTGCGTATGCGATCTATTTTTAGATTACTCAGGTTGTCTCTCTCTCTCTCTCGGTAAGTGCGGCTGTGCGAGGGAAATCGAGAATCATTGACCGTATTACGCATTGTTTTTCAAGAAATGCGAATGAAAAAAATATTTAACGAAGAAGGTAAAGGTTCATTCAAACACTCAGTCATATGCATTGGTTCAACATCCACAACTTGAACTATATAGATATCTTCATTGTCGTTACTCTCGCTTTCCGTAACTTATTCACTGTCAATCTCGTACTCGCTTTCTGATGTGTAGTCGTCATGGCAATTATCAGTATAATATTTAGTAAGTAGTAAATTCTTCGCTCGACTTCCGCAGAGAGCGGACGTATAAGTGATTGGCTCCGGTAGTTCGGAAGAGTATTTATTCGTGTAACAATAAGATATAGCAAAATTTATAAAAAAAGTTTCATAATTACACCGCCTCGGGTAAGACACCAGGTTACGATGGAATCAGTATAGAGCACATCCGACATGCAGGATCCTCAATTGCGCATATACTGGCTGCTCTCTATACTGCTTTACTTGGACATGGATGTATGCCGAAAGATATGACCATGACCATAATACTGCCTATAATAAAAGCCACCCAGTTAGATGCCTCTATCAGCAGCAATTACAGACCCATATCACTCGCCACGATGGTATCGAGAATCTTCGAGAAAGTAATAAACTCACTCATAGAAGACAAGTTGGTCACGGCTGATAACCAATTTGGATTTAAGAGAAACACGTCCACTGATATGGCTATTTACTGTGTCAAGCAGACAATAGACTATTACATAAGCAGAAAAACAAACGTCTATGCCTGCTTCTTGGACCTGAGCAAAGCATTTGATCGAGTTGACCATAGGAAACTCTGGATAAAATTAAAAAGCGCAATGTTCCGGCAGCTATTGTGAACGTCTTGGCTGTATGGTATGCTCAACAAAAGAATTTTGTACAATGGGCTGGAGCTCAGTCCTCGCCTTTATATATGAAGAGCGGAGTTCGGCAAGGTGGTAGTATGTCACCTATTCTCTTCAATGTATATATCGATGACTTGATCCAGTCATTAAATGCTTCCAGAAAAGGTTGTCATATAAGCGGCTACTGTGCTAACAATATTAGCTACGCTGATGACATGGTCATTCTATCGCCATCAATAAATGCACTGCGATGCCTTCTTCACCTTAGTGAAAAGTATGCTAAATCCCATGACCTCAAATATAACCCCACAAAATCAGTCGTTTGTGTCTTCAAACACAATAATGAACCACTGATCATACCCACAGTGAGTCTTGAGGGCAGGGATCTAGCGACAGTGTCTTCAGTAAAATACTTGGGCCACATCCTCACAGATGACCTACGTGACATTGAAGACATAGAGCGGCAAAGAAGAGCAATAAGCGTTCGGAGCGGTATGCTTTCTCGGAGGTTCTACCATTGTAGTAATGCTGTCAGGAAAGTTCTATTCAAAGCACACTGTATGGCACTGTATACCTCAGAACTCTGGTCTAACTATCCTAAACGAGAGTGGGAGAAGCTCAAAGTTGCGTATAATAACTCATACCGCCAACTTATGCAACTCCCTAGATTTTGTAGCGCATCTGACATGTTTGTGGAGGGCGGAGTCCATTCATTTCCAGCATTATTGCGACACCGTGTTGCCGGCTTCTGGAGCAGGATAAGGAGGTCCAACAACATCATCATCCTGGCTGCTTCTGAATGGCTCAACTCCTCCCTGAGCCATCGATGGATGGAGATGGTGCACCAACCACCATGAAATACTATTTTATTTTATTTTAATTTTTATTTTATTTTCACAAAATTAAAACTTTGTTCAATGCTATGTATTTAAAAATATGGCAGATTGGGTATTGCACAACCCACCCAATCCTGCTGGAATAAAAACTTTATTATTATTATTATTATTATTATAAGTGTACGCACCCATCTGGGTGGTTGGAACCATGGAGACGGAGGAATTGTTTAAAGATTTAAAGGAACTGATCAGTAAAATCAGTTCTGTAAAAGACAGCAAAATTAAAAGCCAAATTGAGAGAAATTTGAACGAGATTGAGGAGGTGACAAAAACCGAAAAAATCAATTACCAACGACGAATAATAGAACTACAAAATGAAATAATACAGAACAATAAGCAACACACAAAAAAAAATAGAAGAACTGACAAAGACCCAGATATCATATGCAACAATTACAAGAAGTGCAGCAAAAGATACAACAAACTATAAAACAAGTAACGCCTACCATAAGAAGACAACTAATTGAGAAAAAAAAAATTAACATTGGATACAGCCGAGTGAACATAGAGGACTGCAATCCACTAATGCAGTGTTTCCACTGCTAGAAGTTTGGACACACAGCAGCAAGATGTCTGGCCAAGACCCAACCTCCCATCTGCTTGTACTGTGCAGGCAGCCACAATCACACAAATTGTAAGAGCAAGGAGACTCCAGTTTGTAACAACTGCACTCATTCAAATAAAATCCGCAAAACAAACACACCTACTAACCATAATGCAAATAGTCACCTTTGCATGGTAAGAGATAAAATGATGAAAATAGCATATAGTCGAATTGATTTTGGCTGAATATATTTTTTTGAGATAAATAAAAAATGTACATTGTATATCATATATCATTTCAATATAAATACTTACAAACTATTGAATAAATCAAAAAACTAAATAAAAATGAATGACTTCACATGTAACAATATTATTGATAAAATGACGTCACTGCATAACAAATTGAAATAATTAAATGTACTAAGAATGTATTATTAATTTATTTATACTTTAGATTTAATTCTATATATAGAAATAAATATTTAATTATAAAATGTTAGTATTATATAAAAATTATGTCAATGTATAAATGTGTATATGTAAAATTCGGTATAAATATACAACTGTAAAATAACATAGATGAATCCCACGCCACACACAAGATCTTATCTTTAAGTGGTGTGGTAAGCGAATTAAAAAAAAAAATAAAAAAAAAAAAGATTGGAATGTAAATTACTGTGTAAAAAATGTATCTTTTTATATTTGATTAAATAAAAAAAAAAAAAAAAAATTGGATCGTTTCAGCCTACTCATTTTAGGGCAGGTAGAAGGCGACCGGCCCAGGGACCTTCGGCCCCAAAAAAAAAATGCCACACGTATAGCTCGTGCGCGTTAGGCGCGTTCGAACGCTGGTGAGAGCGCACATTTAGTTAGACGCTGACCGTATTTTACATTATACGCGAAAACACCTGTTTTCTCCCTCGCACATTCACATTTGCATACCTAGAGAGAACCAGCAGTCGTGGCCGAGCGGTTAAAGGAATCTGACATACCTAGAGAGAGAGAGACAACTCACACACGAACGCTCATAGGTAAAGAGATCGCACAAACTCAATTACAAAACAAAATTATTTTGGTAAAGTCAAAAAACAACAATTAACATGTGTTTTTAGCAGTCAAAGAGTTAAAGTGGTAACTAACAGTTATTTACTACCTATACATAATATTTTTATAATCTTGTTTTGCAGTTTTGTATTTATTCACGTTTGATGTTTTGGTTTTATGTAATATTTAAGAAATACTATATCCGTAGCAGAGACATAATCTATATATATAAAAGAAAGTCGGGTTCTAACGTTTTTTATAACTCAAGAACGGCCAAACCGACTTGGCTGAAAATTGGTGGAAAGGTAGCTTAGAACCCAAAAATGGCTATAGGATACTCAAAATTGATTTGATTAAGAAAAAATATTGAACATTTACGTAAACGTGTTTTCATACAAGACTATTGTAACTTGACAGCTGTCAGTTGAGAAAGTGTTGCCATAGCCAGCAACATAACTAAAAATGACGCAAAAGTAGGTATTGTAAGTAGGTACCTACGTAAGGTACGGAATATTTTGAAACAAAAAAAAAAAAGACGAAAAAAAAGACCAAAACAAAATAAATATTAGTCAAAATATCAGTTTAATCTTTTATTTGTTAAAAATGTTATAACAAAAAGCAAAAAAATGATTGCTTGGAGATCGAGATGCAAGATTCTGTTGCTGCAAACCAATCCACCGGATTGATACTACGAAGAAGAAGAACAAAAATCAAATGGAAGGCATCTTCTTATTCTATTGTGTTATTTTTATTTTTTATTATTTTCTCTATTTATTGTATATTTATGTATACTCTGTTTCTAAATATTTGTAAAAAAAAATTGGAATTTCGATTCTGTATATAAATAAATAAATAAATATATAGATGTGCCATCTATGTTTTTTTTGTCTATGGTTTGATAGATATTTTGTCTATCGGTTGACGTTTTGTTTCGAGTGCATTCTGCTGATATTATTATTGATTATTGATAATGCCGACACCAAAACTCTCGAATCTTTCACAACAAAGCCGTCACGCAACAAGGAATCGAAACATTGTCAATGAAAGGACTGACGAAGAGCAAAAAATCTCACGTGAACAATCCATCGAACCCATCTAACCTGTGGCACAAATACAAGAATAATATGTCAGAAGATATTTTACATCAAATTCGTGTTAGTTCAAGAAATCCTGATCTTAAGATGAATGAGGAAATACATAATCGGGCTTTGCTCATAATCGAAGACATGTGTTACCTCATGTGCGGTAGTTTATTAGTCAGGTTAGGAATGCCAGCACCAAATCGTGAAATGAATGACGCATGAATTGGAACGGGAACGTGAATATGATCACCATGAATTAGATTTAGTAGTTCAAACGAATGTACCGCTGTTGAATCCTCAACAAAAGGAAGTTTATGATACATTAATGAAGGCAATTGATGATGGAAATGGTGGTTTATATTTCCTGGATGCCCCTGGTGGAACTGGTAAGACATTCCTCATGTCAGTAGTTTTAGCCACTGTCCGTGCGAGATCCAACATTGCGGTTGCAGTTGCTTCTTCTGGAATAGCAGCCACATTGTTAGAAGAATGCCGTACGGCTCATTCAACATTAAAATTGCCGTTAAATCTTCAAACTATTGAAGAACCTACATGTAATATTTCAAAACACTCCGCAATGGCCAAAGTTTTATCAGAATCGAAAATCATCATCTGGGACAAATGCACAATGGCGCATAAACGTGCATTGGAAGCACTTAACCGATCATTGAAAGATTTACGCAATGACTCGAGATGTTTTGGAGGCGCAATGATTTTACTGTCTGGCGATTTACGTCAAACACTGCCAGTAATTCCAAGATCAACTGCTGCCAACGAAATTAACGCTTGCCTCAAATCGTAGAATCTATGGCGCTATGTAAAGAAGCTTCAACTGACAACAAACATGAGAGTTGCATTGATGAATGATACATCTGTTGAAGATTTCTCTGAGCAATTGCTGACTATCGGTAATGGTCGAGTACCTGCCGACATATCGAATGGATTGATCCTCCATGGTAACTAGATCAACAACGAAAACGTGTTTTTTTGCGCTTAGCAATTTGATATTTTTTGTGTTAAACATAATTAAATATTCGCAGTTTTAATTTTTCCGCGTGTTAAACAATAATTTATTTCAGCGTGTTATTGTTTGTTAAGAGATTCAATTATTATACAACCGTATACAATGCTACAAAGCCAGCGGCCTCAATCGTTGCCTAGTCCCAATTCCCCAGTGCTGCCAGCTGACTCATCTGTTGTGTTAGCTCAAATGCCTCCGCCCACAACCGCCAATCAAGATGACTGTGATCTATTGCTGATGCCAGAGGATGTCGTTCCTTATGACGTCGAAGGCCTTGATAGTGATGCTGAAGGCCCAGATAAGACAAGTTCGCATCATGTTGCCTCCGATGGCTCTCCTAGGACGGACCTGGCTGCCATGAATAAGCTCATGGAATCGGCTTGCCAAGTTCTTGATGGGAAGTCATCTAAAGCTACGGCTGTCCAAAGACTGAGGCTACGCGAGATTGCGACGGAAGTAATAGCCTCTACAGCAGCCATTGTCGCTGATAGGGATTTTCTCCGAGGCAAAGTCGACATTCTGTCGCAGCAAAATAACCGGCTCCTAAACATTCTGACCAGCTGTGTCTCGCCCCGACCTCATACGAAGCCCGCCCAGCCAACCTTGGTTTGCGAGAAGAAGAAGACCGGGAAGAGACCAAGACACAAGTATCACCAGGCTGCTGCTACTGCCTCTGCTTCCAATGCCGCCACTGCTGCTAGCGCTACCTCTGCTGCCACTACGTCAACTGCCACCACTGCTGCCTCTGCTGTCTTCACTGCCACCTCTTCAATTTCTAAAGTCATCACTCCTGTTACCACTCTGTCTCCCAGCACCATCGCTGGGCAACTTCTTTGTCCAGCCACGCAGGGCATAAGCAACCAGGAATCATCACCACCATTGCATCCAACATTTGCCCAAATAGCCGCGTCTCCTCCTGCATCAAGTCATAGAGTCATCCCGCCCATCCCCCTCCTCAACAATAGATCCTTTGTTCCGCTGAGAGGTTGTGGTCCTTCCACAAACCGTGTATCTGGTGTTGACAGATTATTTTCTGTCCACGTTTGGTCTGTTTGTCCCAGTACCTCCGAAGATGCTCTGAAAGAATATATTCTAAGCAATTCTATATTAAATAGTGTCTTCGTTAGAAAATTAAACACCAACCGCACTCACTTTTCTTCGTTCAAAGTATCATGTCCTGAGTCGGCTAGCTCGATCCTGCTGGATGAAAGGATCTGGCCCAATATGGTGAATATCAAGCCTTGGGTCCAGGTGACTCGCCAGCGCCAGGCTCCTACATCCTGACTGCCTCACAGCATGATGTTCTACCAGAACGTTCGTGGGCTTAATACTAAGCTTGCTATGTTTCGGCAAAACGTCATGTGCAGTACACATACGTTTTTCGCTCTCACCGAGACCTGGCTTAAGCCAAATATTTATGACCCGGAAGTTTTTGGTAACGAATTTCTTATTTTTCGTTCCGACCGCGGCACTCGCCGCGGTGGTGGGGTTGCCTTGGCTATCCGCCACGATCGAGTTAGCCATGGCTCTAGGTTGTATTTAGATGACAGTGGTTTTGTTAAAATCTCACCGTTAGATTATATTTTTTGCAAAATCCACCTACCTATGTCTAACAAGCCACTGTATATTGTTGTTATTTATGTACCACCCAATACGGCCACTTTTTATTATGATCTGTTTTTCTCTGCAATCTGTACTTTTTTAAACTCGGTTCCAAATTACTACTTTTTGTGTGTCGGGGATTTCAATCTTAATTCAGCTCCTCGGTCTGTTTCTCTAGTTATTGATAACTTCACTAATAGTCTGAACCTCGAGCAGCATTCTGAAGTGGTTAATTGTAATTTTGGAACCCTTGACCTAATTTTTTCCAATCTTCCATCATGTAGTGTTTCCAAGTCCCTTGAACACCTTGTCCCTGAAGATACCTACCATCCCTCCCTAGATATCCTTCTTAACCTCAAACCCACTCCTCCAACTCGAGTCATACCGTCAGATGGTATTGCCAGAACCTGTCCCCGATGGAACTTTAAATATAATCAATCTAACTATTACAATCTCTTCAAGAACCTTAACGCCACTGATTGGAGTGGCTTATATTTAACTGCGAATGTCGACGATGCATCAAACATGTTTTATAACCTCATGTATAATGCCTTCGACAACTCCTTCCCTCAAATACCTCCATCCCCTCCCTCGCGTTACTACCCGGCCTGGTTTACTCCCTCTATTATTTTCCACTTAAAATCTAAAGCCAGTGCTCATTTCCGATGGAAATCTGAGAGAAACTCTAATGATTATTTAGAGTTCACTCGTCTTCGCCGAATCACTTAACAGTTGATCTCATTGGCCCACAAGAATTACCTAGCAGCTGTAGAAAATGACCTTCTCTTAAATCCAAAATCATTTTAGTCCTTCGTTCAAAAAAATAAATCACATACATTGCCTTCTCAAATAATGACCTTATCCGAAAAATCTTTTTTTGGGTGTCAAGAAATTTCCGACGGGTTTGCTGATTATTTTAGCTCAGTCTATGACTCTGTGCCACCCGAGCTTAATCACTCTCTATATCTCCCATCTGCCTCTAGTAATCTTCAACTCTATGAAATTAGCTCAACTGATATGGAGTTCGCTTTTCGTAAACTTCTTCCAAAGTCCTCTTTCGGCCCGGATGGTGTCCCGTCCTTCGTACTTAAGGGATGCTCTGCCGCGTTACTTGAGCCTTTAAAATTTATTTTTAATCTCTGCTATCGCACCAGTGCATACCCGTCTGTATGGGGAACAACGAGAATACGTCCGGTCCATAAGAAAGGATCTTTGGATGATATCAGTAATTACAGGCCTATCGCCCTTCTGTCTTCTCCCGCTAAGTTATTGGAAATATTCATTCACCGCTCCCTTTCGAGACAGTTGGAGTGCCGTCTTTCAGATAGACAACATGGTTTTCGTTGTGGTAAATCTACAGTTACTAACCTGTTAGCATACAATAAATTTATCGCACATTCACTTAGTTCCAAGCCTAGCTGCCAGGTCGACTCAATTTATACCGACATTTCAAAAGCATTCGATCGTGTTAATCATGACTTACTTCTTAGTAAACTGAGCGCTTTCGGTGCCTCTTCTATGCTTATTAAATTCTTCTCTTCTTACTTTTCCCATCGTAAACAATTTGTAGACTACGGTGGATATGAATCTCTCCCATTCTCTGCATATTCTGGAGTGCCTCAAGGTTCTGTCTTAGGTCCCCTTCTTTTTCTTGTGTTCTTCAATGATATTGTTAATTGTATTACCCACTCCTCATGCCTATTATTCGCTGATGATCTTAAAATCTTCTCTTCCATTTCCTCCATCGACGATATGCATAATCTGCAATCTGACCTTAATAGTGTATCAAACTGGGTTGCCATAAATAAGCTCTCGTTTAGTATCAACAAATGTAATGTTATCTCTTTCTCCCGTTCTAAAAATCCTATTCTGTCCAAATACTACTTATCTGGAACATTGCTCGACAGAGTAGCAGTTGTCAAGGATCTAGGTATAACCTACGATTCATTATTCACTTTCCATACTCACATAATCAATTTAACTTCACGCGCCAATAAACTTCTCGGATTCATCACCCGCCAGGCTAGTCAATTTCATAACCCTCTAATTTTTCGTACTCTCTATTCTTCACTCGTTCTATCTGTTCTGATATATGGGAGTTTAGTTTGGAATCCCAATAAATCCAAATACATTTTCATGCTCGAAAAAATTCATAAAAAAATTCTCCGTCTTTATTTTTATATTTACGGTAACTATCCATTCAATTCATTTAATTCCGAACATTACCCAACTCTTTTCCTTCTAGGGATGCTTTCTTTCCATTCGCTAGTCACGGAGGAAAATTGCTGCACTCAAACATTCATTCTTTCTTCTTCGCGGTTCAATTTACAACCCTGGGATTCTTGAATGTTTTAACTTCTATGTTCCAGATAGGTACACCCGTGCTCGTAGCCATCCATTGTTTTTGATCCCAGTTGATGCTTGTGGAGCTTCAAGCACTCAATTTGGTACAACGGCAATGTCGCTCCTAAATGGCCTACCAGCACACCTCGATCCTTTTCTTACATCCTTTTCCTCTTTTGTTGATGGTATTGTTCTTCTTGATCTCTGTGATCTTTAACACGTGTCATCTTCTTATTCTTTTGTGTTATTTTTATTTTTATTATTTTCTCTATTTATTGTATATTTATGTTTACTCTGTTTCTAAATATTTGTAAAAATTGGAATTTCGATTCTGTATATAAATAAATAAATAAATTTCATTTCCTCAGAATTTCTGTATCTTTGTCTCATCGAAAGACGAACTCATCAACAAAGTATTCCCAAACATCATTACTAACCACAAAAATAATGAATGGTTGAGTGAGCGAGCAATTTTGGCGGCTAAGAATAAAGTTGTAGACGACCTTAACTACATAATTCAGAATGATATCATTGGTACACTGCATTCATACAAATCTATTGACTGTGTAACGAATGAAGACGAAGCCACTAACTATTCAATTGAATTTTTAAACTCATTGGATGTGCCTGGCTTACCACCGCACAATTTACGACTAAAAGTTGGCTCCATAGTAATCATGCTTCGAAACATAAACCAACCAAAACTGTGCAATGGGACGCGTTTGATGATAAGTAAATTGATGAACAATGTGATTTACGCAACGATACTCAAAGGAAAATTCGAAGGTGAAGAAGTCCTCATTCCGAGGATCCCGATGATCCCAACCGATATGCCGTTTGAGCTTAAGCGACTTCTATTTCCGGTCCGTCTTGCATTCGCCATGACCATTAACAAATCACAAGGCCAATCCTTGAAAGTTTGTGGTCTGAATCTTGAAAATCCATGTTTTTCCCATGGTCAATTATATGTGGCATGTTCACGGGTCGGAAGACAATCTGCGTTATTTGTTCTTGCGCCTGATAATAAAACAAAAAATGACGTCTATCACAAGGTGCTTCACTGAAGAGTGCAACCCATGCACAAAAATACATGGCCAATAAAGAATCATTAAAATACTAGGATTCAAATCATTGCAAATTTAAGGACTGAAGAAGAACAATTGCACCTGGACGTATCGAAGAACGAGGATTTAATCCGACATTCAAGGTATTTATTTATTTATTTTTGTACTTACACACAATATAATTAACAGAATAACATACTACACTTATTACTTTGAATTATTTATGCTAATTCTAAAAAAAAGTGTTTATAAATCAGTAATATTGTCTTTGCTTTTGATTCTGTAGATACAAGGACAGATTCACCATCGAATCGGATCATTCCAACCTCTCGAAGATGCAAAGTATAAATTTGTACAAATATACTTCAATGACAATATGGAGGAAGAACTTGATCGACGTCTACAAAGTCGTGATCAGAGCGGATAAACGACCATCTGGTACACATGTCGTGATACTGGGCAACTACAACAGATATCTGAAACACGTCGTTCATATGACACGTTGCAATACCCACTGATGTTTTGGCAAGGAGAAGATGGATATTATTTCAATATTAAAATGAAAAATCCATTGAATGGTGAGTAATCAATATATATATAATCAATATCATAGTTTTGATTCCGTCATGACATACATTTTACAGTGCTTGGTTTTGCTTTATGTTTCCAATAAAAGACCAATTACACTGCTTATTACCAGGAAAATAACAGACTTAAAAGATTAAGATGTTTATTTAGAGAAAATTGGACAAATAACCGGCAAACGATTTAATATCATTTATCTTCACCCCTTTATAATTATGCTACAAATATGGATGTTAGCTTAACATACAAAATAGCAAATCTATTATCTTAATTTCAGGTGAAGAAACTACCAAGAAGGTTAGCTCGCCGAATTATTACGCATATCATTTGATTATTCGTCGAAATGCTGACTATTTGCTGAAGTTTCGTCGATTACTGCAATAGAATTCAACCAGACCAAATATATGATATCATATGTACCGAAAAATTCAACTTAATAAAATCCAAAATCTGCTCATTTATTGCCTTTCAGGTGAAACAAAGTTCACCGGGTCAGCTAGTATATATTGATATCAGCTTGATATAGCTCCTTAAGGCCGATGCCGTAAAGCCTCAACAAGCGATCTTTTGTCTATTATTTTGGTTCGCTTGCGTGACATCTACATCGAATGTTAAGCGGTGTTTGCATACGCCAAAATAATTATTATGACAGTTGGCCTATTGCCGGTTGGTAGGACTGTCATATTGGCAGTTGGTACCGTGGAGATGTGAGATCAAGTCGTGGGCTGGCAGTAGAAGTTTGACTCGCGCCCGTCACAGTGCGCGCGTCCTGTGCGTTCGCTGTGGCGGGCGACGTTTGTGACAATAAACAAATAATATGTGAAACAAGTGTTTATATTGTAAACCTGATCCTGCATCTTTCATCCAGTTAAACGATGTCTATAAATGGAAGAGGAGGATATCAATGTATATTTTCAAAATAGCCTACCATCATTTTATTATTATGTATGCGCAGCGTTGTGAAAAGAGCTTACTTGAGTTCGGTAATGTGGCAACACTGCGTGTGCGGAAGAAGCATATTAATTGTATCACAACGGTCGCTAACGTTTTCCCTTTCAACTAAACTTCAAACTTCTTTTGTTTCTTAACAATGTTTTCGAAAACTGAGGGTAAATTTGTTAAAAATAAAGGTTCTAAGATGCGCTCAATATCCAATGAAATCGATAAGGTTAGTCTTGCCATTGCAATAATAATAAAAACATCTTTGTCGCTTTGTAAAATCTCATAAAAAATGTGACAAGTAAATTAATACAGGGAGCGGCAAAAAAAGCTGACGGTTTTAAATCAAAACAACGATGAATACCGTCAGCGTTTTTTGCCCCTCCCAATATGACTTAAGAATGTTACAAGGAGACGACATGAACTGAAATTGAATCATCATTTAGTAATCTTTCGGTATTCCACTGTTATTATTTCGTCTCTTTTTTATCTACTTGTTCATGTCTGTTACTATAATGTATCGTATAACCATATTTTCTCTTAGATTTGTATATACACTCTCCATAATTTTTAATTTTAAATTTTAAATTTAAAAAAGATGTAGGAATACAATGTCTTAAGTTCTATTCCAAGCACATTACTACAACTGAATCGCAGATAACCGGGATGGTTAGTCTGGAGCCGGAAACCCAGTAGGTTAGTCCGGAATCTCAAGATGACCTCATGCTTGGAGGCGGTATCGCGGATAACCGAGCAGGTTAGTCCGGAACCGGAACCTCAAGATGACCTCATGCTTGGAGGAGGAGAGTTTCGCGGACAATCACGTGAATTGGCCGAGACCCTGAATCTCCAGGCGCCGTCATGCTGGAGCGCAGAGGAGCCAGAAGACCACCACGTGGGTTCATCAAGATAAAGAAGAGCATCATCACCCTCGAGCGCCGACGAGAGACATTGCGGATCGCGTGGAAACCACGCCAGCCGTCAAAATTGCGTCATTCGTAAAGCCAGTGGCGTAGTAAACAAGTGATATCAACAAAATTTTGAGTGAAGCGGGAGTACCACCCGCCAAATGTGATGTGGGTGAATTCTTTTTGTATTTTTGCTTGCTCTGTCTTTTTTATATGTTTGTGTTTTTCTTGCTATGTTTCTTATTTTTATGTTTGTATTTTTCTCGTTCTCACATGTAGCGTGTCAGCGAGCAAGCTTAAGCTTGGGTTAAGATCGTTTGTCGCGGTTTTCCGTCTTTGAAAGGTACCATGGCAAGTATGCATTCCTGTTCATCTTGTTATCTTGTTTAGTCAGATTTAGGAAGAAGCATATTAATTGTATCACAACGGTCGCTAACGTTTTCCCTTTCAACTAAACTTCAAACTTCTTTTCTTTCTTAACAATGTTTTCGAAAAGTGAGGGTAAATTTGTTAAAAATAAAGGTTCTAAGATGCGCCCAATATCCAATGAAATCGATAAGGCTAGTCTTGCCATTGCGATAATAATAAAAACATCTTTGTCGCTTTGTAAAAACTCATAAAAAATGTGACATTAACAAGTAAATTAATACAGGGAGCGGCAAAAAAAGCTGACGGTTTTAAATCAAAACAACGATGAATACCGTCAGCTTTTTTGCCCCTCCCAATATGACTTAAGAATGTTACAAGGAGACGACATGAACTGAAATTGAATCATCATTTAGTAATCTTTCGGTATTCCACTGTTATTATTTCGTCTCTTTTTATCTACTTGTTCATGTCTGTTACTATAATGTATCGTGTAACCATATTTTCTCTTAGATTTGTATATACACTCTACATAATTTTTAATTTTAAATTTAAAAAGATGTAGGAATACAATGTCTTAAGTTCTATTCCAAGCACATTACTACACTACAATCAACAGGTGACTCGCTAATGTAAATATATCGATAGTTAGAAAGAAGAAAATGGGGATAATACAGGCAGCTTGTGGCGGCAGTTTGTGACCACCATATGCTCCAGTTAGGTGAGCGGACACGGTGATAATGTAGAATATCAACACGCACCTGCTAGGCAGCTGATATAGCAAGCTTTCGATAACATGTATCCATCAAGCTGACAGATGTAAAACTAGACTAAACGCACTGCAAATAGTCAGCGATGCCGAGTTAGGCATAAATGATGAAATAAGCAAATAATCGCATAGACTTTGGTTAAAATATGTCTTTTGAGTTTAAATCAAACAATAACTGCGAAAATTGATGACTTTTATATGTAACAGTATATATAGAAAAATCCAAGTCCAAGAGCACATTTATAATTCTATAAGCGATCTAAACCAAGTGCTTCACAGTGTAACATGTATACTCCAATGATAATCAAAGCATTGAAAGAAACATTGACTAATTTATAATTGAAGTTTAACGCGCGGCCGTCATAGTGCGCGCTCCTTGGGCGTTCACTATGGCGGGCGACATTTGTGAGAAATTAACACGTAATATGTGAAACAGAAACAAGTGTTTGTATTGTGAACCTGATCCTTCATCCAGTAAAAGATATCCAAATTTTCAAATCGGAATGCAACATATACTCAAATGATAATCAAAGCATTGAAAAAAAAAATTGACTTATTTATAAAGTCCCAATACGAGAAAGTTTCAAATTAATAAAACAAGTTCTAGAAAATTCAGAAATTCGAGAAGTTTTAGTGATTTTATTTACTATTCAATACTTTTATGATCCAAAACCATTTTTAATTCAATAATAAATAATATAAACAGATCCAAGGATTACTAACAAATCCCACTAGTCCATGAATAACAGACATGGTTATGGATAAAACACTTTGGCCCCCAGGCTAAACAATGGCTCCTTGAAATGTTTGATGCCTGCATGATCGGCAGTCAAATCCCAAAAATATGGAGAAAGTCCAAGGTCATAGCCATTTTAAAGCCAGGGAAAAACCCTGATGATGCTAAAAGCTACCGCCCAATATCTTTACTATGCCATATATTTAAAATCTTCGAACGGATACTACTCAACCGACTCACCCCCTTTATCGAACCTAAAATGATACCCCAGCAGGCGGGCTTCCGACCCGGAAAGTCATGCACTGGGCAAGTACTAAACCTGACCCAACATATCGAAAACATCTGATAATTAAAACATTAACTAAAAGCGTTATAATCATTTAATTTTCAATAATAATCGATTGGATGTGAAATAAGTGAATTAGTGACAATTTCTGTGTGAACTTCATTATTGCGACAGTTTTTTTTTGTATTTCTTCTTTCAAATGAAATATGAAATTAAAATTAACACTCATTTAAACTCAATAAAAATATATGTTATAGAATGAACAAACAATTTTCGCCTAATCACCATAATAATCATCATCATCAGCCTGTGTCCGTCCACTGTTGAACGCAGGCCTCCCGCATGAGTCTCCATCCTCTTCGATCCTCCGCCTTCCGCATCCAGGTCACTCCCGCTATTCTTCTTATATCGTCAGTCCATCTTGTAGGGGGTCGGCCAATGCTTCGTTTGCCAGTTCTTGGGCGCCATTCCAATACTTTTCTTCCCCATCGACCGTCGTCTCTTCGACAGATATGACCTGCCCATTGCTACTTGAGTGTGCCTATTCGTTGGGTAGCATCCACTACTTGAGTTCTTCTGCGTATTTCCTCGTTTCGGATTCTATCTTTTAGCGACACTCCGAGCATGGATCTCTCCATAGCACGCTGGGTGACTTTTATTTTATGGGTAAGATTTGCTGTCAGATTCCACGTCTCTGCGCCATAAGTTAATACAGGGAGGACGTATTGGTTAAACGCCTTAGTTTTAAGGCATTGCGGAATTTTCGCTTTAAAAATGTACTTTAGTTTTCCAAATGCTGCCCATCCCAGTTGTATGCGCCTGTCGATTTCTTTTGAGAAGTTATTTCGCCCTAGTTGTATTACTTGTCCCAGATAGGTATAGTCGTTTACAACCTCTATTTCTGTTCCTCCAATGGAAATAGGATCAAAGGTTTGTGAAATATGACTATTAATCATGGCTTTTGTTTTATCCATGTTCATTTTCAGACCAATTTTGTTCGACGCTTCATTGAGATCGTAGAGCATGTCTTGGAGCTTGTTAGGTGATTCGGCTATTAGCACTATGTCATCTGCAAATCGGAGGTGAGAAATGTACTCTCCGTTAATATTTATTCCACATTTTGTCCAGGATAGCAGTTTAAAAATATCTTCTAGGGCGTTTGTGAAGAGTTTTGGAGATATAACATCTCCTTGTCTAACACCTTTGTTTATAGAAATATTGTTAGTGCTATCATGGAGCTGGACCATCATTGTTGCAGATTTGTAAAGAGATTTTATTATCTCTATATACCGATAGTCTATTTTGCAGCGTTGTAGTGAATCTAGCACTGCCCAAGTCTCGATTGAGTCAAATGCCTTTTCATAGTCTACAAAGGCCAGGCAGAGTGGCTGATTATATTCTTCGGTTTTCTGAATGATTTGTCTTAGCGTGTGGATATGATCAATTGTACTAAAGCCTTTCCTAAACCCAGCTTGCTCTCGAGGTTGAAATTCATCAAATCGACCCGTCAGCCTGTTTGTTAAAATTCTGGAGAATACTTTATACACATGGGAAAGAAGGGAAATGGGTCGGTAGTTTTTGAGCAGTGATTTATCCCCTTTTTGTGGAACAATATCACAATACTCGTACTCCATGTCGCCGGGGGTTTCTCCATGTTCTATTACCTTGTTGAATAGTTTTTAAGCTCTTTCAACAGAGGGGTTCCTCCTACTTTCAGAAGCTCAGATGTAATTCCGTCTTCTCCAGGGGCTTTGTTGTTCTTAAGTTGTTTTAGGGCCGATTTAATTTCGAATATACTTATATCTGGGATGTCTTCAGACCAGTGCTTTGTGAGAGTAGCCCTCTTGTCGTCCGCAGATCTGTCATTAAAACCTGGCATCGTAGATGAATACAATAACCCGTAGAAATGTTCTATTTCCTTCAGTATATCATTAAGATTTGTTGTTATCTTCCCATCGTGTGTCTTTAATTTGGAAAGTTGGGCCTGTCCTATAGAGGTGTGTCTGCTAAATGCATTTGACCCTCGGCCTTGTGCAACAATCTCCATGATATACTCGGTGTTTGAACGACGAATGTCAAATCTCATGGATTTTTTCACTTTTTTGTTCAGGGTATTGTAATCTTGGATGCTTCTGCTTTTACGACGTTCGTCCATAAGAGCTATCGTTTTGTCGGGGGGGGTAGCACAAGAGTGAGATCCGCATATAGAGAACTGAAAAGTCACCTAACTCACCAGCAGTCCAGTGGTACGGGAAAAGCAAAAAAAAAGTTAGTATTTACAATGAATCCTTTTGTCTATTTCATATACAGCTAGAGAAGATATGTTATTTTTTAATTTATGTTTTCTTTTAGGGACTCTCCCAGTGCATGTGCTCAGCCTAGTCGTGTATATGAACCAATGCCATCTACATCAAAGAGTGATTGGAATGATAAAGAGAACTTAACATTGCCGCCTCTTCCAGATCATTCAAAGACTGTGACGAATATGACACAGCAAGCTGCTAATATGTCCATCACTAATGTGGTAACATTTTTTTTTATTCTTTACCATGATTGAATGTATCATCTTCAAGGGTTGATGATTTTTGTCACAAAATCGTCAACCCTGGGGTTTACAAAAAAATTGTAAGTCCAGCCACAAATTTGACTAATTAAAACAAAACCATTTAGACTTAATTTACATTCTTACTCATTTTATAGTTCATGTTTGCACCACAGTTTGCAAGTAAATAATATATACCAAAAATTTATAAAAATAATACATACTTATTTTTTATTTGCAGGAATCGGATGATGCCAGTTTGATAAACTTAAGTCCAGATCAAAGCCCTTGTACAAAATCATACAAAACGAGAACTTCTGGGGTCCTCTTGTTGGAATATGGAATCGACTTTGCAAAGTATAAAAATACTAATGATGCATGGACGAAGTTCGATGAATAATATCCAAAAATAAAATTAGTTAAGAATCTGTGTGCAACGAATCATCGTTCTTCCGAGATATTAGAAGAGATCACGCAAAAATAATCAAAGCATGCGTGTTATTTTTTAAGTCTAATCTGTTTTACTCAAAGATGTAAAAAAAACCGGTGTAAATGAGATTTAATGTAAGAGACAGGATTCTGTCCTCCAAAAACAGATTGATGCAAATTTAATTTAAGCAATCAAATTTATTTTCTGTATTACAATAATTGTCGAGATTTTAAAAAAATATTTATTATTTATTGAATAAAAGTGGATTGGTGAACCATGTAACCGTGGCGCCTTTTTGATGGATTCTTTAATCGATTTTTAGAGCCTTAATATAGTTTTTAATATATTTTCCAGTAAACTAATATATCACTTGTTGCATGTAGTTTACCGCTGGAATAGATTTTAAGCTCACTAATATATTCAGCTAATTTTGAATGTTACATTAGTAAAATAAAACTAAAATATGAAGCTTCAAAGTTCATGACCGCTATAAACGTCATAAGCGATGAACGAATTAATGAACATATTGCCAGAATTATTATCATGTAATAAATGCACGAAAATCATGAAAAAATTTAGCATTAATGAACTATGAAAGTATATAAAAAAACAAAGAGATTTGAAAATTAAAAAGGTGACATTGCAAAAAGACAGAGCTACCTTTATCAATGGCATTCAAAAGTTGTAAAACAGTTTGGGATGTGTTTTTTAATTTTAATTCTTCATAACAGATTTTTGCTGGCCTATATTTGCAATGTGCCATTATTGTTCACTCTGTGATATATTTTTAAACCAAATTTTTAAGTAGTTTTTTAATAAGTTATTTTATCCGGGTTTACTTTTTAATATTGCTTAAAGAAAAAGAGAAAGTATTTCATTATTATCAAATGTTCAATCTTTTGTGTAGCAGCTTTTACTAAAATACATATTATCCTTTTGTTATTAGATTTATTTAGAGACGTTGGGTATCTACAACAATCACTTTGGCACATCATAACAATAAGCAGATTAAGGTAAAAGCTTTCATGATATAAATACATGTTCTTTTTAATAAATGGGTTAATAGGTTTTAATAAACGCTCACAAGAACTGTTAGGATGCACTAATATAGTGTTTGTCGCTGGGTGAGTCATGCTATTAATGCTTATTAACTCCTACTGATTTAGCAAAAGTAGAAGTTTTAATTCTTCTTTATCCGAATATTAATCCATATTTTCGAAATCTATATTTAATTGTATAAGGAATTTTTGTAAATCAAAATATTAATGTATTTATAAATAGGTATACAATTTTATTCATCTAATAATTTTAAGTAGCACTTGATCAGATATTATCCATCACATTTAAAATATGTACTTCTAAAGTAGGTTAAGTACGGAATTTTATTCGAAAATATCATCTGCTTTTAGTTTTTATTGTAATTAAAAAAAAGTATTTATGATTTTATGTTTAATTTGTATTTTAGGATTAATAATCATGGATTTTTTTCTATAATTATTTAATTAAAAGTAATTCAGAATATTTACAGTATTTAAAAATGATATATTATGTCCACATAGTTATATTTCTTTAAATCTTCCATGTTTATCCTATGCTGAGTTAATAGCCAAGTGTGATCAATTTAAATGTTTTTATCAAAACTAAAAGTATTGCGTGTTGTTGTGCTACGATCACATCAGATCTGGCATATAGTAAATGTAGTGAAATAAAGATTGTAGTGAATCATAATAACAGTGTTATCTTGACATACGAGTGCCCTGAGCAATCGGCTTAGCAAGAAGCACCCTGAGAAAGTTGCAACTGGTCGTGCATCGGAGCTATTTAACCCTTTCATTATGGCTCGGTGGAATACAAATTATATTGTCAGTTATAAAAGTAGTATTTGAAGCATAAATGTACTGGTCTATTTTCATATATCACATTGGTTCTTGTATCCTTTAGCTATCAGATGGTGCATAAAAAAATATTCTAAGAACGTAGCAAAACAATATATCACGGCTACCGATGTCAACGGTAGGGAAATCTTACACGCCATATATCGGGTACCGCGAATTAAACTCATATGTTGAGGTACCACTGTACATATTATGTAGTTTTCTTCCATATATTTGTATTATTCCATAGATTTAAATATTTATATCATTGAGCACGTAAAAAGACTAAAATGCTAACTAATTGTGATTTTAATTATTGTGATATTAGATTAATAAAATGTATTATTACTACAAAATATTATTTTTCTAGTCACATCTCTGAACTGTGTTCAGAATGACTGATGTAAGTGCACACTATGTATTAGAGCAAAATCATATAAATGGAGGTCAACAAATATATTTGATAATGAATAATAAATAAATCTATTTTTCTCAATTCTTGTTTTATTATTTCCTCATTAATATTTAAGAGATCTAGCAAGTAGAAGAATTCCACTCATATTTCAAGATATAGTTTAGATTGCCAGTAGTTAGATGAGTTCCAGTTTTAGTCAATACTTCTTCCTTATTGTTATTTGCTATTTATTAATTAAATAAATTGTTAATAATTAAAAATATTAGAGATTTCTTTAGATTAACACTTTTCAATTTTTATAATTATCATGGACAATTTAATGCACCTTTTTAAAAAGTTTTAATCAAGGTAATAATTAAAAATGCATATAATTAGTAGAAAATGTATTTAATCCCCACTTTTTGTACAATTAATGTTGTTTAATAATGACATGTAAGTTGGTAATAAATTATATTTGCTAAATTGGTCAGTATTAATAATTGTGTTACTTTCACTAGAAACCAAGTGTCAATTGCAATAATATTAGAAGGCAATAGATAATATTCATAATAATATTAATTTCACCAAAAGTATGAAACAATAAACCCATTGTGCGTAAATCCAAGCAAACGCAGCAGCCCTCAGGATCCTCTCCAGCCACTTGACCAGCTCCCGACTGTCATGGTAACTTTAGAGTTCAACTATACAACTGGGACCGAGCATCCATCTCTTAGCTCTTAGCACGTGAAGGGGAAATATACTAACAACATCTTTTCCTTCCTAACAATGTTTTCGAAAAGTGAGGGTAAATTTGTTAAAAATAAAGGTTCTAAGATGCGCCCAATATCCAATGAAATCGATAAGGCTAGTCTTGCCATTGCGATAATAATAAAAACATCTTTGTCGCTTTGTAAAATCTCATAAAAAATGTGACAAAAACAAGTAAATTAATACAGGGAGCGGCAAAAAAGCTGACGGTTTTAAATCAAAACAACGATGAATACCGTCAGCTTTTTTTGCCCCTCCCAATATGACTTAAGAATGTTACAAGGAGACGACATGAACTGAAATTGAATCATCATTTAGTAATCTTTCGGTATTCCACTGTTATTATTTCGTCTCTTTTTTATCTACTTGTTCATGTCTGTTACTATAATGTATCGTATAACCATATTTTCTCTTAGATTTGTATATACACTCTCCATAATTTTTAATTTTAAATTTAAAAAAGATGTAGGAATACAATGTCTTAAGTTCTATTCCAAGCACATTACTACATCTGAATCGCAGATAACCGGGATGGTTAGTCTGGAGCCGGAAACCCAGTAGGTTAGTCCGGAATCTCAAGATGACCTCATGCTTGGAGGCGGTATCGCGGATAACCGAGCAGGTTAGTCCGGAACCGGAACCTCAAGATGACCTCATGCTTGGAGGAGGAGAGTTTCGCGGACAATCACGTGAATTGGCCGAGACCCTGAATCTCCAGGCGCCGTCATGCTGGAGCGCAGAGGAGCCAGAAGACCACCACGTGGATTCATCAAGATAAAGAAGAGCATCATCACCCTCGAGCGCCGACGAGAGACATTGCGGACCGCGCGGAAACCACGCCAGCCGTCAAAATTGCGTCATTCGTAAAGCCAGTGGCGTAGTAAACAAGTGATGTAAAAAGTGCTAATGGTGTTTGTGATCAGTCACATTTTGAGTGACGCGGTAGTGCAACCCGCCAAGTGTGATGTGGATAAATTCTCTTTGTGTTTTTTTTGTTTTTCGTGCCCTATGTCTTTAATTTTTATGTTTGTGTTTTTTCTAGCCGTTTCCTTTTTTCTTTCTATGTTCGTGTTTTTCTTGTTGTGCTTCTTAGGAAACCAAATTGGCGGCGCGCGTCAAACGCCATACCGCGTTACCAATACTGGGCCGGGGGGTCGTGATTTGATGAAGGGATATGTTTTGAAGAAATCGCGTGGGTGGAGCCAGGACCCGAACCTCTAGATGTCGCCATGCTGGAATGGAAAAGGTGTCGCGAGGCGGCCGCGTGGATTGGGCCGGAAACTGAATCGCAGATAACCGGTATGGTTAGTCTGGAGCCGGAAACCCAGTAGGTTAGTCCGGAACCTCAAGATGACCTCATGCTTGGAGGCGGTATCGCGGATAACCGAGAAGGTTAGTCCGGAACCGGAACCTCAAGATGACCTCATGCTTGGAGGAGGAGAGTTTCGCGGACAATCATGTGAATTGGCCAAGACTCTGAATCTCCAGGCGCCGTCATGCTGGAGCGCAGAGGAGCCAGAAGACCACCACGTGGATTCATCAAGATAAAGAAGAGCATCATCACCCTCGAGCGCCGACGAGAGACATTGCGGACCGCGCGGAAACCACGCCAGCCGTCAAAATTGCGTCATTCGTAAAGCCAGTGGCGTAGTAAACAAGTGATATCAACAAAATTTTGAGTGAAGCGGGAGTACCACCCGCCAAATGTGATGTGGGTGAATTCTTTTTGTATTTTTGCTTGCTCTGTCTTTTTTATATGTTTGTGTTTTTCTTGCTATGTTTCTTATTTTTATATGTTTGTATTTTTCTCGTTCTCACATGTAGCGTGTCAGCGAGCAAGCTTAAGCTTGGGTTAAGATCGTTTGTCGCGGTTTTCCGTCTTTGAAAGGTACCATGGCAAGTATGCATTCCTGTTCATCTTGTTATCTTGTTTAGTCAGATTTAGGAAGAAGCATATTAATTGTATCACAACGGTCGCTAACGTTTTCCCTTTCAACTAAACTTCAAACTTCTTTTCTTTCTTAACAATGTTTTCGAAAAGTGAGGGTAAATTTGTTAAAAATAAAGGTTCTAAGATGCGCCCAATATCCAATGAAATCGATAAGGCTAGTCTTGCCATTGCGATAATAATAAAAACATCTTTGTCGCTTTGTAAAATCTCATAAAAAATGTGACATTAACAAGTAAATTAATACAGGGAGCGGCAAAAAAAGCTGACGGTTTTAAATCAAAACAACGATGAATACCGTCAGCTTTTTTTGCCCCTCCCAATATGACTTAAGAATGTTACAAGGAGACGACATGAACTGAAATTGAATCATCATTTAGTAATCTTTCGGTATTCCACTGTTATTATTTCGTCTCTTTTTTATCTACTTGTTCATGTCTGTTACTATAATGTATCGTGTAACCATATTTTCTCTTAGATTTGTATATACACTCTACATAATTTTTAATTTTAAATTTACAAAAGATGTAGGAATACAATGTCTTAAGTTCTATTCCAAGCACATTACTACACTACAATCAACAGGTGACTCGCTAATGTAAATATATCGATAGTTAGAAAGAAGAAAATGGGGATAATACAGGCAGCTTGTGGCGGCAGTTTGTGACCGCCATATGCTCCAGTTAGGTGAGCGGACACGGTGATAATGTAGAATATCAACACGCACCTGCTAGGCAGCTGATATAGCAAGCTTTCGATAACATGTATCCATCAAACTGACAGATGTAAAACTAGACTAAACGCACTGCAAATAGTCAGCGATGCCGAGTTAGGCATAAATGATGAAATAAGCAAATAATCGCATAGACTTTGGTTAAAATATGTCTTTTGAGTTTAAATCAAACAATAACTGCGAAAATTGATGACTTTTATATGTAACAGTATATATAGAAAAATCCAAGTCCAAGAGCACATTTATAATTCTATAAGCGATCTAAACCAAGTGCTTCACAGTGTAACATGTATACTCCAATGATAATCAAAGCATTGAAAGAAACATTGACTAATTTATAATTGAAGTTTAACGCGCGGCCGTCATAGTGCGCGCTCCTTGGGCGTTCACTATGGCGGGCGACATTTGTGAGAAATTAACACGTAATATGTGAAACAGAAACAAGTGTTTGTATTGTGAACCTGATCCTTCATCCAGTAAAAGATATCCAAATTTTCAAATCGGAATGCAACATATACTCAAATGATAATCAAAGCATTGGAAAAAAAAATTGACTTATTTATAAAGTTCCAATACGAGAAAGTTTCAAATTAATAAAACAAGTTCTAGAAAATTCAGAAATACGAGAAGTTTTAGTGATTTTATTTACTATTCAATACTTTTATGATCCAAAACCATTTTTAATTCAATAATAAATAATATAAACAGATCCAAGGATTACTAACAAATCCCACTAGTCCATGAATAACAGACATGGTTATGGATAGCTTAGAAAATCCCATATTAGACTATGGATTCTATCTCTTTTTAATAATACTTTATATTAAATAGTGACATCTTAGTAACATGACGAGCGAAAATAGTTGTAATCTGATCATGTCTGCCAGACCATATTTTACTAGAAATGCAGTGGAAACCAAGTGTCAATTGCAATAATATTTGAAGGCAATAAATTATATTCATAATAATATTAATTTCACCACAAATATAAAACAATAAATCCATTGTGCGTAAATCCAAGCAAACGCAGCAGCCCTCAGGCTCCTCTCCAACCACTTGACCAGCTCCCGACTATCATGGCAACTTTATGTAAACACATACAGGAGAATACTGACAGATGGTGATAGTAGTATTTGTTTTTTTTTAAGTTTCATCTGTGGAATTCTATGACGCTTACCATGGTGTATATGGCTAAACGCTGCATGTGGAGTGTTGATCGCCAACATCATAGACTACAGCCCGAGATTCACGCATCATCCTTTATTATTACAGGAATCTACTATGAATAGGGTGATCTTCACGGGACAACTTTCGTCTACCACCAATTTTAATTGATAGGCTATAACTGGCATTTTACGGGTGATGGATCAAATTCACACCAACCGGAGGTATTTTAGAGCTCATAAATCGATTAAAAATCCTTTTTATTTTAATCTCCGTCGGGGATCGAACCCACGACCTTTGGTTTGCAAAGCAAACGCTTTACCGGCAAACTTATCTTTGTCTTCGGGAATTTGACGTCGCTGACATGAAGAAGAAGATCTTTGTCTTCGGGAACATTTCCAGAATCTTGGAAATATTCTTATATTCGACCATATTCAAATCGGGCGCTAAAACTAGTGTCAAATATTATCGTTCTATTACAATGGTATCAATTATCCTCAAAATATTGGAATCAATCATAACCAGCAAAATAACTCCCGTATTCAAAAATGTATTGATTGACCAACAGCATAGATTTAGAGCTGCCAAATCCACTGCAACTTATCTGCTTTCCTTTACTTTCAACATTACTAGGGCTCTAGAGGACAATCTCCAGGTAGATGTCCTCTACAGATTTCTCCAAAGCCTTTGACAAAGTCAATCACACAATTCTTCATGCAAAGATGCGAGCTTAGTATTAGGGACCCCTTATTATCGTTTTCAAATCCTATCTTCTTAAATTTTTTTGAATTGAACAAAAAATTTATAAAGTTTTTTTTTTTTTTATGTAAACGCATGCAGGAGAGCACAACCGGTCAAGACCAGTGCATTCTATGACGCTCAGCCAGGGAGGCTGGACGATGCATGCGGGAAACGTGTGTTGTGTTCGTGTTTGGGTTGGGGAGATTGCAAGTTATAGATAGAGTAAGGAAGGATCACTTCCGCGAAGTTAAATCGAATGAATTTCAAGATAACATGCGCAGTGACCTGATGAAAACCCTACTCATAGACGAAAATGAGCAAGAACGTATGAAGGCTCAACTTCAGAAGATAATCAAGAACCGTACCACAGCACCGATCTCCACTAGAGGAACTGGTATCCTCACAGTGATGACATGCTCTGCCACACAACTCCTTAGGCAGCCTGTCCCTGTCAATGACATTCCAATTCTTCCATTGTACCGAGTTAAGCTGGCAATATTCCAGCAAAAGTATGCTCGAGTCTGTATCGAGTTAGGCCCAACAGTGGATGGCCACATTGGCCATAAGAGCGTCACACCTAAATTAACTATTGACGCCCGCCTCTCGGAATTAGGAAAAATTCCAAAACCCATGCAGATGCTTGTTGACTGTATTGGTTCATTTTCGTCGCATAACGAAGAGGTCACTCTCCTACCACGTGACCAGTATTATCATGCACTACTTCTCCCCGATGCAGGGAATGTGCTTTTGAATAATCTTAGAGACACAGTTGTCTCATTGGCTAATCCCCGAATCCCGGTTGCTTTTCGCAGGGCTTTTATTGATGAGAACCCAATTCCACTTGCCCAGTGGCAAAATAACTTGCTGCTCAACCCTGACGCCATCATGCCGCCCGACTACACAGTCGAGGATGGTCTTCGAGATGATGTTAGGCAGGTAAGAGCTTTTTTCCAAAGAATCGAGAAATCAGCAAAGGACTGGTTAGTTCCGTTTTCCAGCCTGGGTACTAAAGGTAGACCCGAGGCCAGCATCGTCATGGAACGTGAGCATTGTATTGAAGGTATCCAACCTAACGAGGACCCCAGCGTGTGGTTATCTTGTGCCGCTCACCAGTTTTAACTTCCTGATTCACTCTACTTTAACTATAATGCCAAAGCCATTGATCTTGGTATTGCTGCAGCAGTTCGTATTTGTGAAATACCTTCACGCCCGAATCTACGCTATCCCTTTTGGTGTTTACGGGAACCTCGCTGTCAGCCTTTCAACACTGAGCTCTACCCCAGCACTGTTATAGAGGCAATGTTCTCGATGGCTACTTAAGTCATCTTTCACTCAGACGGAGAATAAAATTGTTCTGAGTATAAATAATCTTAATGTGGTCTTACAGAAGAATTCTCGGGTTTTAACAACGAGGTTCTCAGCATAATCAAGGAAGATAGGCACCTAGTAAGAACCATCTCAGAAAAGCGATCGGTCACATCATGCGCCACGACGGTCTTCTTCACAACATTGCGGAAGGGATGGTTGAGAGTAGAAATTGCAGAGGGCGCCCTAGACGAGACTATTTGGGAATCCGGTGAAGAAGATTCACATCCTCTATGTTCACACATCTTTCCTTCTCGACCACACTACACACTCTGTGTCACAACCGTGATAATTCACGTTCCAACAGATCGTTTGACCTTCCCACTATAATACAGTATCAGTAATTTTACCTTCTAAAAAGAGGATACGTTATCATCTTATCACAACAGCATTGCCAAAATAAAAGATAGTCACAGAGCCCACTGGTTTTGACCAGCTGCTCTCTCCAGTGCTCGAAGTAATAAATTAAAAATTCAATCAAAAGATTTATTCCATATCCGGGTCATACATGTACAGTTACCATAAATTTTTTGAGACGCGTTTCTGTCAGCTGCCAGGATTCACGCTCTGGGATCATATATATATGGATGCAAGCCCGGAGACTTGAAAGAGACGGCGGTTAAGGAGCTAGAATTTGTCTCATCTCAAGAGAAAATTCACTGGGACAATTGCAAAAAAAAAAAAAAAGTTTTTTGTCACTTTTCATAGTAAATTTATCAAGAAACGTATGAGATAAAAATAAACAGTCATTTAAACTCAATAAAAATATAAGTTATAGAATGAACAAACAATTTTCGTGAAAACTAGGTAAATAAATAAATATTCATAATTTTCGCCTAATCACCATTATAATATCCCATCAATCACTACGCCTCCAGGAGATCACATCAAAAGTGATCTCCAAAACGGCTGGAATTATCGGAGACCGATACGCGGAGAAAAGGTTAAAGTGCTCTCGGCCCAGGTCGAGGGACTTATGAAGATTCTTGGGCAGGCACCCAAAATCACCGCTAATGTCGCCAGCTATGCCCAAAAATGATCTATCCCACCTCTGACTCTGACCAGAAATAGAGAGCTACCACAACCTGCAAGACCAGCAGTCATTATATTGCCAGCAGATAAGATTGTTACCTGCAAGGATACTCTAAATAAGATCAAGAAAGTGGTGAATCCCACAAAACTGGGTATTAAGATTACTGGAATAAGGGAAATAAAGAATGGCGGCATGGTTACACATCCAGACTCAAATGAGAAAGCTAATAAACCGGCCAATAACCCCGACCTCCTTGTGGCTGGACTGAAGGCATCAGTCGCGATCCACAAGCAACCACGCATCGCCATCCATGGTCTGCTGAGGATCAAATACTAAACTGAATAAACTTAACTGAAACGTGTCTGTGAGTAACTATGACTTACTGTTCCTTACAGAAACTTGGCTAACCGATAAAATTTCATCAGCTGAACTAGGGCCATCAGACTTCAACATCTTCCGTTGTGACCGACTTTCAACTTATAAGTCCAGGGGTGCAGGAGTCATGATTTGTGTCAGGAAATCAATAAAATTTCACATTCTAGAAGCTCAAAGTAACATTTCTGATCAGTTATATCTGTCTCTAGACCTTAATGGGAAGAATCTAACAATCGGCTGTGTTTATATTCCCCCTTCATCTTCAAATGACATTAACAGAGCCCATACTAAACTGCTGAGCTGCTCCTTGTCTGTGGGAACTATAACTTGCCCACAGTTGAATTATGGTTGAATGGCGACCGTGGGGTCGTAGCCTCTGGTGCGCCTTCCGAGCAGGCAGCAGTTGTTGCTGACTTTTTTGCTTGTATGAATATGTATCAATTGAATATGTATCAATTGAATTCTGACTTAATTGCATTAACTCTTGTTTGGATCTTATATTAGCAGCATACCTAATATAACAGTAATAAGCCCGATTGACACTTTACTACCAATTGATCAATATCACCCACCAGTCTTTTGAAATTAATTTAAAATCCTTAAATACTAACAGTTTCTCACCTAATGAATCATTTTACTACAAATTCAATGAAGAAAACTATTCAGAAATAAATAATTTTCTCTCTCAGGTGGATTGGTCATCGATTTTTGCTAACTCTGAAATCAATGAGGCTGTAAGTGGATTTAATCATGTTCTGTCTAATGCCTTTGTTTTGTTTGTACCCACAGGAATGTTTGTGAAGCCTAAATTTCCCAGCCGGTTTAGCAGTGAGCTATTTGATTATTCAATTAAATAAAAAACTCACAACTATATAAGCAAATGTTCGGAACTATTCGAAAGATTTTCTAATCTGAGGGAACTTTGTAAAATTGAATCTAGTAACAGCTACAGAGCGTTTATTGAATTGACAGAACTAAAACTTTCTAATAATCCCAAAGACTTCTGGCAATTCGTTGCAAAGAAACGATCAGACAGTGATCTCCCCTCGAGCTATCTAATGACACCCACATCACCAAGGCCAGGAAATAGACAACCTATTGCCAAACATTTCTCTTCAGTCTAATGCGAAGATATTACAATACACTCCCAAAACCATTCTCTGTTTAAACATCCCTATACTGTCCATCTTAATGGGTGTGAAATATCAGTTAATGACGAATTTAATAATGGTAAATATATAATTGTTATAAATTTATTTTTTAAATAATTTGCATAAATATTTCCTTTTCTAGGATACCATCAACATGGCAACTGATCTGGAATGATGGGTATGCGCTGGTGTTGTGATCGGTGGGGGATTGCTGGAAATCATCTTGGACTACTCAATGGTGTATTGATCGCCGTTTTGATGATATAATATGATTCGATATTTTAATTTTCTTAGTTATTTTCTACTAATCGCATAGACTTTGGTTAAAATATATGTCTATTGAGTTTATATCAAACAAAAAATGCGAAAATGGATGACTTTATACGTAACAGTATATATAATAAAATCCAAGTCCAAGAGCACATTTATAATTCTATAGGCGATCTAAACCAAGTGCTTCACAGTGTAACATGCACACTCCAATGATAATCAAAGCATTGAAAGAAACATTGACTAATTTATAAAACCCCAATGCGAGAAAGTTTCAGATTAATAAAACAAGTTCTAGAGAATTTCAGAAATACGAGAAGATTTATGATTTTCTTTAATTTTCAATACTTTAATGAACCAAAACTATTTTTAATTCAATAATAGATGTTATAAGCAGATTCAAGGATTACCAACAAATCCCACTAGTCCATTAATAGCTGACTTGGTTATGGGTAGCCAATGTAGCCGAATAATGGGCTTCGAAAACACGTGTCTGCATAGAATATTTGGATTGCTATGGTTTGACTTTGTGAAAAAGACCCAGATTCCGGAGAGCCAGTAGAGTGCAATAATGCATTCTATGGGTCCTTAGGGTGGTTTGGTAGAATGACACAAAACGGTTGGACATTAGTCACCATGGCTCTAATACAGGTAGCAGCACTAAGAAGTGCGACATCTGCTACTTTAATTGGTCAAAAGGACAATCAGGTTGTTCTAATTAAATTCCCTAATCACTTCCGAATGGAAGATGACCAACGAGAACATAAACAATACGTGGAAATATTTATATTAGAACTGAATAACTGAAGTAAGAGAGCGGGGATTGCTATCAAGAAGAGGAGACAACCTATTTGCATACTGGGAAGATATTTATATTGGCGACAAAGAGGCCAATGAGCAAACCAAAAATTTGCCACACAAATGTGGAACATGAGAAGTAGAGAGGCTTCCTACCTTCCTCGAATCACAAGTCGGTGGAATTGTAAATACAAAACTCTCATCTATACACCTAACGTGAAACCATTTACATCTTCACATTATATAAAGTGTAACAGAAAAAACTCACTAATAATGGCAAGTCAAGGTTGAGCATTACCTGTGGTGACGCTGCCTCACAGGATCTGCATTAACGCATGCCGTAGTTTTAGGTTAAGTTCTTGTCACTTACTTCCATTAGAGATATCCCCCCAGAGTACTTGCCATTAGGTGTTTTACGCCATTCTTTGTTGTTGTTGTTTGTAACCATTATCAAATCATTCATAAGCACATTGTAATAACTAACATTGTAATTAACAAGTAGTCACTGCTCTTCGGAACTTAAAGAACTAATTCCTCCTGCACCCATTCACAGCCGACAAATTCGTCTTGCACTAGCCGAACATCCATACACCTTTAATGTATGTCGACCAAGAACTAGCAGCTCCAAAATTTTCTTCCTTAATGTTGATTAAATAATGTCTAATTCGGACAGTCTTTCGGAAGGGGTAAGTTTTTTAGACGATTTGGGAAGAATAGAGATGCAGTTGTGCGAGGCTAGTGATTCATAAGTGCAAGCCTTGAGCTCGTTGCTTTTTTTCAAGACAGTTCGATACTGTATGATGATACACTCGTAAGACGCATAAGAGACTATATTGCAGTCTAGCGTGTTCTTCTGGATGACAAACTTCACTTAAGTGAGCACGATAAGATGGTGAGATAAAGGACTGAGGCAGACCATCAAACCCTTGATGTCAGAGGTCCAAAGACAGAGGTTTGCAGTGATACTATTAAGCAGCAATATGTAATTGATGTTGTTGTACGTCACATCAGTGTGGGCTGCAGGATTCAAGTGAACCTCATAAAGAAGGATCTTGGCGTCAGTTCAGAGATGCGCTGAGAGTCATGACAGCCTGCTTCACTGTGGCTGAATGTGCCACTCTTGTAATCGCGCCAATTTAAACGTAATATTTATTGATATAACTATTTCCTTAATTGCATTTTACAATTGTTTTATGTTATCAAATAAGCATACATTATTTATATAACAACAAATCATAAACGACATATAACATTTCTACAGGTTATTGTATTCATCTACGATGCCAAGTCCAAATGAAAGAGCCACTCTCACAAAAAAACTGGCCGGAAGACAACTTCAATTCAACAAAAAATCCTTCAAAGAGCTTCTGAAAGATGGAGAAAATTCTCTGTTGAAAGAGTATCACTGCTCAAAAACTAGCGAAAGATTTCCCTTATTTCTCATGTGTATAAAGTATTCTACAGAATTGTAGCTAACAGGCTGACGGGTCGATTTGATGAATTACAACCTGGAGAGCAAGCTGGGTTTAGGAAAGGCTTTAGTACTATTGACCATATCCACACTCTACGCCAGATCATACCAAAAGATATGAACTTATGAAAAGAATACCAAATACTTTTTTGAAAACAATTTTCAATTCAATAATAAATGTTATAAATCCAAGGATTACCAACCAATCCCACTAGTCTATTAATAGCGGACATATTTATGGAAAGTTTAGAAAATCCTATATTAGACTATGGATTCTATTTCTTCGATAATACTATATATTAAATAGTGATATCTTAGTAACTTGGTTTGATACCAAGTGTCAATTGCAATCAAATTTGAAGGCAATAAATAATATTCATAATAATATTAATTTCACCACAAATAGTAAACAATAAATCCATTGTGCGTAAATCCAAGCAAACGCAGCAGCCCTCAGGCTCCTCTCCAGCCACTTGACCAGCTCCCGACTGTCATGGCAACTTTAGAGTTCAACTATACAACTTGGGCCGAGCATCCATCTCCTCAGCAGAGTCCTTGCGGCGACGGCTCTTAGCAGGATGCACTGCACGTCCTGTGTGACTGTGAGCTTCATCACTGTGCTTCAGTTGAGCTTCTTGTGTCTGTTTGGCCGGGAATAGATCCATAGGATATGTCCATTCTGTTGTCACCAAACCCAACTATTCTGCCTATATATATAATATACTGGACGCAGCCATTAAAGATTCAGCTGTAAGGGTGCGAGGCGAGGGTCGAGGCGGCTCGTGATGTCCCGATGCGAGAAAGTTTCAGATTAATAAAACAAGTTCTAGATACATGAAGCAGATGAATATTCACTTGGATACTCACCATGTTATGTAAATATTTCGATAATAATAAAGACGAAAATGATGATAATACAGGCAGCTTTGTGGCGGCAGTTTGTGACTGCCATATACTCCAGTTAGGTGAGCGGACACGGTGATAATGTAGAATATCAACACGCACCTGCTAGGCAGCTGATATAGCAAGCTTCCGACAACATCAAAGATTCAACATTTCATCTAAAAAGATGTAGCAATGCAGTCTAAAAGGTTCTATTCCAAGCACACTACTGTGTAAGTTTTACACCTCAGAACTCTGTTCTAACTACGACCAAAGATTCGAAGACTAAAAACGAGAATGGAAGAAATTTTAAGTAATATAATACAACTCACTAGATTCTGTAGGCCGTAGGGCATCGGTACGAGTCCCTTAATACTCTCTTCAGAAAATAAAAGTGTTTCTTAGGTGATGCAAAAGCAGTGACCGAGTCTTTGTATCCTGTAACTGAATCGTCTATCTCAATATATACACAGTATCAAACAATTGTAGTTGATTTGGTTTTGTATTGATATAAGCGTGATAAACCTCGATATACGATCTTTCGCCTTATATTTTTGTTCGATCGTCAGATCCATATTGCTTGCTTGACAGGTGTAATTCTGTAGATCGCCACTTGCGGCACCGGGTGTCACCGATCACGGGCGCCCGGTGGCCAGTCAGTTGTCCCACGATCGCGACGAGAGTCGGGTTGTGCTCGGCCCGGTGCCTGAAAGCATGTAACTCCGCCCAGGCCGAAAGTTTGTCAAGTTTTATACGTGCTTGTAAAAAAGTCTGTGTCGTTCATCTGCACCTCATTCCGCCACCACGAAATTCGATATCTATCCCGGCGATGTTAAGAAGTATCTTTTTCTTAGTAAAGGGGATGTTAGTATCTATATATATAATCTATGTATCTATTTTTAAAAATGGCAAATTGGGTATTTAACTACCCATCCAAATCCAGCGGGAATAATCAAATATTTATAATAGATCAATTAAAACTTGATATTATCACGTATGATGGGCAGGGTTGTCAACTGTCCTCCAACAATCCAAGGACAATTTCTGAAAACACATTACTTAATATTTTTTATTGTTTATACAATGAAACCTCCATATAACTAAATGACAAAACCTCCATTAAGACAAAAATCTGGTCTGATGTAAAAAAAATGGCCACTGTTGAACGTAGGTCTCCCGGGCCGAGTCTCCATGCTTTTCGATCCTCCGCCTTCCACAACGGAAGTAGCCTGGATGCCGTTTATACTATATATGATTTAATTCGAATGTCTCCGCAAAATATATCATTCTCTACTTGCAATAACAATAAAAAATGGCCAATTATTCACACGACATACTATTGATTGGTACATTTTTTCAATTCCGCCTTTGACAAGAATGATATATCTATCGATCAACTGCATAGAGAACGTGGGAAGAACGTTCAACGGATTTATACGATGTCAATAAAAAAAAGGAATAGTTTTATCAAAATTTCCGGGACAATTTAGCATTCATCCGGGATACGGGGCAGCTATTTCAATTCCGGGACAATCTAGGACAGTCGGCAAGCCTAATGATGGGTCAATTTCAGGGCGTATCACCCTTAATACATACTGATATCAGCTTGATATAGCTCCTTAAGGCCGATGCCGTAAAGCCTCAACAAGCGATCTTTTGTCTATTATTTTGGTTCGCTTGCGTGACATCTACATCGAATGTTAAGCGGTGTTTGCATACGCCAAAATAATTGTTATGACAGTTGGCCTATTGCTGGTTGGTAGGACTGTCGTATTGGCAGTTGGTACCGTGGAGATGTGAGAGCGCGGCTGACAGGAGAACGCGCGGGGAGTTAGTTGAAGTTTGACTCGCGCCCGTTACAGTGCGCGCATCCTGTGCGTTCCTGTAGCGGGCGACGTTGTGAACAATAAACGTAGTATGTAAACAGAAACAAGTGTTTATATTGTGAACCTGATCCTGCATCCTTCATCCAGTAAACCGATGTCATAAATGGAAGAGGAGGATATCAATACAAAGCGACGATATATAACCGATATTTAAATTGTACCACCGTCTTACATATTCAATCATTGACACAAAACCTACACTCCTAGTAATATTTTGTACCAAATACAATCCAATATTAATTAATAAATAAAAAATATATGTGTCGTGACTATACTCAAGAAAATTAAGCGTGATCGTGATTATTTAACTAAACAAATATTATTTACTTGAATGCTTGTATAGAAGTTGAAAACCGACAAAAGTGACAAAACGTTGCATATTAAAAATTTTATAATCACATTGCAGGATAATATGTTAACCCCTTGTGTGCTTTGTCCGAATACAATTATGGCAGGTATTTTGCTAACACAGTGATTTGCCCGAATCCAGCTCGGGTCACTCCCCCACCAGGCTAGAGAACGCCTCGGAAAGACGCGAGTGGCAAAAAAATAAGACAGAAACTGTGTCTTTTTTTGACCCACTTTTTTCCAAGAGGAAGTTGACCACAGAACTGGTTAATTCACAACAGTGCCAAATTAATATTTTCTTTTTGATTTTTTGATTCAGGCGCCACTTTCATAATTACAAATGGCACATCTATTTAAATAACTTCTAGGTTACTAACTAGGTTTTCACGGCCAGATTTGATATTGTGGCTTTTTTTTTTAAATTAATAACTCTCGTATAAAAAAAGATAATCTGAATAAACCAATTCAAAACTAAATAAATCATCAATCCTGAAGAAGACCCCTGCAATGGCAGTCGAAATATTGGTTGAACAAAGTTCGCCACACACGGCAAAACCCAAAAGCCACAATATCAAAGCCGGCACATCTATTTATTTACGTAAATAATCAACATCACGCTATATATTTATATTGCATATAATAACAAATGTGTCTTAACTCAAAATGGCTTCCACGTTGTTTTCTCCGGCGTGGGCGTGCACCATCGTCGCGTGCCTTTTGAGTTTATTGGAACGCCTACAAGAAAACTCGCACTTGTCGCAAGAGAAGAGATTGTCTCCACTGTGCACCCTCTGGTGCAGCTTCAGCCGGCTGAGGTTGGCGCACGTGTAGCTGCACTTGTCGCACGACTGATATTTTTCACCGGTGTGCGTAAACTTGTGTCGTTTCAGCGCGCTCAGTATCGTGTACGCCTCGTCGCACTCGTCGCAAGCGAAAGGTTTTTTAGGCGAGTAGACGAGCTCGTGATTTTCGAGCTTCACGGTCGTGCCGCACTCGCTAAACACAGAAGGCGTCGTCTCGTTGTGGACGAGCCTGTAGTGTTTCAAGTTCCGCGACGCTATGTAAGTGAAGTTGCATTTCGCGCAAGAGAATGTTCTCTTGCCGACATGGATTCGGCGGTGTCTCTTCAACGTGCTCTCCGCTTTGAATGTGTAAGGGCACTGATCGCAGACGAACGGATTATCCCCTTCGTGCGTTCGCTTGTGTATTTTGAGAGCCGTTGACACGCGATACGAATTACTACATTCGTCGCAATGAAACGGTTTATTTCCCGAATAAACAAACTTGTGATTCTTAAGCGTGACGTGTTGTTTCGATGCGAAACTTTCTTCGTCGTCTTTCTCTGCGGGCGACGCGTCGCCGCTCTTATCGTCTGAGTCGTCGACGTGCACGAGTTTGTATTGCTGCAGATTTCGCGACGACGTATACGTGTAGCCGCACTCGTCGCACGTGAAAGACTTTTCTTCCGCGTGGTGAAACTCTTTGTGCGTGTTCAAGTGGAAGACTTTGATGCAGCTGTAGTCGCATTTATCGCAAGCGAACGGCTTCTTGCCCAAGTGTATCAACTTGTGATCGCGCAGCCTCACGGACTGATCGCACGTGTAGCTGCACACGTCGCAGGCGAAACGTTTCTCCCCGGAATGCACTCTTTTATGTTTATTCAGATCGCTGGACGAGGCACAGGTATATGCGCATTTATCACAAGCAAACGGTTTGATTCCTGTGTGAACCAGCTGATGCGACTTTAGATTGTTGAAGTGATTGCTGCGGAATTCGCAATGCTGACAAGAAAACGGTTTTTCTTGTGAATGTATGACTTTGTGTTTCCTCATGGCGCTGGGCTGCACGCAGACGTAGCCGCAAAGCTCGCACTTGAGCGTGCGGTCGCGCTGGTGGTTGTCCACGTGCTTGCTGAGGTTGGCCATGGTCCTGCTGGTGTACGGGCAGAGGTGGCAGGTGTGGCGCAGGTTCTTCTTGGGCTTACCGGCAGTTGTGTTGTCTTCGACGGAGGTGACAGGTTGTGTGAAGGCCTGCCTGTTGATGAGCGTGTCGTGGATGTTGCGGGCCTTGCAGCGGCTGAGATGGCGCGGCAAGTAAGCCTCCGATGTGAAGACGGTGCCGCAGTAACGGCAGCGATGCTTGTTATCTGAAATTGATAAAATAATGACATTAAACCCATTACCTGCAGGAAATTAATTCAAATATTGACTCGATATATTCATTTTTTTACAAAAATCCTTCTGAAAAATAGTTTTTTTTTACTAATTTGATTTTTATATATTGTTTAATCACAAAAAATATATTTAAAACCCCTTACATCACGCAGCTTTTATTTTCATTCTAAATACAATAATGTTTTTAAGAAACATTGATCAAATAACCTTATTATATAGTGTTATTTGTTAAATATATATATATTGACACGGCTCTAAATACGGGCCGTATCTTGAGGGTCAAACTGTGGAGGATGGATCAGTAAGCTTGCCAGGGTTCCCGACACGTGTTACCCGTGATTCCAAGATGGCGATGCTGTGCAGCGGTGGTATGGTCAGCGGGAACGAGCGTATCTCTTGAAGGCCGGGACGAAAGTGACCGAGCGCTTCGATTCCTTCCCTTGACTGCCTGGCATTGTGATGGGGGTGCGATTCTGTGTGGCCAGCCCCCAAAATAGCCGTTCACTTAGGTATCCAGTGAGCGAAGCATAGACAACAGATCATTTGTCGCGGTCTTTTGGTATGAGCCTGAAGGAGCCACATCGAGTAGATGTCAATATATATTTTTAACCATTTACATAAAGGTGATATAAATGTTCATTCTAAATAAAATAAAATAGAAAATAAATTAAAAAACAATGCATATCCGAATAATTTAAGGTCCATCATTCTACCCCTTCTCATAAAAGACAACGAGTATCCACATTCACATTTTTTTGCTGACGAGACTACGAAAACCAGTGTCAATGAAACCGGGTCAATAAAATAAAAGTACAACTTAATTTTTTTTCCTAAAACATAAAAGCTGCTTGATTATTCGGGTCAAGTTTCCTGAAAATTTTGGTTGTTAAAAGAAATCAAGGGAAAAAAATGAGCTTGAATATTCTCACCCAAGCGATATTTTCTTGGAACCTATTGTATAATAACATTTGCACACACACAGGTGTGTTACTCCAGCAACTTATGAATTATGTCTCACCTGTTGGTGTGTGGAACTGTTAAGTGGTTATTACCCACAAGTGATGACTGGTATCAATAATAATTGTGACAATAACGACTGTGTCACATGTATCACATTTAATACACAAATAGCAGTAACTTTATTGTCACAAATCAAACAACCGACACTGAACTCATCAACAATTATCACAAGAAATATGTTACATACAACCATACAGTATATTTATTATTTCTAGTTATAAAATAAATTCTAAAAATATGCTTAGAATTTTCAATTTATCAGGTTATAATTAAGTTGATTACATTACATGCAGAAAATAATAAATAAAACTTTTTTTTCTGTTGGTGATTTAGTTTTTTATCTGTTCTCAAACATTTCTCGGGCTTGTTGTTTCAAAAATATTATCCCTTTTAATGTCTTGCCTTTGTATTTGCATGCTAATATAAATATTGTTTTACTATACTTTTGCCTTAGCTAACGCTGTTCCATAATGAAGTATTAGAGAGCTTGAGACATTAGATTCATTGGAACATTCTAAAAAAGATGGTCCTTCAAAATGAATCGAGAAAACAAACACAGTTCATGTCTCCTTCATAAATATAGAAAAAATAAACTATTTTACAAAAAAAAAAAAAAAATGAAAATATGTTTTTTTTACGTTTTATTAAAATTTCCCATAAAGAATTTTGGACTTACCAGCTGAATGAGTTAAACAATAAATTTTTAAGCTCTAAAAATGTAGATGTAAAATAACTGACAACACAACGAAATTTGGGATACACAAAAGTTGTCTCATTGACACCACCATTCATAGTGAGAGTTCGTAAAAATGGACGAAGCGTGAATGCTGGGCTGCAGGCTAATAACATAGACGATAAGCCATACTTGAAATGACAAGGCTCACAGGTTTCTTCTCTTTCTTTCATCATCGTTTGTCAATATTCTCTATAATGTGTTTTATCACTGAAGTCAAGCAATATTGGATCACAATATGGATAGGTCAACGCATGTCAACGGTAGGGTTGAGCCGCTCCTTAGAACCAAATGGTTAAGGCATCAGAAGCGTCGGGTTAATCATCCGACCTCACACAAAAATATGCTTTGGATACTAACGCCATCTCTTCAAGTCTCCGGGCTTCTCACCTTGGGGTTTATCGGGAACCAAATATGTTCCCCGGGTGCAATTTCGGGTGAGAGATGTCTGTGAAAGAAGCAGTGGCAACTTAGAGAACTCATTGGTGGCAATTTGTGGTGACCATATATTCTAGATGTGTAACGAATATGGGAAGAAAAAATGTGTTTACAAAAAAAATAAAACCATCCACCATTTGTAATCAATAGGCTATGACTGGCATATTTTAGATTTTGAGGAGATCGTTCCCACACCGGCACGGGTCTAATTGCCATGGACTATATTGCCCATATAAAAATGCCAGTCACTCTCAATCAATTAAAATAAGGGGTCTACCCTACACAGCTGCTGCGATCTCAAATTCCCCTCCTTCGTAAAAATGCAAGTCATAGTCAATCAATTATATGATGCGTTGGAACGTGGTTAGCGTTGCCAACCTGAGAAATATTTTGAAAGAAATATTTGATCAATTTTTGAAACTAATATTATATAAGAAAATAATAACATGATTCTGTACTTCATCACCATCATAATCACCATGTCCGCTCACTTAACTGGAGCATATGGTCATCGTAAGCCGCCACCACAAAGCTCTGCCAGCTGCCATGGTACTCGGTCTCATCCCTTGCTAGCTTTGCCTCCCGAAGCTCTTCGGAGACAAGAGCCCAAGGGCCTGAAGAAAAGGCAGTCGTAAGTTGATGCTCTCCTACGGCATCTGAAGTATAAGTCCTAATGAGTTCCACACTCTCCTCTTGACCGACTGTAACGTGGAAAACTGCCTTGACCGCTCTCTCATCTCGTCATTGCTCACAAAGTCAAACCATCGCACCTACAGTATTCAATGTATGCGTCTACTTTCAAAACCTATTGTATGGCTGCATTGGCTTTTATTGAGATGCCAAGATTTGCAGCCGTAAAGAAAAATGTGGATGATATAGTGTTTACCTAAATTAATTGATGTTTATTAGAGCATTCAATGTTTCACATGTTTGTCTCCAATAGATAACGGCTCGCATCTTGTTACAATAACTTTATGTACTCAAACTTATATATAAGTCCGGATACTAGTAAAGAAAAATTATTTCGTTGTATAGTCAGAAATATATATATATTTTCATGAGTATATAGTTTTTTAATTTTAATTTTATGTAAGCACATACAGGAGAATACCGACAGATGGTGATAGTAATTTGGAAGTCTTATCTGTGGAATTCTATGTTGTTCACCATGGTGCATATAGTGCTAAGCGCCCATCCCTATTATTACAGGAATTTACTATGAATGGGTGGTCTTTACGAGACGACTTTTGTCTACCACCGATTTTAATAAAAAGGCTACAACTGGCATTTTATGGGTGAGGGATCATATTAACACCAACCGGGGTATTTTAGAGCTCAGAAATTGTTTTTTTTTTTAATCTCCGTCGGGGATCGAAGCCACGACTTTTGGCTTTCAAAGCAAACGCTTTGACCATTGAGCTATACCCGCCAGCAAAGTTGAGAATCTTCTTATCAAATACATTTTATATATATATTTTATAGCGAGTATGACTTAGATATCCTATAAAGTGTTTGCTTATCATAGCAATAGGTCGTGGGTTAGATCTCCGACTATGATTAAAATTAAAATATTTTTTTATCAATAATTTTATAACTTCTGTATATATTAATGGTTGGCGTAACATTCATTCCTTGCCAATACCAATAATGACAATACTATTTAAATTGAATCCTACCTAATCAGTCCACACTAAAATAGTTAATTAATTTATATATAATATTAAATATGTGGTCTTACAGAAGAATTTACGGAATTTCCTGGAGAGACCACGTCACGAACAATGAGGTTCTCAGCATAATAAAGGAAGATAGGCACCTAGTAAGATCCATCTCAGAGAGGCGATTGGTCACATCATGCACCACGATGGCCTTCTTCATGACATTGTGGAAGGGATGGTTGAGGGGAGAAACTGTAGACGGCGCCCTAGACGGGAGTATCTGCAGCAAGTGTTCGAGGACATGAGTTGTAGCTCTTATGCTGAGCTGAAGAGGGTTGCGTAGGACCGAGAGGATTGAAGATCGAGATGCAAAATTTTGTTCCTGCAAACCAATCCACCGGATTGATACTACGAAGAAGATTATATTAGATATAAATCTTAGCATTTCACCGAAATCCAATGCAGCCGTATAATGGGTTTCAAAGCTGACGTCTGCATAGAATACTGAGAGTAAGATGGTTTGAATGGAATCACAAACTGAGAGCGGACAAAGCAGCCTTCCATACTACAGGCGGTTAAAGGCGAAAGTGGACCTGGCTCGGACATATACATCGGATGCCGCAGAAGGGCGAATACTACAGATAGTTTTTCTTCAAGCCCCCGGGCCTATCGGGAGCTTTATATATAATGTATTCGGAAAAGCTGCGGAATGCAGAGCTGACATGGTATGAGACGAAGAGTTTTGTGGGGAGCAGACATGGAGATTGTGATGATGATAATATTGGTTAGGTTAGTTCTGAACTGTTAAATATTTCATCATTCATAATTTTATTGTTACCTTATCAGTAAATGATAGATATTTACTCTACACGCCGATTATGACTAGTATTGTTACATAAAAGCCAAATAAACGCATAAATGTCGGCGGGTGTAGCTCAATGGTAAAAGCGTTTGCTTTGCAAGCTAAAGGTCGTGGGTTCAATCCCCGACAGAGATTAAAAAAAAAGGATTTTTTGAATTTGATCCATCACCCGTAAAATGCCAGTCATAGCCTATCAATTAAAATTGGTGGTAGACGAAAGTTGTCCCGTAAAGACCACCCATTCAAAGTAAATTCCTGAAATAATAAAGGATGATGGGGGCTGTAATCTATGACGATGGGGGCTGTAATCTATGACGTTGGCGGATCAACACTCCGCATGCAGCGCTTAACCATATGTAAGATGGTAAGCGTCATAGAATTCCACAGATGAGACTTCAGAATTACTATCACCATCTGTCGGTATTCTCCTGTATGTGTTTACATAAAAAATAAAATATATATATTTCCTTAGACTCTACACGTCGATTATGACTAGTATTGTTACATAAAACCAATTAGACGCATAAATGATTCAATACTTTAGACATTCTTCTTGTATTTTATTAAAAAAAGCAACTCACCATCGAGTCTTTCGACTCCCGCCGCCTGTCTGTACATCTTGACGGTCTTCTCCGGTTCTCCGACAGTGCGGGAAGCTGCATCTTTACCTTCGTCTCCATCGTACTCGCACTCTTGCTTCACCGACAGGTTCACTTCGCAAAATCTTCCAATACCGGCTTCGACCACTTTATTATTGTCGCTATTGCAGCCCTTTTCCGAAGCAAAATCGCTTAAAATAAAGCCTGCGCTTTCACGAAAACTACGAGAACTCGTCACTTCATTTAAAAGGAAGTTGGCATTGCCTTCACGCAAGCTCTGAATGCTCAAACTAAATTGATTGTGAGCTTCGCGGATACTATTAGGTAGATTGTTTGAGTCATTTGTTTTGGAAGCGTCGCGCGAGTTTTTGTTTTTGTTATTGCTCAGATCAAAAGCGCTTGATTCTTCTTGAGAGCAATTCTCACCTATATTAGATGCATTGTAGTTGTCTTCGAAATATTCTTCATCGTCAGATATTTCTTGTTTTACGTAGATATCTTCATTATAACAATGCGAATCGCGAAATGTAATCTCGACTGAACCACTGTTATCGGCGCCATTTTGATGCAATGAATAAACGCCGTGAAACCCGTTTAAATGTTGTATTTCGCTTGATAATGAGTCGCTTTCGGGTAGATTATAAGTTTCTTTGCTCGTCTGAGGTTCGGTTTTGATTGCGTTCGAAGGAGGAGTGACGTTATCGTGCGTTGAATTATGAAATGTGTAATCTATCGGACTGTTGGATCTGGACTGATTGAAACACGTTTCTTGCTTGATAAAGACTTCGGCGAGGGGCTCGATGGACACGGGGAGGTGCTCCGCGGCTTTGTGAAGCGGCTGCGGATCTCCTTCCATGTTTTTATTGTTGTAGAGCCGCACTAAGTTCGGCGCCATGTCCAACACCGACACAACAATGACATATCGCTGAGAGTATTGCCAACGCGAAATACTTCTATTATCAGTGAAATAATTGTTACACAAAATGAAATGTAGGTAATTTACACAATCACATATTATTGAAGAGAATACATAATTATTGTTTAGCTTTAAACTACGAAATCGAATCGAAGAGATTGGCGTCGCGCACTGTCCAAGCGTTGAAAAAAAAACAATTGAACACAGCTGAAAAAAAACCGATTTTCAAATTAGAATATTGTTTCTATACATTTTAAAAATATATATACCTATTACATAACCAATTCAGCCTATCGATGGCATTTTTTTAACCCTATAATTTATTTATTCAATATTACGTTGACTATTTTTAGGGCTTTTCGTTACCATTGAATCGGAGGTTCGATGCTAACGTCAAATACGTGATGTCTAGTATCAAAGGTATTTATATTTACTTATTAACAATGAATACGATTTATTTTATGTTTGATAGGTATTAAAGTAATATAATAGGTTTTGAATTTTTATAAATAATTTAACTACATATTATAAATATCTAAAATTATCGTCCTAATAGATTTTAATTAAAATTTAATTTATTTTCATGATTATGAGTTGAAATTGATATTATTGTCAATGAAGGGAGATAACTAATTAAAGAATACTTACCTACCTATTAATAAACAATATATATAAAAAAAGCAATTGAAATCAGTTGAAGTATATTTTATTGTACATATAGCACTAATGCTACATATATTTTGAATACAACACAATCTTTGTTTAAAATTGTTAACCACAAGTCATTTTCATAAAATTGCTTCTAATTTCTTATCTACTTACAAAATTGATACATAATGGATTGCACAATATTTAAGAGTATGTTCATTTATTACTTTTTTAAACTGAGCTAAGAATCACATAAAAAATGTTTCTAGTCAACAATCTCTGGTGAATAACTTCTTTAGGTTTTCACGGCTAGATTTGGTATTGTGGCTTTTGGGTTTAGCCGTGTGTTGTGAATTATTTTGTTACAATACCATCACTGGTGAATGTAATTTTTTATTAGTGACTGAGGAAGTGCGCACAGTGTACAAAACCACGGTCTATTTTCAATAAATAATGTAAATTAACCAATTTTATCCAAATTTAAAGCATAGTAAAATTATTTATTAAATATTTAAAATGGACCTGTAAGTAAATGTTTACAAAATAAATAACATCCACCAATAAATATGATTTTAAAACTGTAAAAAAAAACATTCATCTAACTCACATCTTATAACATCTAACAAACATATATCTTTCTACAACATTTATATATATTTATATACTATTCAATACTACCCATACATATAACAAAACTCAATATTATAAATAACATTTTAATAACATATTATTGTAAGAATCAAAACCGTAAGATCGTAACACATTCAAATATAGTATTGTGGCTTTTGGGTTTAGCTGTGTGTGGCGAATTATTTTCTACCAATGTTTCGACCGCCATTGCAGGGGTCTTTTTCAGGGTTAATGACTTTGTGATGAGTTGGTGTCTGTAGGCAGTTTAGCCGTCAGCCTAACGTACCTCCACAAGGTTATTTCGGTGAGTCGTGTACGGTGGGTATGTTCCAAGGAGCTTTGGAGGAGGTATTGGTAGAAAATAATTCGCCACACAGGGCTAAACCTAAAAGCCACAAAACTAATTATGGCCGTGAAAACCTAAGAAGTCATTCAAATATAGTTTTTTTTTTAACAATTTAACACTTTGGTTACTAAGAATTTTCTTAGTGAACTTGCGAAAAAAACGAAGCGATTTTAGAACATTTTTTAGTACTTACCAAATTTAACATAATTTTTATATTTTTTACGCTAGATTGTAAAAATAAAAATAACTTTCATTCCAAACAGTTCATACTTTAGATTAAGCAAATAAAAATTTAATTAATAAGAATTATATTTGCCAATAAAAAAATATAAACATCATAAAATAAAATATCAAAACTCAAATTTTGATTTTGAGATCATATATGATGTAAATAATAAATGTTTATTACTGTCAACTTGTGTTTAGATGAGCCGAGAATATTTGATGCTTCGTCTTTTTCGCACGAGAATCGACCATCGAATATTCGACGCTTAGTAACCAAAGGGTTGATGGATGTATTACAATGTCTCCAAAAAACGAAATTACTTTCCAAACAACCTGATAGAAATAAAATTAAAACATTAACGAACACATGACCTTTATATACCCTCCGTATAGACACCAAAATTTAAAGTAAAATATAAAGCCAAGTAGTAGCTACATTTTGACCAACAATCATATCATTTTGTGAGATTACTGAAGTTAAGCAACGTCAGTCCCCAGACAATTCGTTCTACGACTCATCGGTAATGACGCGGGGCACACTGGACTTCGGGTGCAAGGAAAATTTGGTGCACGGGACAACTGGTGCAATAGATGTCTCGCTAACCTGACCATATTTTGAAGATGGGTTAAAACTTGTGGATAAATTTAAGTATCTGGGCCACTGGGTTACAGAGGATCTTAGTGATAGTGCTGATATTGAGAGGGAGCAGAGGGCGCTGTCGGTTCCATGTAATATGTTGATTCGTAGGTTTGCACGTTGTACTAAAAACGTTAATAAAGCCTTCTGTCAATGTTTCTACACGTGAGGCCTGTGGGCTGGCTATACTCAGAAGGTCTATAGTGCACTCCGGGTCCAGTATAACAACGCCTGCCCAATGTTGTTGGGTCTGCCGCGATACTGCAGTGCCTCACACATGTTGACGGAGGCGCGAGTGGATGGATTCCATGCCATTATAAGGAAGCGTTGCGCTTCTCTGTGGGCGCGCGGCAGTCCCAATGCTATCGTCACTGTGTGGGCGGATAGGTGGGACTCCCGCTTGGAGAGGCAGTGGATGCGTCTACACGTAGCCATCCAGCGGTGATCCGGTGCTTCACTCACTGATAGTCAGTAGTTGTTAAAATTGAAAATTAAAATTTTAAATTAAAATTGTAAAATGTTATTCACTTGAATTTTCTTTTTTGTATGTCTATGTAATATTGATAATATAGATGCAAGATTCTGTTGCTGCAAACCAATCCACCGGATTGATACTACGAAGAAGATGTAATATTCAAATTTTTATGGCTCTGGTGGCTGAATAAATAAAATAATAATTATTATTATTAAAGAAGTTGGAGGATCGCTGGATCAAGTGTATCGAGCTAAAAGGAGACTATGTTGAGAAATAAATTGCCAATTTTCCAAAATTTTCGTTTTTCTTTTGTAGGAGCACCCTCGTATAACTTGAGACAAGGAAAGGATGGTGGCAGCTAAGAGAACTGTGTGACAACAATTTGCTTCATTCAGTGAGTATTATAAGGTAAACTAACAATATAATGTGTCCATTAAAATGAGAACGTATATAAAAATCATGTTTACCAACGGCGACAGTAAAAATCTTAAAAAATAATATTGCAAGACTTAAGAATTACATAATAATTTATCTTCAGTCGTGTACGGCAACGTGCTTTCTAAAGTTTCCCGGCTTGGTCGTCGTATAACTGCACTTTTCACAAGATATGGTCCTTTCAATTTTGTCATGTGTCATTCTATGCTTCTTTATACCTTTGACACTCTTGCATCTGTAGGCGCACAGATCGCACGCGACGTTCTTTGCGTGATCGTCGACGTGCGCGTCAAACAAGTCAATATCATGTGACGTAAACTCGCAAAGCTTACACGAGTAAATGTTTATTTTAGAATGTGTTTTCATGTGCCTTGTCAACCTCCCCACAGTGTTGCCTATGTAGCTGCATTCACTGCAAGGAAATAGTTCACCGTATTTTGATTCAATAGGCGTTTGCGTTTCGTTATTAGCATTTTTTTTACAGCACGGATGGTTGCTCAGTTCTAGTTCTGTGGCAAAGTAATAATTGCAATCTGCACACCGTATGGTTTGAACGGAAGAATGCTTCAAAGCGTGCCTTTTGAGATGGCCCAAAGAAGTGAAGCTGTGAGCACACCGTTCGCATTGAAATGGTTTTTTGCTTCTAGCCGAATGTTGCTTTTGATGGTTTTTTAAGTTGCTAGAATTTGTGAAGCCTGCATCGCAATCTTTGCATCTATAAGGCCGTATTCCCGTGTGTAATAATTTATGTCTTTTTAAATAATCGTTTGTGCTGAAGGCGCCGCTGCACACGTCACACTTGTACGGTTTTTCACCGGTGTGTGTTATTTTGTGACGTGAAAGATACGTCGCCGTGCTAAAAGCTTTTTCGCAATCGTCACAAGGAAACGGTTTCTCTCCTGTGTGTAACAACTTGTGTCGTTTCAAATGCGTCGAAGTGTTGCACGTATAATCGCAATCTGGGCAAGAAAAAGGTCGTTCTCCTGTGTGTATTCTTCTATGCGTTTTAAGCGAGCCGGACGACGAGCATGTATATTCGCAAATGTCACAAGCAAAAGGTTTTTCACCAGTGTGGACCTGCTTGTGCCTTTTAAGATGACTCGATGTGATGCAAGAATAGTCGCATTCGTCACAATTGAATGGTTTAACTCCGCTGTGCACTAATTTATGTTTCTTTAATGCACCTTTAGATGTGCAAGCGTACGAGCAAAGATCGCATGAGAAAGGTTTTTCTCCAGTGTGTATTCTGTAATGCCTTTTTAAGTTGCACGATAGAATGCACGAATAGCTGCAAATGGTGCATCTATACTTTCTTTCGTTGCTGTGTATCAGTCTGTGTTTGTTTAGATTGCTTGAGTTTTTGCTTTTGTGGCCGCAGAGATCGCATCTGTAGGGTCTTTCAGAATCGCCTTTGGTCTGCGACCAGTGTTTTTTAGCTGCCTCTATCGCCTGTCTCTGGTTCGGTTCTTCTTTGATGTGTAGTATGGGCGATTCGTCAGGTAGCGTTGTGTTGTCTTGACGCCTCTTGGATCGGCATTGATTGTAGTGTCCTGGCAGGTAGCTCGCTGATGTGAAGAACATGTTGCAATAGGAACATTGATGCTTTTCTTCTGAAAACAAAAGCAAAAACATAAAATTAACGATTTTCAATTTTTTTTTTATGTAAACACATACAAGAGAATACCGACAGATGGTGATAGTAATGTTGAAGTCTCATCTGTGGATTTTATAACGCTTACCATGTTACATATGGTTAAGTCCTGCATGTGAAGTGTTGATCCGCCAACGTCATAGATTACAGCCCGAGATTCACGCATCATCCTTATTATTACAGGACTTTACTATGAATGGGTGGTCTTCACAGGATGACTTTCGTCTACAACCAATTTTAATTAATAGGCTATAACTGGCATTTTACGGGTGAGGGATCAAATTCACACCAACAATATTTTAGACCTCAGAAATCGATGAAAAAACTTTTTTTTTAATCTACGTCGGGGATCGAACCCACGACCTTTGGCTTGCAAGGCAAACGCTTTGACCATTGAGTTATAATCGCTGGCTATTTTATTTAATCTGATAATACAAAACATGAACATTTACTACAAGTTTACTCATAAAAGCATTACAAATTGCACGTATGCCCAATTTTAAAGGAGTAAACAGTAAATGGTCGATGGGGAAGAAAAGTATTGGAATGGCGTCCAAGAACTGGCAAACGAAGCATTGGCCGACCCCCTACAAGATAGACTGACGATATAAGAAGAATAGCGGGAGTGACCTGGATGCGGAAGGCGGAGGATCGAAGAGGATGGAGACTCATGCGGGAGGCCTAACTTCAACAGTGGACGGACACAGGCTGATGATGATGATGATGAAACAGTAAATACTGAATAGGTATTTAAGATGTGAATCTTGGTATCTCATCAAAAGCCAATGCAGCGGTATAATCGAATTCGAGAACAGATGCATGCGTAGAATACCGGGAGTACGATGGTTTGAATTTGTGAGGAATGACAAAGGCGGATTTGGTTGGGACACAAATTAAGAATACCGCAGGAGAGCATAAGCTACAGCTGCCTTTTACATCCAGGTGTTCGAGTTGAGCATCATAGAAAAAACTCTCAACTGTTTCAGTTGGCCGACTTTCTGTAAGATGGACTGAACATATCAAAAGAATAGTGGACAGAGGCTGCATGCGGAAGGCAGAGGATCGAGAGGAGTAAGACTCATATGAGAAGCCTACTTCTACAGTGGACACACAAAAGCTAATAATTATGATAAGTATTTAATTAAGAATTCAAATTTTAATAGTTTCGTTATGTTATTTTCCAATAATGAAGGATGACATTCTATACAGAGATGTCATTTTTATGTTGGTCAAAGGATTAACCTTTAAACGCCCAGTGGTTTCCTTACGGGACCGCAGATTTGCATCGGTCAATGCCCTACGGTCCCATACAAGAGTGCTTATGGTTCATTTCACAATCGGATTACATTAATTAGTAATAATAGTATTAAAGTAAGTAAGAATCTATTGTGCGACAAAACATTACAAACATTGGCCTGCTATGGCATTGAATGATGCAAATTTGCAGTCCCGTACGGCAGAGTTCCGCAACCTTTTCTCATCTACGGCACACCAAAGTACTTCTTTGGATTCTACGGCACACCAAAGTTCTCACCTTGAATACCGCGGCACACCAAAAGCCAAAAATAGATATTAATTTGATCTATTTCACTTTTTTAAAATTTCATTTAGAACTTAACTAAGCAAGTACGTTGTTGTATGTCTACATAAATAGGCGATAGGCGCTGGGAACTTGAGGACCGTTGTAAAATTATTTATTTATAATATTGCCATATTTGATCGCGGTACACCTGTATCGGCTTACGGCACACCAGTGTGCCGCGGCACACCGGTTGCGGAGCACTGCCGTACGGGACCACTGGACGTTTAAAGGTTAATCTTTGGAGCAGAGAGAGTAAAGCGTAAATACAATACGTAAATTGTAACTCACCAGTCTTTAAGAAAATATTTTCACGCATCATATTATTGTTTCTCCAATCTAAGTTCTTGAACATCTTTGATCTTTCAACGCAATCCATCAAAGCAGCCGATTCCCCTTCGTCTTCACTTCCCAAAGTGCATTCCACTTTAATATCTTCAACGCACATAAATTCGGAATCTCTATTGGAATCTTCTTCACCACAATCCCACAAATTATCAATTTTAACCGTCTCATTTTTGTCTTCGCCGGGGATTTTTTCATCTTGACGCAAATTTTTCACGAAATCCTTACATTTTTTAACATTCTCTTCATTTTTCGACGAATCATCATCACTAATAGCTTCTTCTTTTATGTATCGTTCTTCTATACACATCAATTTGTTTGTATTATTTTTTTCTATACATTGTTTTGTTTCGAATGCATTGCTTGTATTATTGTTTTCGGAATATTTTTTTAGCGACAGATTCAATCCTCGACTAAGAGGTACGTCATCACTATCATCACTAGACACTTCGTCATCATCAATTTCGGTCTTAATATTGATTTCTAAAAAATCATTACTCTGTCTCTCATCACGATTTAAGCACTCGTCAACATTCATGTTAAATTATTCCACATTAAATAATAAATTGTATTATATTACAACTGGAAGACAGTCTGCCTTATGTTTTCAGTGGTAATTCGTAAAATCAAGATGAGATGTAATAAAGGGAATGTTATAATAGCTGTCAGCTCTTAGAGATGATTTTTGGTGACCGTATGATCCATTTAGTGAACTGATACGGAAAAATGAATGGTCAAAATAAAATAGCACGAAAAAATCTGCTTCTAAATATGTCAATACAGCATATTGTTATTTGTAACGTTGCAAACTATTATTATATGTCAAAAGTAATGAATATATTTTTGTACAAGCAACAATGCTAAGAATTTGATTTAGAATACGAAATAAAAATTTGAATTTTCAAATTTGGATATAAAACAATAACAATTTTGTTCCAAATGTAAAATCCTTTCACTGACAGCTTGTCAAGATGAAGGAAAAGAAAACAACTTATGTGGCTTTGTGGCTGCACTCTCTGTGGTTATTTTCAGCCAGGCGATATAATTATTTTAGGTACGTAAATAAGTTCAATATATATTTTATCATTGTAATAAATAATAATTAGTAAAGTTAATTACACAAAATTAAATGTTGTATATTTTAACGGATTTTTATGCGTAAATGCTTACAAAAGTGCACTATTAGCAAATTTTATAGCCTGATTATATAAACAAGTATTTTATTTTACACAATAAAATAAAAGTTAGATAATAGATTATACCTACATATTTGAAGGTTTATTTATTTTATTTATTCGTTAATTTTAGAATAGTTAAATTATGGAAATTAGGTTGTTTAAAAATTGTGACTTGGAATGCTTTGTTTCGTAACAAACAAATTATTTTCATACCACGTAAATGTTAAATATGAAAAAGGCGCAATATGAAAAAACCGTTCTTACCGCCCCTAGCTTATTCAACGCCCTGGGCAGCCGTCCCACTGCTTCAACCCTTAAAATCGGCACTGGGTATTAAATTATTTATAAGAATAACATAAAATCGTCGATTCATTGTGCGTAAAATTGGTTATATTATTGTATATAACCTAGATTAAATGTATTTTTAACACAAGCTTCAATGAATCGATGATTTCATATCATTCTTAATAAGGTCCATCACATTGTGATAGTTTTGTGCCATGAATAACAAATACATTAAATAATTACACTCTGATGTAATGGCTCCTTTTAGAAGCAATAACATTACTTACGGTATGAATAATAGACACATCCTAATTTAATATAAAATACATTGTCAATATTGAATATGAATACGAGTGCTATGTATTATTTTGTAATTTCGTTTTTAACCCTTTCGTTACGGCTCGGAGGAATACAAATTATACTGTCAATACGGCGTGAATTTTTCAAAACATTTTTTTGCTTAAAACAATATATTTTTTTTTTTTTTTTATTTAATCAAATATAATAGGATACATTTAAGATTTTTTGATAGTATTACATTCATTTTTTTTTTTTTTTTTTTTTTTTTTTTTTTTCTTACGCCACTTAAAGGTAGATCTTGTGTGTGGCGTGGGATTCATCTTTTGATTTAAGTGTTGTTTAATTTATATTATTATTTTTTACATTTTTTACATAATAACATATTTTTTTTTTTTTTTTAGAATATAAAATAATATCATTCATATTTATAAATTTTTATAATCGAAGTGACAATTTCAGCATCATTTACATATATATTTCGATTCTTTAATAGCCTCGACCCATGTAAGTCTCAATTTCCACCAGACACATTGTAATGAACTTAATATAATCAATACCTTTTTAACAATATAAATATTTTATACAATTTATATAAATTCTATACTTATTATGCTTGGATCATATACATACAATTACTACTTAGTACCTAGCTTGAATCATATACAGAGAGGTTTACATTAGTATCATTTTAATAATAGTAACATTACAATGTAATAAAAAAATTATATATTTATCATTTATTTCTCATTTTTGTACAATTACGTCAGATCTGATTTTTTATTTTTGAAGAACCGTTTTCCCCTTTTATTCATTATTTTCATGTCACTAATCGCTTTTATTTCCGGAGGAAGATTGTTGAAATTCACTATTCCGTTGTATTTGTAACCATTCTTTGCATGTTGTGTGTTAAATTTTGGTATTAGTAGATTATGTATATACCTAGCAGAGTGATGAGTGTTCCAGTTTTCAATTCTCCTTTCTTTTATTGTCTGTAGAACAGTGTATTTTTGGTATAATGAATCTACCGTTGGCACTTTAAATTCATTGAATAGGCTTTCTGTTGGGTATGTGGGAGGTTTCTTTAATATGATTTTGATGATAAGTTTTTGTACAGTTCTAATGGGGTTGGTGATATTTAGGTATGTTCCTCCCCAGCCGACAATGCCATAATATTTGAAGCATAAATGTATTTATATGACCTATTTTCATATATCACATTAGTTATTCTATCCTTTAGCTATCAGACGATGCATAAAAAACTATTATATTTAACAAACGTTCATTATGTAACTCCATACATGTGGTGGCATTGACATATGTGGTTTAAAAAAAATCACTCCTGTGACGAAACCTTACAATATTTATTTACATGCTTTACACATTCCTGTAAATAATACATGTAGGTTGATAAAGGGAATGACTGCACTTCCAATTTCCTACCGTAGATGTCACAATTAGTACTGAAAGAAGCAAAACGATATATCACGTCAACCGATTTCAACGGTCGGGGAATCTTTGACGGCATATGTCGACAACCGATGCGAAAGGGTTAACAAAAAATATTTCATACTACCCTATTGTACCCGGCGTTATTCAGAACTCAGCTGCAACAATATCATTGAAAGAAAGAAAGAGTTTGGTTTTTAATCATATTTATTTATTTATTATTAAAAATATTTTGAATTTTAATAAATTAAAATTAAATATAGTCTTCCGATTAGACTAGATATGTACATCGAGTATGATTCTATGACCTGCTTGCGTAACTAAGGCGACTAAAATCAACAAATGTCAGATTTTCGAACCTCAATTTGTACTGGTTTTTTTTACTTTAAAATACTTGTAGAGTTAAATTGAATTGTAAAGCGGTTATAATGGTGATATCACCTGTCATTATTCTTCCGTTTGTGTTTATGTACTAATCCTAAGTATTTTATGTGTACAGTCGATGTACGAAGATTTGTTAAGTTGACAAACAACTATACATAACGAATTATTTTTGTGCCTTTAAGTTTTTGTAAGCACAAAAGAAGAACCGGCAAAACATCACGCGCCCTTTAAAATCTGTTGAACCTAATTTTTTCGAACAAAAAAAAAACTGTCGTATTCCTCATCTTTGGAATAACTAAAGAACATTTTTAAAGCGAAAATTCCGCATTATTTTAAAAGTAAGGCTCTTTTTACCAATGCATTCTCCCAGTATTAACTTATGCTGGAGAGACTTGGAACATAAGAGCATGTCTTACCCATAAAATAAAAGTCACCTAACGTGCCGTGGAGAGATCCATGAGAGGAGTGTCTCTAAAAGATATAATTCGAAACGAGGATATATGAAACTATATATGAACTCAAATATTTGAGGTTAAGAATAGGTACACCCAAGCGAAAATGCAATATTTGTCGAAGAGACGGCGGTCGATTGAAAAAAGAAAAGTGTTGGAGTGGGGTCCTAGAACTGGAAAATGAAGTGTTGGTCGATACGATACAAGATAAACTGACGACATCATGACTCCTTACTGATGTCTGCCATTTGCAGAATCCATTTCCCAACCTCACCATTTCCTTATTCATTCCCACGTATTTCGTGATTAGCAACGTGTTACAAAAGAAGGCGATTCGAGGCTGTAGTATACTAACTTCGCAGCCTTAGACTGAGGTCTATTTGACATCTAACTGATGCACCTAGAATCACGGGAAGGTCTTCAGCCACTCTCTAACAAGTAGCTTTTTGTGTAAGTCCAGTAACGCGTCCTCATCTGGGTCTCTAAAAACAGGACTGGAGAGGGAGGGTTTTCACCAAGCGAGCGACATCAGAAGAATATCGGGAGTAGTCTGGATGCGGGTGTACGAAGAGGATGGACACTCATGCAGAGGGCCTACGTTCAGCAGTGGACGTACACATGCTGATGATATCTGTTTCGAAATGTTTTTTTTTTGAAGACGGCGTAGACTACAGGTGCTCGTAGCATTTGATTTTTATTTCGTAAAGGTTTTATTGTCGGAACACGTCATTCGTCGACCTTGCGTACGCCACTGGAATATTTTGGTCACATACGAGTACATAGCGTCGCATTATCGATGACCTGGTTGGCGAAATCTCACACAATGACGCCATAGGCGGATCGTCAAATAAAAACACTACCTGCAATGTATACTAGATCTAAAGACAACGAGAATGAAGTCTATTTAGAGGCTATTTCCCCACTTTTTTTTCTAAATTTTGCTTTTAACTATTATTCAAATTAATTTAAGCAAAAGATTGTTGTTCCTTACTATTATACTAAGTATGTACAATGTACATCGAGTATCTTCTTCTTCTTTAGCCTAGCCATTTCCCATCATCTGGGGTCGGCTCTCCTTGTGAACATTCGCCATGTATATCTGTCCTGCGTTGCATTCTCGGTCAAACCCAGAGTTTTCAGATCCTTGTTTACAGTTGCAGTCCAGGTTGCCTGTGGTCTTCCAGGTCTTCCTCTCTGCGTAAGTATATTGAGGGATCTCTTCACCATGTGGTCCGCATCTCTCCGTGTCACATGCCCATACCATCTTAGGCAGTTTTCCTTTATCTTTTCAGGTATGGGGGCAACCCGAAATTAACCCCGAATATGCTCATTTCGAACTTTGTCCACTCTAGTCACACCGCCCGCCCACCTTATATACATCAACTATGATTATATGAATTGCTTGCGTAACTAAGGCGACTTAAATCAACAAACGACAGATTTTCGATCCTCAGTACTGGATTTTTTTCATGATAAGCTATCGTTAAATAAAATTGTAGAGTGGTTTTAAAAATACAGAAACCTTCTCGGATTCGTAATCCAGTACCGGCTTAAGACGCTGCGGTGCCCTGGGGAATTTTTTTTCTAGCGCCCCATGTTGCTTATATTGAAAAAATGTTAGCAAGATTAGTTTCCCTCGGCGCCCCTAGCTTATTCGACGCCCTGGGGCACCGACCCACTTCGCCGCCCTCTAAAACCGGCACTGGCGTAATAAACATATACAAAATTTCATAGTGATAGAACAAACAGTAAATGCAGCCATAAATAAAATACTAATATACATACATTAATTTTTATTTATATAAATGTGTAAGCCTGTTGATTTTGGGTGAATGAAATTCATTATATGAGTTCAGAGAAGTAGCGAGTAACATCGAGTCATTCCTTGGCTTAAGGCAACCAACTTAAGACCTGTATACTGAGTCATTTCTTAAGGTAACTAACCTATAATAGCTACTTTCGTTTAGAATTATTAATTTGAGAAAACCTTAGCCCTAGACTCACCTCAAATGTTCAGTAACGTCTCTGCAAACGGGTGTTAAGTTAGTTACCTTAAATCAAGAAATATTTCTGCACAAGTGAATGAATCAATCTTACGTCTTAGTTCCAAGGATTGGAGGTTAGATGTAAATGACGGGCTTGGATCTTGACCCTTCGACACAGTTAGTTTAGCCACGCAACATGAATACTTAAGCTTTAAGCTGTATGCTGATGATCTTCTCTCATCGATTGACCGTGATCCAAATATTTCCATCAACTTGGCATGAAATGCAGAAAAATTGTATGCGTTTGACTACATGAGAGGTTCTTAAACATTCTTTCTCGTAGATCACATGCCATATTTTTCGTTTTTTTTTTTTTGTTTTTGATTTTAGACATCTGCTACTCACTTTTTGAAAAATAAAAAATCTTAAATTAGTAGTGGTGACGAAAAGCTTTGGTATGCGATCTTTTGTCCCTTGTATGCGATTTTTATAAGACGCATCGTTTGCATGCGCCATTTTGTTTATTTTGACAAGTTGCTATTTTTATGTGGACCGGCATAGTTCGCTAGATGTCCGCTATGAGTGTTCGGTGCAGTGACTACCACACTGTGTCGTGAAATAAACAGAATGTTCAGCCCCGGGCAGAGGTCCATATTTTGTCAATCTTCTTTTACGTAAAAAAATGTGCTTTTCGACGAGTGCTTTGGTGACCTGCTTCTCATCCATTCACCACGCGTCCCGATGACGATCCCGGCGATATGGATTCCGCTTTAGTTAGACGGGGGATGTCAGGATGCTGACTCCCAATTTCATTTCATAGACACCATTTTTTTTCCATTGACATAGACCCCTTGCAGGTCATCATCGACCACTAGGAGAAATAACAAAAAAATGATTATTTGAACATAATAATTTGCTATATAAATCCAAAAGTCTTTAAAATATTAGTCAAATCAAATCTCAATCAAAAGAATCAAACTCTATGTCTTAGCTCAAATTTGTCGATGACAGTAGCTTACACGTGTGGCTGAGCTTACATAATGACCTCAGATCATGGGTATCACGATCTATCGTTTCCAGAAAATTCGTTCAACCACTCATCGGTTACGATGTTCGGCGTACCGGACGTCTGTTGCACGGGACATTTGGCGCACGGGACAACTGTTGCACTGACTGTCTCGCTAACCTAACGTAACCTAACTTAAGTATTTGTCCAGTGATCGTAGAGTCCAGAGGTCCAAAGGTCTCGTTAACAAAATAACTTAGGTAAGGTTAGGTAAGCGAGACATCCAGTGCACCTCGCGCACCAGACGTCCAGTGCGCCCCACGTCGTTACCGACGAGTCGTTGAACGATTTGTCTGGGAACAAAATGCGGCGGAACCCAGATCATGAGGAATGGCACATTGCATTACCAGTTCTCACAGTCTGGTATCACACGAGGTGATGATCATCAAAATATTCTGCAAATCTTTGTATATTTTAACATCCTCCTCTCTTTCAAAGGTTGTTATTCAGTCGCGTGGTGGCAGGATAAGGAGCAGATTAATAATACAAAGACTTTTTCTGAAGCACATTGACATATATTTATGATAAACCTTACAAACTTATGTACCGGACCTAGTCACAGCATTCAGGCCGGGACAAAATATAATATGCTCTCGCCGACGGTCGGCACACGACTGGCGCGCCCGTAATGGCCGTCGCACAGCGCCACAAGTGACTATCTCCGTAACTAGTTTAAATTGCCAAAGCAAACAGAAATAAGAGACGAAAGATTGGATATCGAGGTTTTCGGTACCAGTCAGCAAGGGCTATATCATCTTGATGTCAATTTAAATAATCAAAGTCTAACAACATGTACCGAGGAATTCAGTATGCATTAAAAATCAATATATTTATTATTAATTATATAAAAAGTGCGGGAGTGACCTGGATGCGGAAGGCGGAGGATCGAAGAGGATGGAGACTCATGCGGGAGGCCTACGTTCAACAGTAGACGGACACAGGCTGATGATGATGATACAAAAAAATATAATGCCGAATCATGTAATACACATGTATAAAACAGAGAAAAATGATCAAATAAATCAGTGTCAATGGACTCCGGTCTTTGGAAGTTTCCTTAGTGCTGGAATCCGTGGTACTCCGACGTCACCAGTTAGCTGACGTCGTCATTTCGGGACCGAGACATCGATATACAATGACATCCCCCGTCTTTAAAATGACTACTAGTCACGGGTTTGTCACGTGGCTGCGTGAAGGGAAGGATGCAGGAGCTGTTTCATAAGCAAAATAACTTGTTTTTGGTTCACAATTTGCATTTATTTTACTAAAGACTCGATTTTTTCGCTCGACCGGTATGGCATTTCGCCGGTCGGGCGCCAGTCAATTGACAACTGCCGAACACTGTGACATACTACGCTGCCAATGATCGCGGCAAAAAAGCAAATTAAAGATGACAGTTGCACCAACGTGAAATGGAGCAACTGTCAAAAGAAATAAAATGGCGAATGCAAACGCCTGCGTAATATTATATAATTAAAACTAACATTATTAGATGTGCATGTCAGGCGAGCGAACAAAAATAAGAGACAAAATATCGTTTTTCGAGGCTTTACGGCATCATCCTAAAAGAGCTATATCAAGCTGATATCAACGAGTACACTTTGGGAATCTCTGCACTACGCAGTGCATCGTTCAATAGCGCACACAATGGGATGTATTGCCGTGAGAATGCATTTTCGACAGACGACAAATAACTTAAATACGACGAGAAATTCAAAACTTAGGTTATGAATATTCATAGCAGTATTTTGACTAAGCGTATTGAAGGCCTTTTTTGTGATAATAGTTTTAGGTACATTCATTAATATAAATAATTTAACAATATATAAGTGCATACAACTTCACAGAAGACATCATCTTATGTGACATTTCTTTCATAACTCTACTTTAGCCACGCCATTTCCCATCATTTAAAAAAAAATCGTTACAGAAATATTACAAATTTGAATAACTCAAAAAAAATACAATATATACAAAAATATGTATGTATTTATGATTAAGTACTAAGAACAAAGCAATAAAGACAAGCAACAGAAGGTCCCGATGCTCATCAAACAGATGACGCCAACAAATCATTCTTCCAAAGAAACTCGTGGAGTTCATGTCTGAATTGGGCCTCCCTTACGTGGAATACATCAACATACGAGGCGATTTGGTTGAACAGTCTGATCCCTCTCCCAAGAGGCATAATCTCTCTCAGGTTAGTGTTACTCTTTGGGAGAGCGAACAATCTGTGCCTCCTTATTCTCAAATATTTATCTTAGGGGACACACAAACCGATCTTCAACCAAACTTCAGGATTCCCGAACACGCCACGCAACAGCCGGAAGAAATGCATACCCAAGCACACATCCCTTCTTGTCTTCAACTCAATGTACCCCAACATAACCTAAATGAAGTTTGTTGGATACAGCCAAAGATAGCATCCATACACCCTATCATCTGGGGTCGGCTCTCCTTGTGAACATTCGCCATGTCTGCCAGTCATGCGCTGCATTCTCGGTCAAGTCCAGAGTTTTGAGATCTCTGTCTACGGTTGCAGTCCAGGTTGCCCGTGGTCTTCCATGTTTTTGACATTTCTTTCATAAGTAAAGCGAAGACAAAATAAACGGCGGACGGTGGGATTTGAAACACAAACCTTTGTTATCATCGGGAAATAAAGAAAACAAGCCAAAAACAAAGTAAAAATAAAATATCCTTGAATCAACAAAAATAAATAAATAAATATAATAATAATAACGGTCATATTTTGAATCGTGGCTTTTGGATTGAGCCGTGTATCGCGAATTTCTTCTCTTCTCCGGTTTGTTGACTGCTTTTGCAAATGTCATCCTCAGTTTTGATGATTCAGAAATCAGCAATACCATAGTTTCGTTTTTTACGACATTTTTAACTTCACTTGAGAATGGCTTTTTGTCGAAACCTATTAGGGGAGCGGAAATGTCATGATGGGTTCCGCCGCATTTCGTCCCCAGACAATTCGTTCAACGACTCATCGGTAACGATGTGGGGCGCACTGTACGTCTAGTGCACGGGACATTTGGTGTACGGGACAACTGGAGCACTGGATGTCTCGCTAACCTAACCTAACCTCACCTAAGCTGGGGAAATATGACTATTTATCACGGATTTCGTTTTATCCATGTTCATTTTCAGACCAATTTTGTTGAACGCTTCATTGAGTTCGTGGAGCATGTCTTGAAGCTTGTCAGGTGATTCGGCTATTAGCACTATGTCATCTGCAAGTCTGAGGTGAGAAATGTACTCTACGTTTATATGTAGTGCAGAAAATCTAGCCATCGATATATTTAACCCTTTCGTTACGGTTTGGTGGAATACAAATTATACTGTCAATACGGCGTGAATTTTTCAAACCATTTTTTTGCTTAAAACTAGTATTTGAAGCATAAATGTACTTATCTGACCTATTTTCATATATCACATTGGCTCTTGTATCCTTTAGCTATCAGATGATGCATACAAAACTATTATATATAACAAACGTTCATTATGCAACTCCATACATGTGGTGGCATTGACATACGTGGTTTACAGAAAAATCGCTCCTGTGACGAAACTTAACGATATTTATTTACATGCTTTATAGATTCCTGTAAAGAATACATGAAGATTGATAAAGGGAATGACTGCAGCTCCAAGTTTCTACCGTAGATGTCACAATGAGTCCTGAAAGTAGCAAAACGTCAACAAAGTCAACGGTAGGGGAATCTTTGACGGCATATATCGACAACCGATGCGAAAGGATTAATAAACTATTCGCTAAAAATTTACCTCAATTTACATTTATTAATCACATCCCTAATATAAACGATCGATTAACTGAAAATTTGAAAGTTAGGATACGTTAAGTTAGGTTAGGTTAGGTTAGGTTAGATCAATTCACTTGAACGGCATATATCGACAACCGATGCGAAAGGATTAAAACATTCTACGAGTACACACCCTAAGTCAAACATTTTTTTTTGTGGTACTGTAAGTCATGTTCATCATCTACTATCCTTTAGCTATCAGATGATGCATATAAAAATATTATCTTTAACAAACGTTCATTATATAATTCTATACATGTGGTGGCATTGACACACGTGGCTTACAGAAAAATCGTTCCAGTGACGAATCCTAACGATATTTATGAGCTAGTGGAATGGTTGGCCTTGAACTTCGACCTTGAATGCATGGCACTTGTGAGCAGCCCACACGTTATGTAATGGTTCCCTCTCCACCGCAGCACTGAGCCATACTATCTTGACCCCTTTACGTTTGTACTGGGAGGCTGCTTTCAGTGTTTTAGTGTCAAAATTTTGCGCGCCGTGAATTACAAACGACATCAGTTATTTTCGTCGTTGTCCAGCCTTGTCACAATAAATGCATACATTAAACGGCGCCAACGCGAAACACAGTAAACACCCGCAATTTCATCGCTAATATAAAAGTTAAACCTTTTCACATCAGCTGTTGGCATATTCCATTATTGGATTATTAATATCATCTCGAATAATGTCAAATATTACGAGTTAATTAAGTATAAAGACGGTCTCTCTTCCAAAAAACTAGGTGTATTATATAGATCACTGAGGTATTTCAACGATAAACAACTTCTTCTTCTATATAAAGGACAAATCCGACCTATCCTTGAATATGGCAGTCACTTTTGGATTGGAGACACAAAATACCTTCTAAACTTAATTGACTCAGTTCAAAGAAGAACAATTCGTTTGATAAACAATGACACTCTTACGTCTAACCTGCAATCAATAGAACACAGGCGTAAGATTGGTTCTCTTAGTCTTTTCTACAGTTATTACCACGGTCGCTGCTCTTCGGAACTTAAACAACTAATTCCTCCTGCACCCACCCACAACCGACAAACTCGTCTTAAACTTGCCAAACATCCGTACACGGTTAAAATATGTCGACCAAGAACTGGCAGTTTCCAAAGCTCCTTCCTTAATGCCACCGGTAAGCTATGGAATGCTCTTCCAGCGTCTGTGTTTCCTCCTACCTACAATCTGGATCTGTTCAAGAAACAGATAAATATACACTTGCAATCTCCCCAACCCACACACAAACACGAGCACAACACACGTTTCCGGCATGCAGCGTCCAGCCTCCCTGACTGAGCGTTATAGAGTGCACTGGTCTTGACCGGGTGTGCTCTCCTGCATGAGCTTACATAAAAAAATGTTATGTCGAACCAGTGAGCGGACGGTAGACCGCACGCTGAACCAATCTATATTTTATAAACGATTCATACCATGTTTTGCTTTGTACCTCACCTGTCTTACACTGAGTTCTTGTAATGTCGTTGCTCCACGCAAGCTACACGTCCATCCTCTTGTTATCAGAGGCATTGAACAACTTGTAGCTATTATGCAGCTGGTGGACATCCGTATCTAAGCATCTGTGTAGGAAGCGAAGACGTGTGAATGGCATTTGAAAAAGATGACACCTTAATTCAAGTAATACTGGGGCCAAAAATACCGGCATTTTTAATTCGCGGGCTAAGCAATTCGAATCAATATGTTTTGATGTTGGCAATACTGTCACTGATATCTGTGCCATATAAGAATACTATTTGGGTCATTTATTTATTTATTTAACAGAACCGCAGTTGCAAGGTACAAAGAATAATATATAATAATATACTGGTTTCAGTCATACCTAGAAAACCGTAAGCAAACCATCTGTCTACAGAATAAAATGTCGAGACCATCTACTCTATCATGTGGTGTCCCACAAGGCTCAGTTCTCGGCCCATTATTCTTTATTCTATACACCAAAGAAATTGAGGAGATTGTTGAGAGATGGGAAATAAAAGTACACTGCTACGCAGATGACTGCCAGCTCTACTCTTCTTGTGGACCCGAGGAAATTGGCAACATGAAAGAAAGGATGGTCGGCTGTATAGAGGAGATCGGACAGTGGATGTCAGCAAATAGGCTCGCTCTTAATCCGGAAAAGACGGAAATACTCTTTATGGCCACAGCTCGAAGACAACATCTATTGGACTTACAACCCTTGGCCATTTGTGGTAATGATGTCATCCCTTCTACAAGCGTCAAGCTGCTGGGAGTAGAAATTGACCAGTTCCTCAATCTTAGCGGTAATATTACAAAAACGGTGAAATCTGGATTTTTTAACCTGCGGCAGATACGGTCGGTAAAAAGATGCTTACCCAGAGACGCTACAAAGAGTTTGGTAAATGCGTTTATAGTCTCCAAAATGGACTACTGCAACGCACTGCACGCAGGCCAGCCAGCCAAACAATTAAATCGATTGCAGTCGTTACAAAACGCAGCGGCACGACTAGTCTACAACGCGCCCAAATTCTGTCACATTACTCCAATACTACACCGACTGCACTGGTTGAGAGTTTCGGCTAGAATCCAGTACAAATTATGCCTATTAGCTTACAAGGCACTCAACGGAACTGCACCGGGCTATCTGACAGAACTTATCAAGCCTTCAGAAATAAGCGCGCGTGGAGAGACACTCAGATCGGCTAGAGCAAATAGAAGCACGCTGCAGCTGACGGGAGGTAGTCCTAGCACGGTCTTTGGCAATCGGGCTTTCAGCTACGCTGCACCAATGGCCTGGAACTCACTACCGGAAAGCATAAGAGAGCTTAAAGCGGAGGCATCCTTCAGAAGCAGACTCAAGACCCACCTTTTTACTCAGAGAGGCAAAGAAGCGCTTTTGGAATGATCATTCGGTCATAAAAGAGCGCTATACAAATACTAATATAATAATAATAATAATAAACATAGAGTATGTATACATAAACATATAATACATACAAACGAGAAGAAAAAAAAAACATAAAAGAAGAAGAAGATGACACGTGTCAAAGATTACAGAGATCTAGGAGAACAATACCATCGACAAAAGAGAAAAAATAATGTAAGAAAAGGATCGACGGGTGCTGGTAGGCCATTTAGGAGCGCCATTGCTCTTGTACTAAAATCTGTGCACCGAAATATTTCCATGAACTACAGCCGCAGGCTATGTATATTTGCGGACTCTTGCCCTGGAGGCTCCCGGGAACCATGTATCATCATAAATAACTTCTTAGGTTTTCACGGCCAGATTTGATGTTGTGGATTTTGGGTTGAGCCGTGTGTGGTGAACTTCTTTCAACCAATATTTCGACCGCCATTGCAGGGGTCTTAAAAGAAATATATAATCTGAATAAACCAACTCAAAACTGAATAAATTATTAATCCTGAAGAAGACCCCTGCAATGGCGGTCGAAATATTGGTTGAAAGAAGTTCACCACACACGGCTCAACCCAAAAGCCACAACATCTATCATCATACTCATCGATATGTTTCCATGTGGATCTCTGGGTATACAGGTGTTCTGGGGTAAGCCATAGACAATCTGAGCTGCTCATGAACTCTGATGCTCCAAATATGGAGAGTATATTGTTAAATAATTTTTATTTTTTTATTTATCAATAGTTTTGTCGCTAGATAAATCGCGTAGATACTAAAAAACCTTCCACACAATATCTAGTATATTTAATACGATTTTCAATTACTAATTTGCCGTGAGCTTGACGTATTTTAATGTTTGCTGTGACGTCACATGACGTATGAAGGGATCAACAACCGTATACAGCATTCGAGCGATTTTCTGCATAAGTTTGCATGCAAAAAAGGCGGCAAAAAGACTTTTCATTGTGAGTGACTGGCGGACTATACGGCAATGGAAAGTATGGCCATGACCTTGTACGTAAATTTCCATAATATATTTTCACACTACACATGTACTGTATTTTCTTATTACAGTATTCTCGATTGTTCGATATTTTTTTAAATAAAAGTTTACAGCTAGCTTTTTTCAGTTAGAATTTTCAATAAATTAGTCATAAATTAGTGATAAAAAAAGCCTTTGAGATGTGGTCGTACAGAAGAATTCTTGGAGTTTCCTAGAGAGACCACGTTGCGAACAATGAGGTTCTCAGGATAATCAAGGAAGATAGGCACCTAATAAGAACCATCTCAGAGAGGCGAGCCCGATCGATTGGTCACATCATGCGCCACGATGGTCTTCTTCACGATATTGTGGAGGGGATGGTTGAGGGTGGAAACTGTAGAGGGCGCCCTAGACGGGAGTATCTGCAGCATGTGTTCGATGACATGAATTGTAGCGCTTATGCTGAGCTGAAAAGGGTTGCGGAGGACCGAGAGGAATGGAGATCGTGATGCAAGATTCTGTTGCTGCAAACCAATCCACCGCATTGATACTACGAAGAAGAAAGTCATAATTTATACAGAGTATTACAGTGGAACCTCTCATAACGAGTAACTCAATTGCTCCCTTAACCATTTCGCATCGGTTGTCGAGATATGCCGTCAACGATTCCCCGACCATTGACATCGGTTGACGTGATATATCGTTTTGCTACTTTCAGTACTCATTGTGACATCTACGGTAGGAAATTAGAAGTGCAGTCATTCCCTTTATTAGCCTACATGTATTATTTACAAGAAACTGTAAAGCACGTAAATAAATATCGGAAGGTTTCGTCACAGCAGCAACTTTTTTGTAAACCACATGTGTCTATGCCACCACATGTATGGAGTCACATAATGAACGTTTGTTAAATATAATAGTTTTGTATGCATCATCTGATAGCTAAAGGATAGAAGAACCAATGTGATATATGAAAGTAGGTCAGATAAGTACATTTATGCTTCAAATACTAGTTTCAAGCATAAAAAATGGTGTGAAAAATTCACGCCGTATTGACAGTATAATTTGTATTCCACCGAGCCGTAACGAAAGAGTTTACGAGCGAAATTTCGCATAACGATTGACGCAGAAAGGTAAAAGTCACATAACGTGTGACTCACTTTAGAGCCGGGACTTCCGCGTCATTGCGTCAGTCTGTGTTTAGCATAGTATTTTTTTTTGAGAATTTGGAAGATGAGGTAGTAGCAGATCAACAATCTTCTGACGCAATATGAGAAATGCTGAAAGCATGGGAAACTGTTTCATCGTACATTGAAGAGCATCATCCTAATAAGGAGGTGGCTATGCGTGCTACAAATTTATGCAATGTTCGGCAGGGAGAGTCATTATTGTGCGACTGCAGAGACCTGCAGATCGCCTCACACCTAAGATCCTGCTCCATGTACATTGAGCAGATCTGCTGCAACAAGCCGCACACCTCAAGACCTAATGCTAGGCAACACACGGGCTATCGATGTTGCCAGATGCTGCGCAGAAATAATTTAACGTCGCTGACACGAAGAAGAAGAAGAAGCTGCCTATTTAATTTGAAATATTAAATATACAATTATTGATTAATTGTTTGAAGCCACTGGCTGTTTTTTTTAATGGCATAATTTTTGGACGTATTTTAATGGACCATGATGTACTAATGGGTCACGTTCCAATTAACGAGTCATGTCAAATACTAAGGTTTGTTTAGAACTCGGAATCAAAGGATGTTTGTTTACGTTTATAAAGTGTTTATTCAAGAAAAAACCTTAAGTTTCGCGTAAATTATTTACTCAAGCGAATGGCTCTCAAACGTTATTTAATTAATATTTTTTATGTAAGCAATTGCCGGGCGGGATAGTCTAGTGGTCAAAGCGTTTGCTTCTCATTCAGATGCCGTCGGTTCGCATACCGACCAAGCGTGATTTTCTTGAATCGATTTTAATGAATCTAAGCTCCTTACATGCCCCCGGTAGGTTAGAGCCACCCCTTAAGAACATTTTTTTTTAAATTGTGGGAATTATTGGATGTAAAATTTTGATTATGGCACTACTGGCTGAATAAATAAATTTTATTATTATTGTATTAAAATAATTTAATTTTGAATTATCGTTACATACTCGTATATCGACAGTTGATATAGCAAGGCTTGTTCGTGAAAAAATCTGATTGATTCTACGCAGTAGTTTTTGTTTTGTAACCTTTCGTATATGAAAAGTGATAAAGCAGCATTTTTTCATATATTTTTTTCACTTTCAAAAAGATAAATACTATATGCAAGAAAAAATGAATGTAAAAAAATGTATTGACAGAACGCCAGTGCCAAAACTGGTTTTTAAAAATTCCGATTCGGTAATTTTGATGTCGATGATGCACCATGCTAGGAGTGTCGCTAAAAGATAGAATCTGAAACGAGGAAATACGCAGAAGAACTCAAGTAGTGGATGCTACACAACGAATAGGCACACTCAAGTGGCAGTGGGCAGGACATATCTGTCAAAGAGACGAGAGAGAAGAAAATTATTGGAGTTTCACCCAAGAAATGGCAAACGTAGCATTAGCCGACTCTATGCAAGATGTACTGAAGACATAAGAAGAATGGCGGGAGTGACTTGGATACGGAAGGCAGAGGATCGAAGAGGATGTAGACTCGTGCGGGAGGCTTACGTTCAACAGTGGACGGATACAGACTGATGATGATGATGCTGATGATGCACCACGATCTGGAAGGCCATTGGAAGCTGATGAAGACGAAATTAAGGTATTTCCTTCTCTTTTAGATTGATGCAAATGTGCTAACAACAGCTTGTAGGATTAAATTTGTCCAACTCAAACAAGTACGATCGTTTGATATCTACACTTTGAAAATGTTAGTTTAAAATTATATTTAAAAACAAAATTAATTTATTTTTGAAATTTTTTGAGAATCTCTGAAATCTTGTACCAATTTGATATTTATATTAAGTAAATATGTATAAAAAATAAAAAAAATATATATGTGGTTTTGAGCTTAAGAATACACGAACTATAACATTTCCTGGATTGTGAGATAATTCGTAGACCATATTAGTGCTCGTAGTGATCCATTATATCCTGTACTATTCAAACACTTCTTTATTGTTTTATTTTTATAACAATGGAAATAAAAATTAATGTATTCATTTAAGTCGTCACAGGCTGCCTCAAACCAACACCCATTTCTAAACTATACCCCTTGGCTGGTATCGCACCACCGAACATAAGACGCAAAGTCATATGCGCCGAAGAAATGCGTAAGGCAATCAACCAACCGTCCCACTGCTTGTATAATCAGATACCCCCAACACCAAGATTGAAGTCTCGAAGCAGCTTTCTGAAATCCACACAACCTCTCACATCCGGCCCTGAAAATGAGAGACTCCAACTCTGGCAACAAATCGCACCAGAGGATTTCATTACTCCAAAGGAAGGCCTCCCAACTGGCAAGAGCCTTGACTGGCCGACCTGGAAATCCCTAAACAGATTAAGAACCGGAGTTGGTAGAACAAAGGACAACCTCGAGCGGTGGGGAATGCTTCGGCAGGGAGAGACACTATTGTGCGACTGTGGAGACCTGCAGACCGCCTCACACCTACGATGCTGCTCCATGTGCCCAACAAGTTGCACATCTCAGGACCTAATGCTGGGCAACACACGAGCTATCGATGTTGCCAGATATTGGGAAAAAATAATTTGACGTCGCTGACACGAAGAAGAAGAAGATTTAAAGGAATTGTTTTGCGTGTTGGAAAGGGATCACTGGAAATACTCCCCACATTCCGAACAAGAAAAAAAAAGAAATAAGAACATAGTATAATGTCACCGGAAATTTAATGTCATTAGAGTTTTAAAGGTGAAACGGTCGATGTGGAAGAAAAGTATTGGAGTGCCGCCCAATAACTGACAAAAGAAGCATTTGCCGGCCCCCCGATGCGGAAGGCGGTGGATCAAAGAGGATGGAGACTCATGCCGGAGGCTTACGTTCAACAGTGGACGCATACAGGCTGATGATGATATCTTGGCAACTGAAAAAACTGAGTGTCCAGTTATAGATCGCATTTGTACATACTTAAAAGAATATGCTCAAACTAGAGAGCAGACAAAGCAAACAAATAATTGTGCAGCCAAGCAATTAGTTACGTAATTGATTCAATTCGATGAATCCGTTTTTAGTGGTATACAGTTTGGTAGATCGCCATATAATAGTGGACCAAGAACGCGGGTATTGGACACGTACTGACAATAACATTAGCATTTCACTCACTAATTCACTCAAGAAAATATCGCTTGATCCCTGAACGTAAACGTAAATAGTTTTTTATTTATTAGATTTCTTAATGTTTTATAAAAAAATGTTTTTGGCGCTTTTTTAGAATATATATTTCAATACTCTAACACTAGAAAATTGAAGATTTTTACCGATATATAGAATAACAAAATATATATATTTTAAGATTGGTATAGATATTCATGGGTTGAGCTGATCCTTGGAAAAAATGTCTAGGTCTCGGGACCATTAGGCTAGTTATCCAATTTAATTTTTTTTATATAATATATTAACACATACGGGATAATACCGACAGATGGTGATAGCAATTCTGAAGTCTCATCTGTGGAATTCTATGACGCTTACCACGATGCTTATGGATAAGCGTTGCATGTGGAGTGTCGATCCGCCAAAGTCATAGCCCGAGATTCTCGCATCACCCTTTATTATTACAGGAATTTACTATGAATGGGTGATCTTCACGGGACGACTTTCACCTAACACTAATTTTAATTAATAAGATATGACTGGCATTTTACGGGTGAGGGATCAAATTCAAACCAACCAGGCGTAGAGCTCAGAAATCCGTTATGGGATCGAATTCACACGAACCGGAAGTATTTTACAGCTCAGAAATCCAATATATTTTTTTTTAATCTCCGTCGGGGATGGAACCCACGATCTTTGGCTTGTAACGTAAACGCTTTGACCAATGAGCTATACCCGCCGGATTTATTTATAAAATTTTATTCTCTCATCAATAACTCGAACTATTGCTTTGGCGTGTGTTGGGAACCATACAGTGGAACCCCGTTATACCGTTTCCGCTTTTTTCGTTTTTCCGCATGATTTGTTCTTTTTCAATGGTTCCGGCAAACACCCATAAAAAACAATGTTAAATAATCCCGCATAAACTGTTTCCCGATTTATCGTTTTTCTCGAACGATCGTCTAAATATTATTGTCCCCTCACAAATATTATCCCGATTAACCGTTTTCGTAAGCTTCTCAATACGTATTCGTATATATTATAAAATTGAAACACGCAACACGGCGATGAAGTTTGAGTCATGCTATGTTGCTAGGCAGTTGCTCTAAATATGATCCACGTGTTTGACCTATGTTGTCTACATCGTTGTTGTGTGTATTATGCGAGTGTGATGAGGCTAGAAGAAAAATAGTGTGACAGCTTATTCTTAGATTTTTCATTGTTATTACGTATTTGAATAGATTCTTAATATTTTTTGTTATTTTCCCGCACTCATTACACATATGCATATGCACATATACACACTTATCGTTTTTTTAGGATCCCTTGAAAAACGAAATAGCGAGTTTTAACTGTATAAGTTACCAAGTAGACCATCAGGTGTATATATATCCTAGAACGAGGAATGGATAGTAGCAGCTGACAAAACTAAGTGGCGGCAATAAGTGGTGACCATACGTTACAGATATGAAACATATATGGGAAGAGATTAATACCTTGATTAGTGTGATTTCGAGCCCTCACTCGTAAAATAATAGTCATGTCCAATTAATCGAAATTTTCCATTTCGTGAATATCATCCGTTCACGAGTCTCTGTAAAAATGGATGATGCATAAATGTCAAGCTGTAGTTAATGATGTTACGAAAATATGTTAAATCAGCGCTTGGTGTGTGATGTATTTATTTCACGAATGAATTTCAGTAAAAATGAGCGATGCGTGAATGACAGCCTGTAGTCTATTACGTTGACGCATCGACACTCCGCACGCAGCACTAAGTCGTACTTCAAATGGCAAGTGTCATAGATTCCGCAGACTAAATAGATTTCTCCATCACCGACAAACTCGTCTTAAAGTTGCCGAACATCCATACACGGTTAATGTGTTTCGATCAAGAGCTGGCAGTTTTCAAAGTTCTTTCGTTAACGCCACCGGTAAGCTTTGGAATGCTCTTCCAGCGACTGTGTTTCCTCCTTCCTACAATCTGGATCTCTTCAAAAAACAGATACATATACACTTGCAATCTCTTCAACCCACTCACAAACACGAACACAATACATGTTTCTCGCATGCAGCGTCCAGCCTCCCTGGCTGAGCATCTTAAAGTGAACTGGTCTTGACCGGCTGTGCTCTCCTGCATGCGATTATATAAAAAAAACCGTCTGCCGGTATTCTTTTGGATGTGTTTACATAAAAAAACGATAATTGTCGACTTAGAACTGTTGAAGGTCTTGTTTAATACTCTTACAATTTTCTCGGTAAATTGTGCATATTAAACACTAATGATTTGGGTGCCGTAAAGTGAATATTTACCGTAAATTGCAATGCTACAAATAAATGCATCGATTTAAAGTATTTTACGTAAAAAAGGAAAAAAAATCAAATATTTACGTTTGACCTAGGGCATGTAGTATGCTTGTAATAAATTGAAGGATATATTTTCAGAACAATATAAAATTATTCTTAAATAATTTATTCGCTTACTGAAATATCCCAGAGCGAATCGCTATACGTCATGAAATGCAAGAAAAATGTCAAAGATTTTTTTTCTTAATTGGAAAAACTGCTGCGTAGTACCAATCGAGCTTTTTGACAAGCCTTGTAACTGTTGTCAAAATATAAAATAATTATACAGTTCATGTATAAAGTTAGCTGTGAAAAAAAAATTTTTTTTTATGTAAGCACATACAGGAGAATATCGACAGTTTTTTTTTTTTATATAATCGTATATTGAAGAGCACACCTGTGGAATTCTATAACGCTTACCATGGTGCATATGACTAACCGCTGCATGTGGAGTGTTGATCCGCCAACGTCATAGACTGAGATTCACGCATCATTTTCGTTCACGCATCAGAAGGAACTTCTGTATTCAAAGTAACATCTTTGTTATTTTTTTACTTTGCCCATTGAGCTATACCTGCCGGCTTATGTGTATCAGTTGTTTAATTTTACTTTGTGTATAATTTAAAACGTATATAAAAAATACGTTAAATGCTTTAAACGTATAATTGACATGTATCCGTGGCACTCGTAAACCTTCATCCGAATACGTTAGAAAAATGTTAAAAAAAACATGTCATCCGCTTGGAGTGGCCGGCGTTATTTTTTAGATCGATCGTCCTTGTCGGGGATGTGTGTGATGAGAGTAAACACTCGGTGCCGCAGACTTCGATTGCGAATCCTATCACACCTGAACTAGAGGCATGGTATATAAGCTGGCACAGACGCTGGATGGGCATCATTCACACAGAGTCCGTCGGTCGGAAAGTGTCAATCGCAAGAAACAAGAAAATCTAACAATATGAAGGTAAACAAAAAAAAAAACATTTTTTTTACTTTGTTTTGTATCGATAGAGAAAAGTCATACAAGAAGATGTTTGTCGTGAATTCTTATGCACATTTTAATTGTTAAATTGGCCTGTATTTCTTTGTTCAGTAAATTAAATCAATTGTATGTTAATCAAATTAATCGGAAGTTGACTAAATAAACTGACATTATCCACTGTGTCAGAATGAATGTGGTCAGTTGAAAAATTTAAATATCAGTAATATATTTAATATTGATATAAAATAATGTAAAAATTATTCAATCGATAGATGAAAGCAATGTTTTATAATGTGGTGTTTACTGTGATTTTTTTGTGTAATAGTTGAATCGAAGTTTTTCAGGAAGTTTTAATACGCGAATATTTAAAGTTTTTTTTTTAAGAAAGTGTATTTTAATAATAAGTATTTATTTACTTTACTTGTATTCACGTGGATCACGTTAGATATAGCCTCTATTAAGGAGACCGCAGTTTCGACTCACTCGTAGACTTCCTCAATCCATCACTGTCAAGTGACAACTCAAATTGTCTTGATTGTCAACACAACTAAAACTTAAAATTTGTAAATTAAATCTGTTTTCTTTTTAATGCTTTTTTTTTTAATTTTCTTTACGATATGTCGAGTGGCATGACGATTTTTCCTGAGAAGGGTTTAAAAATACCGGAATTTTCACATTCAATTTTAATATTTATTTAATAGTCATATTGATTTTTATTTCCATCAATAATTAAATGAAGCTAGTCTTATTTTAGCACGGATCATAAAAATGATAAAAAATGCATATTTCTTGTACAAAATCTTGATATATAAGGTCTGTCAAATAACTTTTTTTTTTTTGAAAAACATCGCAAAACATCGAGTGTAGCTTCGGCTGTGTGGCACGTAGCGCCGTCCTGTTGAAACCAAATGTTGCCAATATCCTCCTCTTCAATTTTTGTGGACAAAAATGGCCCGATAACGATCGCCATTGACTGTAACGGCCACTCCATGCTCATTTTCGAAGAAAAATGGCCTGATTTTCAAAGTAATGTCGCAATATTTCCCAGCATTTTTCAAGCGTATACACAACCATATTCGCTTAGCGGAAGGATAAAACTAATTATCTGTCAAATCAGACATGAGCTAAGTGTTACCATTCACGAAATAAGCACTAGTTAAAAAAAAGGTTAGATGGCGGACCCATGTACAATGACATAGTTATAAGATGATTTTCACTAATTTCTTACAGTTTCAAGGTATAAAATAGTGCAAAAACATGGAAAACTAAGTGAAAAGTTACATTAATTATAGGTGTAGTAAAAAGGTAATCCTCGTATTTTTTATGTAAACATATACAGGAGAATACTGACAGATGGTCATAGTAATTCTGAAGTCTCATCTGTGGAATTCTATGACGATTACCATAGTGCATATGCCTAAGCGCTGCATGTGGAGTGTTGATCCCCCAACGTCATAGACTACAGCCCGAGATTCACGAATCATCCTCATTATTACAGGAATTTACTATGAATGGGGGACGACTTTCGTCTACCACCAATTTTAATTAATAGGCTATGACTGAAATTTTACGGGTGAGGGATCAAATTCACACCAACCGGAGCCTATAGCTCAGAAATCGATTAAAAAACATTTTTGAATAATCTCCGTTGGGGATCTAACCCACTACTTTTTAATTTGTTTGAATAATGTTAAGCAGGTATGGCTGAATGGTCGAAGCGTTTGATTTGCAAGCTAAAAGTCGTGGGCTCAATCCCTGACAGAGATTAAAAAAAAAAAGATTTTTATTCGATTTCTGAGGTCTAAAATACCACAGAATTTGACCCCTCACCCGTAAAATGCCAGTCATACCCTTATTAATTATTTACCTATTAACATAGTTAGAATGATCCGATTTAGATGAAATATGTATCGTTCTGTTCGACAACTTGTTGCCATTTCGAAAGTGATTGTTTTGCCTCTCCCATAGAAGTTGTCTTACCTATTGGCAAAAAATTGTGTCATCAAATTTTGTTGTGTGTTTGTCGGTATTTCTTTTAAGCCTCATTAAAAAGTGTTTCTCGATTGATTGCAGATGTTCTCATCGCTGTTTCTGGTAGCGTGCGGACTGGCCGCCGTGTTGGGAGCCCCTGAAGCCCCTCAGGCCCCTTACGCCCCCAGCGGATGGAGGCCCAAAGGTCCAGCGTTTGAACTGCCCACAAGAACTGCCGCGGAAAGCACTGTGAGTATCAAAAATAGTAGACGAAAATAGTCTCGTCAGCACCTTACCCCAACCTAACCCACCAAAAATATAGTTCTCGGAGACTTGGATATATAGTAGTTTTGATATTTGAAGGATATTTAACCCTTTCGCATCGCTTGGGCCTTGTCGATATATGCCGTCCAAGATTCCCCTACCGTTGACTTCAAGATCCGTGATATATAATTTTGCTACTTTCAGTACTCATTGTGACATCTACGGTAGGAACTAGGAACTGCAGTCATTCTTTTATCAACCTACATGTATTACTTACAGGAATCTGTAAAGCATGTAAATATGTATCGTTAGGTTTCGTCACAGGAGAGATTATTCTGTAAAACACATGTGTCAATGCTACCACGTGCTTGGAGTTATATAATGAAAGTTTGGTAAATATAATAGTTTTTTATGCATTATCTGATAGCTAAAAGATACAAGAACCAATGTGATATGAGAAAATATGTCAGATAAGTACATTTATGCTTTAAATACTAGTTTTAAGCAAAAAAAATGGTTTGAAAAATTCACGCCATATTGAAAGTATAATTTGTATTCCACCGAGCCGTAACAAAAGTGTTAAGGTGATTTGTTAATTGGATTTTTCTAAATAATCGGATGATAAGCACGATGCTCCAAATGCTTGCACCATTTGATACTTGTGGGCAGCTTAATCCAAAATATTTATAATATAAATTTTATATTTCAAAAAATGAATAACTGTAAAATTGTAAATACTCATATAACTGAAAATGTTAGTTTAACTTTATACTTGCAATACATTGGGTAAAATATATTTTTCGGCGTTTCGTTCTGGCAAACTTTTCGTGAGCTTATCGTATTACAATGATTGTTATCAATGCTTAACCATTCATGTCTTATATCCGGTCCTTACGTACGATTATTATTCATATAGTATCGCGTAATGTTTTTTCTTTCTGAACCATACAACTGTGGGTCAAAATATAAATTAGAAATATTTGTTTGAAGAATATTAAAAAAATTACACACTTGACAAAAAATACATCCAAGATATATCTCATGTAAAATAAAAAATCTGTCATTTGCCATGGACTAACATAAATATATACATTTAATTGCTATGTCTTTATAATTCTATTGGTTTATGAAGTAATTGCTCTAATACGAGGGTTATCGTTATTATAAGATTCCCAGTGCTTTTTCACAGTGTAAAACATGTTTAATTCCATGAATGCGTACATTTTTGGAAAGTTCATACTTTTACCTATTTTTCTACATAGTCGCCACTGAGGTCAATGCATTTTAGCATACGGTACACGAGCTTTTGAATGTCCGAGTCAAAAAAATCTGCCGCCAAGCCACGCAGATACCTGAGAACCGCTTCTTCCAGCTCTTCTCTGTCGCCGAAATGCGTTCCACCCAGGTGTTTCTTCATGTCAGGGAAGAGATGGTAGTCACTTGGGGCTAAGTCCGGGTTGTAGGGTGGGTGTTTGACAATACCCCATCCAAATTTTGCGATGAGCTCGTTTGTGGCACCCACCTAACGCAAACCTTAGCATACCCTAGATCAGTGCTCCGCAATCGGTGTGCTGCGGCACACTGGTGTGCCATAAGGCTGATACAGGTGTGCCGCGATCAAATAAGGCAATATTATAAATAAATAATTTTACAACGGTCCTCAAGCTCCCAGCGCCTATCGCCTATTTATGTAGACACACAACGAGGTACTTGCTTTATTAATTTCTAAATTAACTTAAAAAAAGTGAAATTGATCAAATAAATATCTATTTTTGGCTTTTGGTGTGCCGCGGTATTCAAGGTGAGAACTTTGGTGTGCCGTAGAATCCAAAGAAGTACTTTGGTGTGCCGTAGATGAGAAAAGGTTGCGGAGCTCTGCCCTAGATCACGGGTCGTCAAACTGGTCCGTACCGCCCACTAGTGGGCGATACGGGCTTCCGTGGTGGGCGGTGGGCGATTTTCGTCTCTCTACAATCTCCTAAATAACTTCTAGATTTTTTTCCACCCGTATACTTAATTGAAATATAGCGAGGTTGTTGGGTAGGGAAATTTTACCATGAAAAATATGCAAAAGTGGGTGCTAGGTATACAAAGGTTGACGACCCCTGCTCTAGATGCTCCGTCAAAATCTTGTCAATAGAGGTTTTGCTGACATTAGGGATCATTTCGGAGAGCTTACGAGCATTCATTCCGATCTGAGAGCATCGATGCTTCCATTTTTGCGACTGTTTCGTCAGAAACGTACTTGAATGAAAATATTTTGAACTATTTTTTTAAAGTACAAATGTAATGTATTCACTATGTATAGTACAGAATGTATTATTTATTATTATTAATATATCACTAAACATAAGAATAAATAAATATATTATTGGGAAAAATCAATAATTTTTGTGTAGTTCGACACTTTAACAATACCTGAAGGTCTACGACTGCGGTTTAAGACTCAGAAGTTGCCAAGTTTTTTAAATTTCTTTTTTAAAGTAAACATTTCAACCTAATCTAACCTAACCTAACCCATTATCCTTTAAACGCCCAGTGGTTTCCTTACGGTACCGCAGATTTGCGTTGTTCAATGCCCTACGATCCCACACAGGAGTGCTTATGGTTCATTTCACAATCGGATTACATTAATTTGTAATAATAGTATTAAGGTAAGTTCATGGAAGAATCTATTGTGCGACGAAACATTACAAACGTTGGCCTGCTATTTTTTTATTTGAAATTAATTTAATATTATAATCCGATACTGATGTTAGAAATGTAATAAAAATGATATTCGATGTAAGTTTCTATGTATGTATCGCTTCGTTAAGAACTTTACTATTTTTTTTGGGCCTCGACATAAGACAGTCATTCAAACCGTCATCGCTATGTGGATTTTTCGTCATCTTTTCTTCGGAAGAAGTTTCAAACATCGCATCCCGCATACTAATATCACTCCCGTCCATTGTCCAGGTCTAGAACTGGAGGTTGCACACACATAGTGACCAAAATCGGCCCAAGGTGACATGGATTTCGCAACCGAAGCATTTTTTTTGTTGTCGTTCAAGATTTATGTTGATCGCTTACCTTTAAGTGAATCGTAATGCACTATTGATATTTTCATGGCAAAGTGTCATGCGAGTTCGTACACTACAGGTATAAAGTGATAAATTGTCAAATATTTAACAAAATACAATATTATTTAATGAGCGGCATACTCTAGTAGTTAAAGCGTTAGTTTGTCATTCAGACGCTATCGGTTCGAATCCCAACCATGCTTGATTTAAAAAATAAAAATTAATATTTTTTTAAAATTTTTTTTTAATGTTTTCAGCATTCACTTTGAAATGTATTATAAATATTTATTTATTTACCTTGCTTTTACATGGATCACGTAAGATAAGTTCTCTATTAGGAGACTGCAGTTATCACTTAACCAGTGAAGTATTGAGAAAGACTAGTCGAAACTGCAGTCTTCCTCCAGAGACGAGCGTGACCGTATGTGAATATATATATAGTGAACACTATTATCTACTTTATTTTTGTTTGTATTCCACTGAACCGTAACGAAAGTGTTATTATATAATGCGTGTTTCACAGGCCACTGACAACTTTGGAGCACCACTTGGTCCTTCTGCAGAAGCTGGTGAAGAAGCGACAGATGTTGAAGTCTCTCAGGAGGAAGTCATGTATGCAGGAGACCTCGCCACCACCGAGGCTACTACACCATTCCAAGAATATGGTCCTCCCGCTTCGGAGCTTCCTGAAGACCAGACAACAGCTGAACCTGGAGATCAACAAGACAACGAGCTCTTCGTGCAAGGTATTTTTTGTGTACAATTTATCTTTATAACCAAGGGCCTTTGAGATGTGGTCATATATAAGTATTCTCAGAATTTCCTGGAGAGACCACGTCACGAACAATGAGGTTCTCAGCATAATCAAATAAGATAGGCACCTAGTGAGAACCATCTCAGAGAGGCGATCGGTCACATCATGCGCTACGGTGGTCTTCTTCACGACATTGTGGAAGGGATGGTTGAGGGTAGAAGCTGTAGAGAGCGCCCAAGACGGGAGTGTTTGCAGCAAGTGTTCGAGGACATGAGTTGTAGCTCTTATGCGGAGCTGAAGAGGACTGCAGAGGATCGAGAGGAGTGGAGATCGAGATGCAAGATTTTCTGGATTGATCAAGAATCCACTGGATTGATACTACAAATAAGAAGAACCAAGAGCAATTATTCTTTTTTTTACTTTTTATGTAAAATCTTAATGAAAAAAGAGATTTGCAGTTTTCACAAAGAAATTGCGAGATAGTAGAGATGTAATGTAGGAATGAATGAAAGGTATAGAACAGCGGTAAAACAATCGAATACCATTCCAAAGGTTGTGAATAATATCGTCGACAAAGATTTGAAAAACACTATTTTAATGTTATGTTTAGTGGTTGGTCGTGAATTTGATCCCTCACCCGCAAAATGCCAGTCATGGCCTATTAATCAAAATAAATCGTAGACGATTGTCTTTCCTTGAACACCACCGATTCTTAGCAAATTTCTACGGTAAATATATAGTCGAGGCCTGGACAAATTTGTCTTAAGGCGTGGCTCAACTCACATGTATTATATGTGTTTACCTACAAAATAAATAAATAAAACAGGCATTAATTTACGCAAGCCGGTGATAAGCAACATTTGAAATTGCTGAGAAATCAAATATATAAAATTTTGCTGTTCACGATAGCTTAAATCTTAAATTCACCAGTAAATCTGATGTTCTTCCAGGTCTTCCCGGTTCAGAGCCCGCTAAAGAGTTCCGCAATCTCCCCACCCTGGACGCCCGTCAACAAGTCCAGCGTCTGCGAGTTCCAGCTCGTGCCCAGCCAGCGAGGATCCAGGCGGCCAAACCAGTGCAGCAGAATCAGATCTTCAGCCAGCAGCAGCAGTACACCCAGAGGCAGTTTGCCCAACAGCAGCAGCAGTTTGGATTCGCCCCTGCACCAGCGGTAAGTACTTAACCCGCATAGTTTATCAGAAATATCTCAAAGATACAGCATGCGTTCAGCAGAATCTGATTTTTAGACAGTAACAATAGTATACCCAGAGATATTTTGCTTGACAGAAGCAGCAACTTGGATTCGCTCACAGGAGCCTAACCTATGAGTGTTGGTGCAGACCAACACTCATAGGTTATCAGAAATTCCTCAAAGCTGTAGCTTACTGTAGCAAGGTTTAGCGAAACCTGATCTTTAAACAGTGACAACAGCAGTTCAGCTAGAGGCAGTCTGCCCAACAGCAGCAGTAGCTTAGAAAATATATTCCACAAAGCTCTAGCAAAAGTACAGTGAAACCTGATATTGAGACAGTTACAAAGTTTAGATTTGCCGCATAACAAATAGTTGGTATTTAACACTAATAATACGTAACTCGACACTTCATAAAGCTTCAGCAATAGTGTAGTAGAAATTGATATTTAGACAGTAATAACAGTATAATCAAAGATGGTTTCTTTAATAGCAAAGGCGTTTATATTCACTTCTGCATCAACAGTTAGGGCCAAAGCGAATTCCTCAAACTGCATCGAAAAGGACCTCTTTCTAACAAGAGGAACTGATAGTTTAAAAAAATGTGCTCTTAGGTTTGGAAGGGAGTGCCTCAGGGTTCGAAGCTAAATTAAATGAGTATAATCTGTCATTAAAAGCGCCGTGCCCATTCATAAGTTGGGTTGACCAGTGATCAAAGCTTATCCAGCAGTTATTCTGAAATAAATATTAGAGAAAAACAGAAAGGTAGTTCTACCTTTGGTGGAAGATGGACGTAGTTTTCAGTAGTCCATGCGGCCGTAAGGGCATCAGCACAAAGCTTTATAGGTTTAGGAGTAGCGCTCGAAGGAGTATAATATCTTTGATCCCAGACAAAGGCGAATAATAGGCGATAAAAGCAAAGTCGGCAGTCATAGCTCAATGGTTAAAGCGTTTGCATTTCAAGCCAAAGGTTCGATCCCCGAAGGAGATAAAAAAATAATCGATTTCTGAGCTTTAAAATACCCCCGGTTGGTGTGAATTTGATCCCTCACCCGTAAAAAGTCAGTCATAGCCTATTAATCAAAATTGGTTGTAGACGAAACATGTCCCGTGAAGACCACCCATTCATAGTAAATTCCTGTAATAATTAAGAATGATGCATGAACCTCGGGCTGTAGTTTGTGACGTTGGCGGATCAACACTCAACATGCAGCGCTTTTTTGAACAAGGATTTATGGGTTTGAAAGTAGCGTTCGGCTGGAGTATTATGTCTCCAATCCTAGATGAAGGTGATATAAAGCAGCATTTTGCTGTATCCCCAATATAACCAAAAGACCCTCTGTCGAGTATGTTTTAGAGACTTTGGCCATAGCCATAGCTTGAGACTATTACATTTAAGGTCATATAGAAGGTGACATTTTCACTCATCTTTCTTTCTGTTTTGCAGCAATTCGTGTCAGCTCCTCGTCCCGCCCAGTTCGCCCCGGCCCGTTTGGTCCAGCCCCAGCAATTCGGAGTCCGCGTGGCCGCACGCCCGGCGGTGACCTTCCAGCAACAAGTCCTCGCCCCGGTGCCTGCCTTCGGAATCAGGCAGAACGTTAGGGTGCAGCCTGCCTTCAACCAAGGGTGAGACCAAAAAACATATATTTTTTGTGAATACATACAGAAGAACACCAGCCAATTGTGATGCTGAAGACATTTATATATTTTATGATTCTTACCATGCCACATATGGCTGAGCGCTGCATATGATGCGTTGATCTGCACATGCTATCGACCACTGACCGACATTCACGCATGATATAATTTTTACGTGAATTTACAATAGTGATAGAGTTCGCTTACCAAACCAAAGGTTGTAGGTTCGATTCACGATGGAGATTAATATATGTATATATATAATATATATATATATATATAGTTTTTACGCTCTATAAACACTGATTCGTGTGAATTTAATCCTTCACCCGTACACCGGCAGTAATAACTTATTGATTAAAATTGGTGGTAGATGATAATCGTCCCATAAACTCGACCTATTCATAGTGAATTCCTTCAATAAATGCATGATGCGTGAATGTCTATGACGTTGGCAGATCAACACTCCACATGCAGCGCTTAGCCACATATAATATAGAATATACAGATGAGATTTATGCAGTGCCGGTTTTAGGGGGTGGCAAAGTGGGTCAGTGCCCCAGGGCATCGAATAAGCTAGGGGCTCCGAATGCTACTCTTATTTCTTATATATTTTTAAATATAAACAATTTGGGGCGCTAGGAAAAAAATGCCCTAGGGAGCTGCGGGCTCTAAAGCCGGTATTGGATTTATGTAACATATGTATGCGCTTGTGTAAAAAATTCAAGTATCAAATTGAGTAATGTCATAAAGCATCAATTTATAAACTTATTGGCGGTGGCTAGTGGGATGATGATGTAAATGTTTTTAATAGGCTATTTAATGATGCATACATTTTACAAGTCGTTTATCATTTTGTATAACAATTTTCTCGCATTTCAGATTCGTCAGCCAGAGGCAAGAAGCCCTCGACAGTTACGGAGCACCAGTGCAAGAATATGGAGCCCCTCCTTCCAGCTATGGACCTCCTCAAGGAGAGGCTCCTCAGGAAGAACTCGACCAGCCACAGGATCTGCCCCAGGAGGACCTTTCTAACCAAGAACCCGAAATCAATGAGGTAAGACACACAATCAGTCTTTCTATAGAAAATAACGCTATTGAAAGCTAGTTTTTCTCTACATATTCGATTCACGTTGAAACATATTCGTATCACTGCATATTTTACTAGTCTGCCTTTCCAACCGAAAACTCTAAATCAACGAGATAAAACACACAGTCAAATCTTGTATAGAAATTGACGATACAGAATTTTTTTTTTCCACATATTCGATCCATATTTGGAATATATCAATGCGAATTTCATAAGCCTTCCTTTCCAACCCAGAACCCGAAATCAATTAGGTAAAACATTCAGTCAACTCTCCTAATTGACGATGTAGAAAATTTGTCTTCCTCCAAATACTTGATCCATATCTAGAACATGCTCAGTAGCTTTTATCTTGGTTGTGAAGAAAATTATGACAAGCTCGACGTTCCTAAGGTCTTTTTATATCCTAACTCAGGCAAGTAGTGTACTTCCAAATGCATAACAAAGTATGTTTATCCATCCATCGATCATTTATTGACGTGGAAAAAGAACAACTCCTTAGACTTTCATCTCACGCAGGCGTTTACTGGTCACGGAATATTTAGCGTTCCTATAAAGATGAGCCTCTCTTCTTGTATCGTTCGTCAATGTGATCCTAGCATACAACAAACAGTAAGACATTCTCTGATGGAGTGCATCATCCATGAAAACAGAACGTGTTCTGTGTTGTCGTCTGGGAGTCTCTGCAATTTTTTTGGGGGAGGACCTTCTTGAACTGTTGCTTAGTTCTGACAAGACTTAGATCATGATAATCGTTGGAAACACACACGCGGTTAACGAGGTTGAAATGGAATATACTCTTATGTTTTTTTATTGAAGGTATTGTGAAGACGGTTGTCGATTTTAATTTTGGCTCAATTTGTTTAAAATGGTTTAATTGAACATCGTTTTATATTCACTTTCCAGGAGATCCCTGAAGGAAACGACGTAGAATCTGATCCTTCTTCGCCCAACGTTGCTGTTTCCACTTCAGTGGCCAGTCAGAGGTTCATCCAACAGAGAGCTGCTCGTCCGCAAAGACTTAGGCAAGGAAGGGCACCAACTGCTGCCAAACTCAGGTGAGAAATAATACTCAGGTGAAAGGTTCTTAGTTACTAGGCTGTGCCCACCTCACAACGGTAGACAATTGACGTTTTTTTGTCCATTTTTGTGATTTTTTGACAAAGAAATGATGAAAAGTAAGTTTTAAAATTTGCTCTTTTCTGGACTTTTTATTTTCCTTTGATTTTCAAACAGTGGCGTGCTCCGATTCACACCTGTTGTGTATGAAGGACTTCAAATATCACCTCGAAAATTTTAAAGCATTTTGTTAAATATATTTACTAATGATTAAACACTTTCGCATCGGTTGTCGACATATGCCGTCAAAGATTCCCCGACCGTTGACATTGGTTGACGTGATATATCGTTTTGCTACTTTCAGTACATATTGTGACATCTACGGTAGGAAATTGGAAATGCAGTCGTACCCTTTATCAACCTACATGTATTATCTACATGAATCTGTAAAGCATGTAAATAAATATAGTAAGATTTCGTCACAGGAGCGACTTTTCTGTAAACCACATGTGTCAATGCCACCACATGTATGGATTTATAAAATGAAAGTTTGTTAAATATAAGAGTTTTTTATACATCATCTGATAGCTAAAGGATAAAAGAACCAATGTGATATATGAAAATAGGTCAGATAAGTACATTTATGCTTCAAATACTAGTTTTAAGCAAAAAAATGGTTTGAAAAATTCACGCCGTATTGACAGTATAATTTGCATTCCACCAAACCGTAACGAAAGGGTTAAATGAGTTGTTTAAATTAATTCCATAGTATAATTGTTTTTTTTTCGTTTCAGGGCTAACAACCTTCAGCAAGTAACCAGTCCCATCTTCACATACAACCAGTTTGGCCAACTTGTCAGGATCTATTAAAATAATAAAATAAAAACTCCCTTTACATAAAATACCTGTTAATTTTGATACGAAAACCTTTACAAGTGAAAATATTTTTTGAAAAATTTACAATACGATTTTTTTGTAGTTTGAAAATAAAAATGATTTGCGCCATTAATATTTTTACACATTGTTAAATAAAGCACCAGGCGTCAAATATATTTAATTATTTACTTAAAATAGTTATTTACTTAAAAATAATACATATATGAAATGTCTTACTAAAATGATATTTAAATTATATAACTTATATTTTTATGTATTTTATATAAAATGTAATAATAATTCATATTATTAATTATTATAAATGATGTTTTTTTAAATATTAATGTTTTCTTATATATGTAAGAATTGTATGTAAAAAGCCAATCTTTCCAATGTTTTATGTTTTTTCTACAAAAAATTTATATTTTTTTTCCAAAATTGATTTTGTTTTTTTAAATAAAATATACAAATAATAATTATTGTTTTTTAATATTTTTCTTCCACAATCCTATCAGTGAAGTCGTTCATTTCATAGTCATCACTAAACTGGTACTACGATATAGTAAATGCGATATAAATAAGAATAAACAACATTTTTATGTTTTAATGGTGTTTCTACACCATTGTTTTTATTCATTACTAATAAATATTACAATTTGTACCAATTATACATTTATATACAATAGTCGTGATAATATATATTATTTTATGATTGTATTCTTACTATACAAAATATCAAAAGTATTAAAAAAGATTTAATTTAATAAGCCATCTATTGTATTTTTATAAATGCTTTATAAAGATAAAGCAAAGATGCAAACCTTTATTGTATAAGTATGACTTTTAAATCACAGATGTCACATTTTTTAAAAGTGTTTCTGATATTTTCTTATGTACATTTCGAAAATAAAATAATAACATTATCATTTTTTACCGTTTAAGAATGGCCGTGTCGTCATAAATACAATATATAAAATATTGTATCCATTAATTTTCAAATATAAAAAAAATAAACTTATATCCTATTTTCACACAAAGATTCGTTGAATACATTCATACATATTATTAGAGATCGACAAAAAATAAATATATAAATACGTATTTTTTAAATAAGAATTTTGGAAGAAAAAAAAATATTCCATATTTTTCTTTTTAAATAATAAAAGTAATATATTGTCTCACTTCAAATCAGATGCATACTTTTATAAAACTAAAAACGTATCATAGCCCACAAATTAAATTAAATTATAGTGATTTTATGCTCCACGTAAAACGAGAGAATACTGTTAAACGAATATCAAAATTCGCAGTTACAAAATATATATAAAAAAATGTAAGTTGTACGCACTCCTAAAACTCGCTTTTGTAACGCGGCGTCTCGCTCGTACGCTTTTCGTCAATAGGAATAAATTAAGCACTCTAAAAGTATTAATATAAATGAACTATGTACAATACAGTAGAGGCCTGTTTTACGCAGATTTTTTTAAATTACTTTTTTCCTTAATTTTGAAGAGCATATTTTGATTGCAGTCGCTTAACTCCGATGATGAATGTGATGTCGCGTTGACAATGATGTTTCTGCGAAGAGTTGTGATGTTTCTTGATGGTTCTTGATCTGTACCTCTTCCAGAAGTTGGTGGCGGTTCGTGAATGATGTTGGCTGGATGTTGGGGTGCTCAGTAAGGTCCCTGGGGTCCTCCGGATGGGTATCCACCGTTGGCAGGCCCTCTGGGGTATCCTGCGCCGACATCTTCGTAGGTGATCTTGGGTCTGTATCCCTGCTCGTCGGCTTCGTAGGTCACGATCTGTAATACAGTGAAAAAAACATATATTAATAATATTATTAATTGTTGAACTATCAGGAATGCAATTAATGCAAAGAATTTGCTATGTATTGAGAGTCAGACTATTCAATCGAGAGTTTCATATATCATGGCGTGGATGTCACTGAGATCGCCTGTAGAAAAAAGTCGCTACAAGTCTTGGAAAAGCTCAAACATTTTTCAACTGTTTTTTTTTTCAATTTTGTTTTTTTATTGCTTTTAAAAGTATGAAAAAAATATGTTTATTACTATCCCGAAATAAGCAAGAAATAATATATTAAATATAGGTAAGCAAGGAAATCATCAAAAAGTTTTAATGCTCACACTAACGAATTGTTTATCTAAACAAATTTATAATGTTCGTATCTGAACTTGGCTTCCCTTGCGTGGAATATATCAACTTCATACGCAATATCTCCTTAAAAAATGCCACCTATACAGCTCCTGTATTATCTACGAGTATATGTACGATAATATATATACGACTACGAATCTTGGTATCTCACTAATGCAGCCGTATAAAGGGTTTTGCAAGCAGGTTGATAATTGGATTGCAATTGATCGACTTTGTGAAGAATGATGAGGCAAGGTAAGAGACAATACAGCCTTTATTTAATACGACGGTAAATACCTGTATTTTGAGAGTTACTCAAAAAGTTTGGCCTCTCATCTTATGACGCCTTTTCATGTGATGGTGGCAAATAGCAGACTGTATGACATTATCTGATACAGTGCATCATCCATGAGAATAAAAACATATTTTGTGTTGTTGCCTGAGAGCCTTTAACCTATTTGAACTACTGCATTAGTTCTGATACTCCCTTTCTATTAAATTACATCGTCGAAATATGGATATGAAATATATTTGAAAAAGTAAGGGTTTTATTTATACCTGTTTCCTGCCATCGGGAAGGAGCACGTAGTACTCTCCTTCAGCACGGTCTCCTTGTCTGGATTCCTTGTGGCCGAAATCATTTCCTGATTGCTCGTCCTTGACCATGTATTCGAAGTTGTAGTTGGCGGGTTCCTGAGAATAAAAAAACAAATCCTTAGGTTAATTTAGGTAAGTTTAGGTTAGGTTAGGTTAGGTTATGCGAGACAGCCAATGCACCAGTTGTCCTGTGCAACAAATATCCTGTGTACCAGACGTCCTGTGCGCCCCACGTCGTTACCGATGAGTCAAAGAATTGTCAGGGAACGATAGATCGTGACACCTATCGGCTTAAAATAACACTTTGTCTAAGTAATAATGTTTTTTTTATGTCGGATCGCATTATCATCAAAAACTTTCAGAGAAAGCAATCCATCATTGAGAAATTTTACTAATTGCCTTATAAAACGGAATATCATCGCCTGATAATGAAACTATTTAATCATGTTGGAATTTGGAGATAAAAAAATATGGTTTTAATGAAGGCGTACGTCAGTTACGTACTAAGATCAAACTTTATATCAAAGAAATCTAATTACAGTACTTCGTCATCATGGTTATAAATCAATGATCGTTGCATTAAACGAGTATCTTTTATTCTCTTTGCCAAATGCGTTTAAACAATGACAGTAAAATACTTGTGTAATTTACTTGTAGATTAGTGAGTCATTCATAATGTGTGATATCAGCTCGATATAGCCATTGCAGGCTGGTGCCAAAAACGTCGATATAAAATCTTTCGTCTCTTATTTTTGTTCGCTCGTCGGATATGTGTCGCTATCTTGGTTGTTTTTACAGAAGACAATTCGTCAAAGGGCCAACCGGTGATAGAAGAGAGCTGCGGTGTTACAAAGCGCCACGTCTCAGTTCAGCTCGGCTCTCAACGGAGGTGGATCGTTGATTGTCCGTGGCCTGAGCCGAATATCAAAGTTTATTAAATTTTTAACTTGAATATATCTCAATGTGCTTGTAAAAAAGTCTGTGTGTTGTTCATCTGCTCCTCATACGTCCACCAAGTGTGTACTTAAGGAAGAACAACGTGTTATTTATCGTTCTTCCTTAAGTAAAGGGGATGTTATTTGATATACTAGTAAGTATGGAAAATACGTTGAAAAATATCAAATGCAGATTTCATTTTAGTGTAAAAAAGAATTGAATAATTTTGTTGTTATTCAAAGTCAGCTGAAATTCAATAATTCTCATTTATAGTGATTTTATGTTGGGAGTCTCAAATATTTTGTATTTAATGTTGCATAGCGCCTCAAGTTGAGACGCCTCTTAGGACAAAATGGTCAGGAGTATCGTGGTATGTAAATATATTTACTTATTTTCTATTTGGGATCAATAAAAATTTAACAAATCAAGAATCATGAAAATCGGTCAAGCCGTTCTTGAGTTATAAATGGTGTAATCTATCACGACTTTCTTTTATATATAAAGATGTGTCGTGTGTTTTATATTTATATTTTTTGATACTCACGTTGTACTTGTCATCGTTTCCTCCTGGATATCCTTGGTTAGCGGGCAGGTACTGGTTGGAAGGTGCTCCATAGCTCTGGGAAGGCTTTGAAGGAGCGCCATAGCTCTGGGAAGGCTTTGAAGGAGCGCCATAGCTTTGAGAAGGCTTAGAACTGTAACAAATAACATAAATATTACATTTGAGACATGAGCTTTGTGACAGTTATTTTATTTTCTAGATAAAAACTTCGCCAAGAAGAGAGGAATTTTAAAAGTAAACTGCAGACGCAGGCATTCGAACCAAGAATCTTCCATACTCCATGTTCAATTCTTTACCCAACGCAGATTGCTTTAGCAAAGCTCATAGAGTAAAACGTTAAAAAACTTTTTAGCATTTATTGTATTATTATTAGATGGTACCTAATCTAAATGAAATCAACATTTAGTGTTCAAAACGTTATTTTGAACCTAAATATTTTGTATTAAACATCCAAAAGTCTTTAAGGTAATTCTTAGATGGAATCTGTGAAATCATACAGTCGGGTACGACACAGACCATTTTTGCCACTCTATGTAAATTGAAGGGGATCAAAGTCCAAAACAAAAAGTATCGAGGAATTTGCGGTGTATGAAAGTCAATGTATTAATATTGATAAGGAATGCTTACGCATCGATATTAAGCATTGACCATCCCAATAATCAGCCACTCTATGTAGATTGAAGAGATCAAGGTCCAAAGTGGTGTCGAGGAATTTGCGGCGTATGAAGTTTAATGTATTAATGTTAATTTTATAAATGCTTACTCAGGTTGTAGACTAGTATCAAATAAATTAGTATCAATACAACTCCAGTCTTTGGATTTATCCTCAGTGCCGGAACCTTGGTATTCCGGCATCATCATTTAAGATGATGCCGTCATTTCGGGATCGCAACCTCGGTTACGGAACATTTACTTGTCCATGTTTGTCTTTATGCTACATTATATTGCCAGTACTTTTGTCATCTTTATGTAATGTATTTATATTCCATTGTCCGATAATTTGTTATTATGGAACCTCTGTGATACTTGAAACTGTATTCCGTTACTAAATAAATAAATAATATATTATGTTACTTTAATGTATTATTTACAGATGCCGCTTGTTCTAAAGTAGTGTAATAGTATTAATAAATAAATAGCCAATAAAGAGTGATACTTACTAAATAAATAGACTGTCGGTAACTAATAATGTAAAAAGCTTGTGAATAAATGTTGACTGATTGAATCATAAAAACAATAATATAACTACTCTGAATATATACTATAGAGACATCTATCGTTATATGATGTTAATAATGGTATATATATACGTCAGGTTTTGCGTATCTACCCAGGCAGAGAATGGTCGTGTGGATCGTGGTTCGAATCCCGCGTCTGCCGATATTTTTTCTGAATGAACTGATGCGTATAAAAATTTGATGTATGTGTGTATTTAATAACTAATAAATAACCATTTAAAAACTGCTTACCTGAATCCAGAAGAGCTGGAAGATCCATGGGAGCCACTGCTAGGGGCGCCGTACGACTGAGAAGGAGCTCCGTACTGTTGGGAAGGAGAATTGCTGGGCGCTCCATAAGATTGAGAAGGTGCACTAGGGGCTCCGTAGGATTGGGAAGGAGCACTGGGAGCTCCGTAGGATTGGGAAGGGGCACTTGGAGCTCCGTAGGATTGGGAAGGAGCACTGGGAGCTCCGTAAGATTGGGAAGGAGCACTAGGAGCTCCGTAGGATTGGGAAGGTGCGCTAGGAGCTCCGTACGATTGGGAAGGAGCACTGGGAGCTCCGTAAGATTGGGAAGGAGCACTTGGAGCTCCGTAGGATTGGGAAGGAGCACTGGGTGCTCCGTATTGCTGAGAGGGTGAACCACCTCCTCCACTTTTGTGGCCTCCTTGGCCCCCTCCTTGACCTGGAGGGATGTAACGGTTGCCCACTGGAGGTTCTCCTGAAGATATCGCCACCATACAGACAAGCAATGACACGCAACCGTAGAACTGTGGGTACAAAAAAAATTATCACTTGAAGGTATCACATATGATATAGAAGTACATTTTAATGTATTGTTTGAATAACAAGGCTTAGGTTAGGCTTGGTATTGGGTGGATAGTTATTTTTAAATTTTTCAAATCTAACCTTAATCTTGTCGTGTCTGACATGACGAATTTCGTACCGTTTCAGAATCAAGAAATGTTGTGTCAACTTATCTTAGCTGATGTTTTAATTTTTATTATGTTCAAATCCGTAACAGAGATGGCATTGTGTGCTAAATGATAATGCATACAACGCCATCTACTGGAACTCTCATAAATCTAAAAAGCAGTCCCAAAAAAATGTATGAAAAAATTAATTTCTTGACTTGATTGTGATTTTCTTTCAGTGTTTAAATAATAATTATTTTATTCAGGATCGGGGAAATCAAATCTTTATTAAAATTAAATGCGAATTAAGCTTCAAAAACAAGTTCTTTTGATTTGTGCTCTGCTCCTGGATTCTTCCTTCACGCCTCAACATGATGAACCCATGTCTTATCGGCTTTTTAAAGACAATCAATCATATCAATTTATATAGACAACTCAAGGGTGCCAATAACTTGATAACACGGTTTAGAAATTGTAGATAGCATAGCAGTTCTTGGGTGAAATTTCAATAGTCTAAAGCTCCATTTGAAAGAGACGACGTAGATATAAAATATGTTAAAGTAAAGATATCACTTACCTTCATTATATTTTTTGTATTCTTTACAGCTTTTCAGGAAATTATCTGAAACAAACAAAAACTTAAATATTCACAGTATTTTGAAAGCTAAATATATGATTTAAGTATTATATATAACGCTTAAACACAAACTTTTTTAGTTTTTTGTTGTTGTTAGGTGTTCCATTTTCTTTTTTACAAGATATGAGAATAATAATTTAAAATTATTTCACGCGTCTTAATTATCTCAAAATAAATTGATTACAGTAAAAGTATTCATCATGGCCGGCGGGTATAGCTCGATAGTCAAAGCGTTTGCTTGACAAGCAAAAGGTCGTGGGTTCGATCCCCGATGGAGATTGAAAAAAAACTATTTCTGAGGTCTTAAATACCCCGGTTGGTGTGAATGTCATCTCTCACCCGTAAAATGCTGGTTATAGCTTATTAATTAAAATTTGTGGTAGACGAAAGTCGTCCCGTGAAGACCACCCATTTATAGTAAATTCCTGTAATAATAAGGATGATGCATGAATGACGGGCTGTAGTTAATGACGTTGGCGGATCAACCACTCCACATGCAGCGCTTAACCATATGTAACATGGTAAAGCGTCCACAGATGCGACTTCAGCATCACTATCACCATCTGTCAGTATTCTCTTGTATGTGTTTACATAAAAAACAATGAGAAAAGAAGTAAATATTTTAAGTGATAATAAAAATGTAAGTAAAAGTAAATTCTTAATCCACTCTTTGTTAACAATTTAAAAATATTTGTATCACTTTTTTGATTGCCAGACAAATAAAATTCTAATTTGATAAGTGTGGGAAATTTTAAGTCGCTATTAAATATAGTGTCTCTAAAAGGTAGAATCCGAAACGAGGATATTCGAAGAAGACCTCAATTAGTGGAGGCTACACGACGAAATTGACACACTCAAGTGGCAATGTGACATATCTGTCGAAGAGATGACGGTCGATGGGAAAAAAAGCTGTTTAGTTAGTGTCCAAGAACTGTCAAATGAATTGTTGGTCGATACGATGCGAGATCGACTGACTTTAGCAAAAGAATAGTGAGAGTAGCCTGGATGCGAAGCGAGGAGAATCGAGAATTATGGAGATTCACGCGGGAGGTCTTCGTTCAACAGTGGACGGACGCTGCTGATGATGATGTGAAGCGATGTGGTAAGAAAAAAAAGTTTTTTCGTTAGTATAACTCATTGAAATGAATTAAATTTGCCTATAAATATAATAATTAAAAAAAAATACAAGTTAAAACGAATCGTCTTCAATAAACTCAAAAATTACGCAACAAATTCTTTAATTTTTATTAAATATCTGCAACCGACAATTAAATCTGTTTTAATTACGGTCGTTAAATTAGATAAATGTAGTGTTTCATTTTTAATAGGTCTATAAAAAACATTAAGATCATTTTTATAAGCAGAAGACGTGGTTATAATTAAGTATAAGACATGCGTAAGAATTAAAAAAAAAGTTGTTCGGAATACAATTTTTTACGCAACAGAGAAATTAATGTTTTTTTTTAAAACTGAGAACTTTACACTAATAGACACACTCAAATGGTAATGAACAGGACATGTCTGTCGAAGAGACGACGGTCGATGGGGAAGAAAAGTATTGGAGAACTGGCAAACGAAACGTTGGCCGACCCCTTGCAAGATGGACAGACGACACAAGAAGAAAAGCGGGAGTGACCTGGATGCGGAAGGCAGAGGATCGAAGAGGATGGAGTCTCGTGCTGGAGGTTTACGTTCAGCAGTGGACGGATACAGGCTGATGATGAGAACTTCACACTAACGCCGTAAAATAATTATTTATTAAAATAGTTGATATAGCAAGGTTTGCTTAAGAAACATATTGAATGATTCTACACTCTAGTCATATTTTATATGAAAAAAAAAATGTTGCAGATGCACCACGTTCTAGAAGAACATTTGAAGATGATGAAGATACAATAAAAGCGTCTATTTATGCGATCCGGTAAATGACAGCTTGCGACATTAAAATGATTTTGACCGTTATGGTCATATTTGAAACGTCTCGGTTAAAAGGTTCGTTAATTACGAAATTAATTTCCGAACTACCTTGTAAATGAATTGATCAACTTATCAATTAATGTTAAATCAAATGACCTGATTTTTTCAAAATAGATGTTTAACACGTAATTAAAAATAATTACGTGATAAAATTAATCGGTTTGATTACGTAACATGTATTAATTATTGTTTTTTAGAGCATGGATGAGCAAATTTTTCAAATCATTAGACAAACACGAATTGAGCTTTATGACCAAATGATCCAAATTTACTGAAAAAAAACTGACTATCAAACACTTAAAAATGCCTCTGATATATACTTGTAGATACCATATTTTCAAGGCTCTACACTTTCGTCTATAAGCTTTCATATAAGACCAAATAGTTCAGGCATAGAGCATCGTGCTAATCATAAAATAGGATTAAATGTTTTGATTAAAAAAAAACAAAATAAGTACACCAATTCCTGTTCTAGAGGTCGTTAGGTTATATATATATATATAATATTCTCTGATGTATTGTGACAAGTCTTGAACAATGTCTAGTGAGTGAACCGAGTGGCGAAAATTTGTGGAACCATATGCTCCAGATATGGTTTGGTTATATATTTTTATATATATGTAAAAAATAATTATTTAAAATGTTTTTAAAAAACCAATGAATTTGGCAACCAAAATTACAAAAAGAAGCTTTGCTCAAATTTCGACAAAGTCGATATAAGGGGTTCGCCATCTAACGTTTTTTTTTTCAACTAGTGTTTATTTCGTGAATGGTAACACTTAGCTCATATCTGTTTTGACAGATAATAAGTTTTATCTTTCCGCTAAACGAATATGGTTGTTTATATGCTTGAACAATGCTGAAAAATATTGCGACATTACTTTGAAAATCAGGCCATTTTTCTTCAAAAATGAGCAAGGAGCGGCCGTTACAGTCAATGACGATCGTTATTAGGCCATTTTTGTTTACAAAAATTGAAGACGAGGATATTGGCAACATTTTGTTTCAACATGACGGCGCTACGTGCCACACAGCCGAAGCTACACTCGATGTTTTGCGACTCATTTTCAAAAAAAAAAAAAAATATTTGGCGGACCCGTTATGTCGTAAATAAAGTCGTAAAATCTTACTCTAAAAAACTTTTTTAATGATCACATTTTGTTTAAGAAATTCCACCAAGAGTTTTGCATTGAAAATTGTTGAACGAATTGAAATCTGAATTGTTTACATGAAATATTTTGCTGAAAGCTCGTTCAAAAGCTTTTTTAATGCCTCAGATATTTAATATAAAATAATATAACTGATTATTAAAAATAACTTAAGCTTAAATACTCGTGTAATGTAAAAAAACTACAGACACGTCTCTGTAAGTGTAGTAATGCAGGGAACAGTATTTTGAAGAATTTTGAGAATTTTTACACATCCGATAAACGTGTATTTTTTTCAGAAAATACGCATATTTGTTGTAATATACTATGTAAAATTGAACTTAGATAAGTTACTTTAAATTAACTCATGTAATTAAGTACAAGATAACAATTGCATAGATAATAACTTCATATCTTGTTTTAACATGGATAACATTAAGCACTATTTATTATTTTGCTGGAATACCGCAGTTTCAATAAAATAATAAACAGCACTCTATGTGATCCATTTTAAACAAAGTAGAAACTTTTTTTTCCAATGTTTTCAGCATTCACTTTGAGATCCATTATGAATATTTATTTATTTAACTTGTTTTTAGAGGGATCACGTAAGATCTTACGTAAAAACTATTTATCAGTTAATATTTGAAATGCATATCAAAGTTAATGCCAAAAATAAGAAAAAAAAACTATTTGCAACGGTATATAATAAAGTTGTTTCATGAAAGCTCACTTAAAGAACTTTTTTCAAAATAATCGTAAAACTCAGTAAGTTTGTTGTTTTTAAAATTAAAATAATGAATTTTTTGAAGTTTTATTTATCTATACGTTTACCAGTTTCAGTGATATCGCGCTTTTTACAGGACAAACTTGAAAATAATCATAGTTAAAATCAAAACATAAAACCTTGATTTGTCTTACGTTAGTCCTAAAAAAGATGTGATCTTACGGAAAGTAGATGAATTAGTAATTTAATTCAGTGGCTTAATGTTTCAAGCCAAAAAACAAGTTTTTTTTTTAATCATTTTTTATACTCTTTTCAAATTTAAATTTCGTATAAATATACAACGATCACTGATATTTAAGTACAAGTAAACTTTAGAATATTTAACTAAATTTAAATATTTAAATAAATAATTTAAATAAACTGACTGTTGCACCACGTGATGCTGTTCAGAGACGATCACTGGAGACTGATTGTGGGTGACTGATGATGAACTAGATCACTCGCCGAGTTTTTATACCGAGATGTGATGATACTGTTGCGCAAGTGATTGGACCGTCGGCCTCCGGGCTTGCTGGTGATGCAGACGAAGGTAGGAGATGGCAGAAGAGGCAGAGGACCAGAGCATCGCTTGGAGACTCTCGTCATGTTATTTGAACGGCACGTGTCGAGGAGAGAGCATCTTACATACGAGCATAACAAGACATTGATACAAAGCAAAAAAAAAGTGTTATTCTAGCGATTTTTTAAAGTTAATTATTTGTTAATACAAACGAGTATAAAAGTACTATAATAATGCAATATGAATAGATTAATGCACAATTAAATAATTGTCATTTTCTTAAACATTTAGATTACGTTGTATGTTTAAAAACACGAGAAGAGAGCATTTTGCATACGAGCATAACAAGACATTGATACAAAGCAAAAAAATAGTGTTATTCTAGCGATTTTTTAAAGTTAATTACTTGTTAATACAAACGAGTATTAAAGTACTATAATTATGCAATATGAATAAATTAATGTATTATTAACTAAATTGTATTTTATTGAACATTGAGACTACGTTTGATGTTTAAAAATACGTTTTTAAAATACTTTTTTGACAGTAAAAATGTGATTATCGTTTTCTTAGATTTGATACAAATTACACTTTACACAAAAAAGTGGTTGTTTTTAAGCGTTTTTTAGATAACAATTAGTTAACAAGTATATAAATGTTTTTACAATATTATATGAATTGATTAATGTGTAATTGAATTGAATGCATTTAAAAAAAATTGAGAATACGTTTTGTTTAACATCAAGGTTATCAACTGACAATACTTGGTGCAACTGCATAATTATAATTTTAAATTAATTCTAATAAACAAATTAAATAGTTTTGATTCACATTTATTTTCAATGAAGATTATTGAACAAGAAATATTGAAGATGGTCTCCAGGGAAGCAAAAACATGTAATCATTTAAAATAAATCTTAATTTATTAATTTTTTAATTAAAATTATTTTAAAATGATTATACGTTTTATGTTCAATAACGTTTTAAAAGTACTTTTTTGATAGTGTCATGTTTGTTTTTTTGTCGAGCGATAATTCATTTTTGTATTTTATATTATATTATTACACTGTGTACATTAAAGAGGTTTTTTAATTTTAAATTATACGATTTTGTTTGATGTTTAATAATACATTCTTAAAATATATGTCAGCTTAAGTGTGATGATCATTTTGATAGTTTATTTCGATTGAAAATTCATCGTGGAACTTTATAATAGCTTAGAATGTGTAACTTTAAAAAAAAATGTTTAAAATTTTACTATTTTACTATTTTATTTAAGACATGTTTTGGAATAACTTCCTTGGTTTTCACGGCCAGATTTGGTATAGTATTATTTTAGGCCTGCGTGGCGAATTATTTCCTTGCCATATATTATGGGCATTGCATGGGTCTTCTTCACGGTAGACAACCCTGAAGAAGACGACTATTGTCCACAAAAAAGTCTTCGATCCTGAAGAAGAAGACTTTTTCTCACAAAAGTCTTGAAGAAGAACCCTGCAATGCCGGTTGGAATATTGAAAGGAAATAATTTTCCACACACGGAAAAACCCAAAAGTCACATTAACGGTACATTAATTACGTGAGAGTGGCTTCTCTCAGCAATGCCGAATCATGTCGTTAGTAAGCACGTGAATTTATTTGTATTTTATTTTTAAAATTGTATCTTTCTTTAAAGTATTTTTTTCTAACGAGAAAATGTAAAAAACGTATATCCTACTAAATTTGTTATTGTGTAATATTGTAACATTAAGGTTATCAACTGACAATACTTGGTGAATCTTCATAATTATAATTTTAAATTAATTTTAATTAAAAAAAAATTAAAATATTTAGTTTTTATTCACATTTATTTTAAGCAATTACATATTTCGGCCTCCCTGGAGACCATTTTAAATAAGTAATTATGTATGTAAACATCTAATCGTTTAAAATAAATGTGAATCAAAACATAATATTTTAAATTTTTTAATTAAAATTAATTTATAATTATAATGTAATATATTGTTATAGAGTATTTAAATTTGATTTCAGCGTCAAATTTTACTTAATATCGTGTAAAAATAAAAAAGTATCACGATTTTGCTCTTTTTAGGTTTAATACAAAAAATTATGTAAATAAGAGCTTTTAAAAAATAAATTATAACAAAATTAATAACTGTAAATTTTCAACGCCATCAATTAAGTAATTTTTTTCTTGAGTAAGCGATTAAGGCGTTAGATAACGACACACGTATATATAAATTAAAAACTACTTAAGTCCTCTTTAATTCTATAACGTGATATTTTAATTATAATTATAAATTAATTTTATTAAAAAATTAACAAATAAAAATATTAAGTTATGATTCACATTTATTTTTAAACGATTATTGATATATTGAAGATGGTCTCCAGGGAGACCGAAACATGTAACCGCTTAAAATAAATGTGAATCAACAGTAAATATTTATAATCTGTTAATTTTTTAAATTGAAATTAATTTATGATTATAATTATGCAGTTTCACCAAGTATTGTCAGTTGATAACCTTAATGTTATTGATATTTAACTGTTAATTTTTTTTACATAGTATGTGAGTGGACTTAAAATTTCATATTTTTTAAATAAATTCAGTTTGTTCCTTAGTACTTCAGCTCTACTCATGTTTATATATATATTATTTTGTAGTTTGATAATATTTGTAAGTAAGTGTTTTTGATTTGATTTATTAATGTTTTTCGTGTTGTTTTTTTTCTTGCTACTCTTTCAAGGTCATTGACACTAAATGTGTCAATAAATTTACAGGGCCACACTTTTATGTAAATACATCAATAATGAATTAAGATGTTAAAATATTTTGTAATGTTATTGAAGGAAATAAATAATTAAATAAATAATTGTCCAAAATTTAAGTTAAATTGTGTATCCGTGGGTTATCCGTAAGATAAGGTTCCCAGTGATTTTTCACAGTGTAAGACATGTTATGTCCATGAATGCGTACATTTTTGGAAAGTTCAGACTTTTACCTATTTGTCCACGTCAGAGGTCGTCAACCTTTTTATGCCTAGCGCCCACTTTTGCCTATTTTTCATAGTAAAATTTCCTTACCGCCCACCAACCTCGCTGTATTTCAAATCAGTATATGGGTGAAAAAAAATCTAGAAGGAATTGTAGTAGATTTAAAAACGCCCACCGCCCACCACGGAAGTCCGTATCGCCCACTAGTGGGCGGTACAGACCAGTTTGACAACCCGTGGTCTACATAGTCGCCACTGAGGTCAATGTATTTTCGTATGCGGTATACGAGCTTTTTTTCAGGGTTTATTATTTTTTTATGTTGTTTTTTTTTCTCTTTTTACATATAAATTAAATTGTATATATTTGAAGAAAATGATGTCAGTTTCACATAAGTACATTTCAAAAATATATTATAATAAACAATATATAATATATGTCGACCAAGAACTGGCAGCTTCCAAAGTTCCTTCCTTAATGCCACCGGTAAGCTATAGAATGCTCTTCCAGCGTCTGTTTCCTCCTTCCTACAATCTGGATCTCTTCAAGAAACAGATAAATATACACTTACAATCTCCCCAACCCACACACAAATACGAACACAACACACGTTTCCCGCATGCAGCGTCCAGCCTCCCTGGCTGAGCGTCATAGAGTGCACTGGTCTTGACCGGTTGTGCTCTCCTGCATGCGTTTACATAAAAAAAATATATAGTTCCAATAAAAATTATAAATATTTACTATATTTTTATTTTTAATAAAATTAAAATTATCAACTGACAATACTTGACGAAACTGCATAGTTATAATTTAAAATTAATTTCAATTACGAAGTTAACATTTTTTTTTAGTTTTGATTAATATTTATTTTTAATGATTACATTTTTAGGCCTCCCTGGAGACCTCATTTATTGAAGATGGTCTCCAGGGAGGCCGAAACATGTACACGTTTAAAATAAATGTGAATCAAAACTAAATATTTTTAAATTGTTAATTTTTTAATTGAAATTAATTCAAAATTATGCAGTTTCACCAAGTATTGTTAGTTGATAATCTTAATGTTATTAAAATAGCTACATCTATATTATACTTAAATTCGCTGAACTATTAAATTCTTTTTTTGCTAATAAAAAAAGAAAAGTACAACAAAGCAAAAATCCTTTTTGTATTCTGTTTAGAGGTATTTTTTTATATTGCTATTTTCCTATATTTTTAATTTTTCTTTAATCGGTAATTACCCAATAAATACAATATTATAATTTGTATTTTTTAATATTATAAATAAGGATATACATAAAGATTTTTTAAAAATATATGAAACTTATAAATCATCAATATAAATTATTGTTTTAATGGGTGTTTTCTTATTTGACCGAATATTATGTTTTTTTTTCTTATAAATACATTTTTATGGATAAAAGTAATGTATATATAAACTATTTAGGTAAAAATATGTTTGTTTACAAGTATTATATGTATATGATATTAAATATATAAAAGAATGAGTAAAAATGGAGCTTTTATTTCGTATTATCATAGTAATATTGTAACATAAATCTTTTCTTCAATCCCTCTGGCTTGTGTCGTCCTGGAAGGCCGTCGTAACTATGTATAAAATGTACTGTCAGTTCTGCCTCCCGGCGCTGCGCCAAATACTCGTATTTATAATTATATTATGGATATTAATTATCATATTTCGTTTTAGTAGGTATATACAAACACAATCGAAAATACAATTATCTATACCCCAACACTGGTTTTCGCAGCAATATGAGTTGGCCTTCTACATGCGTCAGATATTATACATATTTTTTTACAAATTGCCGTATTTTTGCTAATTTATAACAATATTTATATATTTTTTATGATTTTGTTTTTATTGTGATCTTCTTCGTAGTATCAATCCGGTGGATTGGTTTGCAGCAACAGAATCTTGCATCTCGATCTCCATTCCTCTCGGTCCTCCGCAACCCTTTTCAGCTCAGCATAAGCGCTACAGTTCATGTCCTCGAATACTTGCTGCAAATACTCCCGTCTAGGGCGCCGTTCTGCAGTAATGTTTGAACATTCCAGGTGGCATATCTTGTTGGCTGAAGGTTTTTCTTATTTGTCTTGGTTGTTTTGTCTCGAGCAGTCCCCACCCGGAGATCCGATTGGGGATATATTTATTGTGATATATTAACCTAAATAACTAATTATTTATAAGAAGAGAGGCTTTTGTTAATGTTGATAAAATTAATATAGGTAGCGAACGTTTGTACAACGTTATATCGGACGATATCCAGCACAGGGCAATAAATGTGTCACAGGGTTCTTCCTACGTTGAACAAACTATAATTTATAATTTCCGATAGCCTCCTTCTTCCTCGTAGTATCAATCTGGTGGATTGGTTTGCAGCAACAGAATCTTGCATCTCGATCTCCAAGCAATCATTATTTTGCTGATACATGGGATGTCTTTTAGACCTTTAATGTGGTATTTTCCCCTTTATTTCCACATCCTAATGCCGTTGACCATAAAGGTTCATCCGCCTTAGGAGAGCATTTACTCCCTCCAGGACAATAGAGTGCCCTAACCAGGACCTGATGAGGTTAGCTGGGTGTTAACTTATTCCGGCCAACATTCGGTAGCCTTCTAAGAAGGTGAAAGTCCGAGGACTTGAAGAAAAGGCGACTGTAGTTCATTTTCTCCTGCGACAAATGAAGAACGTGTTCCTATCAAGTATACCTTCATCTCTAGACCCACCGTAGTAAAGAAATCTGACGTGTTTGCTCACTCACCTAGTCATTCCTCACAAAATCGAATCATCGTACCCCCAGTACTCTACGAAGGTATCTGCTTTTCGAACCCATTCTGCGGTTTCATAGGCTATTTGTGAGATGTCAAGAGTTGCAGCCGTTGCATGATAAAGACGAACGTTATAACTCTATCGTTCTCGACCGCTCGTACTGTTTTTCTGACTTCAAAACTAATAACCGATAAATTGTACTTAATTTGACAATGTTTATTTTTGTATTAGTTTAGTAGATTAGTAGATAGTAGTAGATTTTTTCATATTTTTTCTCTCTTAAATTGCTTAGCGTACATAGAATGTACTCGGCGAAACTGCGAGAGGCAGAGTGATCATGTGCTTTTAAGGGAAACATTAGATATCAAGAGAAAAAACGTAAACCATAAGTCACCACTTTTAGAAAATAATAAATACAACAAAACGAAAATTAAATGTCTATGTTTTAAGACAATCAGATAAACTGTACAAACGTTACAATTTAACAAATGATTAAGCGCGAGGTCGTATTTAGTGGAAAAATATATAAAATTGGCTATACAGGGAGCGGCAAAAGAAGCTGACGGTTTTAAATCAAAACAATGATGAAAACCGTCAGCTTTTTTTGCCACTTCCTTTAACTTGAAGCCTATTGATTGTTACTCGTGTGTCGAGAAAAAGATATGTAAGCAATGACCGCAGACCTTTAAATAAAAAATAGAAAGAGAGTTATATTGATTATAAAATCCCCGTTACTTAAGCAAATGACTTCAAGTCGCCGAGATGGTTATCAGGACGTATGGTGGACGGATGAGGAGCAGATGAGCAACACAAATACTATTTTAGAAGCATGTGGAGACATATTTCGGTAAAGGATTGACAAACGTTATCTGCCCGGGGCCACTTACAAGGATGTGTTTCACACCAAGGGCAGACGCAGACTGATGACTGCGGCAGCTGCGACAGCGCAGCGCCGTAACTAACCCAGTGGCTACTTAGAGAACTCATGGCGAACCAATGACAGACAGCCACTTAAAGATCTAACGGCGATGACAGGACTTGGACAACCAAAATGGTGACACATGCGTTTACGACGAGCGAACAAAAATGTGAGAAGAAAGATTGCACATCAAGGTTTTCGGCACCAGCCTGCAAGGGCTTTATCGAGCATATATTAATGTAATGTAACTGTTGGAATATTTATATGGGTTGTCATATTTGGTGGGAAAAAATAAAATAAAATGCATTTGCTTATATTTTACAACGTGAGGTTGTCTTCCATCACGATTTTTATTCATTAAAAATAAATATTACATGATTTGTACCAAGTATTCATTTTATACAGAAGTCGTGATTATATTCAACACATCTCAAATAATTATTAAGCCATTAAACAATACAAAAATACATAACTGAAAAAAGTGACATTTATTTTTTTCACATTGAAGCTCAAGTTTACCAAAGAAACAAACCATTTGCTATCAACTTATATTTGTAAAACATAGATGGAATGCAATATTATTGATTTTCAATTAAATAAATTGTATCGTAATATATAAATCAATGTTATGTCGATGGGAATGTAATTATTTTTCTTTTTTTACTTGTATTTTTATATGTTTCATGATCTTAAATTATTCAAAAGTATAAATACAATCATTTTTAACCTTAAGGAATGGCCTTGTCGTCGATAAACGTAATATTTTAAAATATTACATTTATGTAAATTAATAAAATAAAAATAATAATATATATTTACATAAGCCTCGTTGCATTCATAACCAAAAAATCATTTATATATATATATATTTCAGAGATCAGTATATAAATATATATATACATACATATATTTAGTAAAACAGAATTATTGTAAATAAATTTTAAAATAATAAATATGCTTAAATAAAAAGTAATACAAAGAAGAAATTTACGGAAGAAAATTAAAAAAAAAAATGTTAAATAATATAATATAAATTTATATTTTTAAATATTTTGTATTATTTACAAATAAGTCTCTTGATAATGTTTTTTATATATTTTAAATATAAGCTGCATTAATCTTAAAATTAAAAATATATTATAGCACCCGAATTGTATTAAATATTCTTACTGTGACCCGAAAAACTCGAACGAACGAGATGTCACCCTTTCAATTGACCAAAATTTATATGCAATTATTAAATTTATTTAAAAAAAAACATTAAATTAAAAAATGGGAGATGCTTGTATGAACGCATGAAAGCGTTAGCGAAAACATACAATTTGTTCAATACAGTATTCTCCCGCTTTAGAAAAAAACGTTTTTTTATAAATTGTTCAATTGAAAAGCGGAGTCACAATAGATGATTAGAGTCGATTAAATCCGATATGAAGTCATGCGTTAAATAATAGTCCGAGAAAATAACATAATGATAATATTTTCTATTTCCATAAAAAAATATGCTTAACATTTGGCACTTATGAGAAATAATGTAGAAACTTTAAGCTGAAAAAAGTTATAAAGTAACATACATTATTTGAACAAATATGTTGAAAGAAGAAAAATAAATCATGAAAGGTATAAGAAAATACTATTTGTGGATTTTACAAAAAAATATTAAAAAAATATTATCGATATTTAGAATGAATATTTAACTTAATAGGTTAGGTCACATTAAAAAAAAATTATAATAATGATAATGTATGTATAAAATGTGATTATTTAACAAAATAACGCATCACTAATTTATATAAGATGCGTTTGTTTAAAGTTTGTAAATAAATAAATAAATTCACGACAAATAAAAAATATTTATAATTTTTTTCGGAATTGAAAATAAATTGTCATCGTGTTATACTTCTCGGAGGTCATGGATTGTTGTGTGGTGGGTCGAGGATGATGGTGGATGGATGTTGAGGTCCTTAGTAAGGTCCTTGGGGTCCTCCGGATGGGTATCCGCCGTTGGCGGGTCCTCTACCGTAACCGGCACCGACGTCCTCGTAGGTGATCTTGGGTCTGTATCCCTGCTCGTCGGCTTCGTAGGTAACGATCTACAACACCACAAAAGTGAATTCAATAAATATTGATGCATAAAATAAATACTATATTTACAAACCATAATGTATATAGCCCCCTAAAAGTACTGAAGGACTCTGCGAAATGTCTTATGGTCACAGGTTCGATGAAAAGAAAATCCTGATCTATCTCCTTCTCGTGGTGGGGGGTGAGCGACATCAGTCGGCCAATATAGACAGGGACCGAATGTTGGTCGGAATAAGCTTACACCCAGCTAACCTCATCAGGTCAAGCTGGTTAGGGCACTCTATTGTCCTGGAAGTAGTAAGTGCTCTCCAAATGCGGATGAACCTTTATGGTCAACGGCATTAGGATGTGGAAATAAAGGGGAAAAACCACATTTAAGGTCTAAAAGACATCCCATGTATCAGCAAAAATGATTGTATCTCAAGTTACGATCAAGAAGAGTAGAGATCGAGATGCAAGATTTAGTTGCTGCAAACCAATCCACCGGATTGATACTACAATAGTATAACAAAATGTAAGTTATACAAAGTCTCGTTCTCTATAAGTGATCCATAGGAAGTTTGCATGTATTGTTCTCACCTGTTTCCTGCCATCGGGAAGGAGCACGTAGTATTGTCCTTCAGCACGGTCTCCTTGTCTGGATTCCTTGTGGCCGAAGTCGTTTCCTGACTGTTCGTCTTTCACCATGTATTCGAAGTTGTAGTTAGCGGGCTCCTGTACGAATAAGAAGAAACAGAAAATGCATTTCATTGCTTGGAAAATAATATAACTTTTTCCCCAAAAGAGGACATAATAATACGATTTCATAGGCAATATCCCACAATAATCCCCATATTCATTATATATATTTTTAGATGAAATGGCAATGGGTCACTTCTAAACTATAAACTGAATGAAACTCCGATATTGATGAGAGAAAGGTTTTCGAGTACATTGTTGTTTTAGAGTATATTGACCCATAAGGGTCCAATGCATTGGAAAAAAATTGGGGTCTGTCATTTTATGAGGAACTCATCGTAATAAGCACTAAAAATAAACTCAAGGTACAGCTTAGAAACGTGTATTAGTAATTATGGCTTCAAGAAGATTTGCATGTCACTTTAACCACATTATGGAATATTGCAAGAAAGTTTTGAATTGCTTTTCCATCTTCATACCTAATGAAAAAAGGGTTCCAGCGCAACCACCAGGAGTCTATGAGGCGGTCTGTCATGAAAAAAAAAGGGGGTCTACGAGTTGTAAAGGGGGGTCCACGGGAATATAAGTTTGGTAAACTATGGCGGTGATCTTCAATTATCTATTAATTATTAGAATATGGAAAAGTATTCTAAAAAATATATATAAAAAAAAGCATTTCATTATAACACTCACGTTGTTTTGATCTTCACCGTTGCCTCCATATCCTTGGTTTGCGGGAAGGTACTGGTTGGATGGGGCGCCATAGTTTGAAGAAGGCTTTGAAGGTGCGCCGTAGTTTTGGGAAGGCCTAGATGATCTGTGAAAATAAAAAAATGCAAAGTGGTCAACGTCGAGTGCAATACCAAAATACATTGGTCCACTGTGTGATTTTCTTTTATCTGATTACTTGAAAATTTAATTGAAATGGAATTACTTGTAATAAATCTTGGTACTCGTAATATATTGATATCAGCTTGATAAAGCTCTTTTAGACTGATGCCGAAAAGCCTCGAAAAACGATTTTCGTCTCTTATTTTTGTTCGCTCGCCTGACATGCACATCTAATACTGTTAGTCTTAATTTTATATAAAATTACACGGCGTTTGCATACGCCATTTCATTTGTTATGAAAGTTGATTCATTTCACGTTGGTGCAACTGTCATCTTTAATATGTTTTTGTGCTGTGATTATCTTGGCGGCGCTGCATGTCGCAGTGTTCCGGCAGTGAGCAGTTAACTCTCGTCCGGCCGGCGAAATGTCATGTGCCGATCGGACGAGGAAATCAAGTCTATTCAAAATAAATGCGAATTGTGCTTCAAAAACAAGTTCGTTTGTTTTGTGATTTGCTCCTGCATCATTCCTCCACGCGGCCACGAGACGAACCCGCGACTTGTCGCCTCTTTTTTAAAGACGGGGGATGACAATAGCTTAGAGAAAATATGACCACTTGGGTAATTTTAAATTAAAAAGAGAATATTGAGATGTTTTTATCATTTACCGGCATGCGTTACTACGCATCAGAAAATGCAATAGTCAAAGGGTTGCATAAGCTTAATTTCATTTGCATAAGCTTAAAATAACCTTGCAAAAACTGTCTTCAGATATTGCGCAAAATTTTATTAAGTATGATTATGAAATATATTTTTATATAAGTCCAAATTATGACACATCTTTGCAGTTATCACAGACTAGTAAAAATCGATTCAAGAAATGATGACCGGTCAAATTGGTTCAAATCGATGTTTTTTTTGTCCAATTCCAAGGTTGACACCCACTTTGCAACAACGTTCTTCCATATGTGAAATGTCAGAATTTTAACGATCAGGTATCAACGACATATGTACTTATAAGAAGATTCGTCAGCGTGTACGGCTTAGTGATAAAAGCGTTTGCTTACCATACGAAAGGTCGAGGGTTCGATCCCCGACGGATTCTAAGCGTTATGCGCCTGGATTGCATGAATTTGATCCCTCACTCGTAAAATGCCAGTCATGGTCTATCAATTAAAATTAGTGTTAGAAGAAAGTCTACCGGTAAATACCACCACATAATCAATTCATATTAAAAATGAATTATGCGTGAATGACGTGTAGTCTATGAAGTTGGCGGATCAACACTCCACATGCGGTATTCATCCATGAGTAAAATTGTAAGCGGTATACAATCCAAAGATGATTTTTCTCCATCGCTATATGTCGGCATTCTTTTGTATGTGCTTACGTTCAAAAAAATAAAACATTTGCAAAGACATACATGTCGATTTTCAATAGCTTATATGATGTCGATTACCGATGTCAAATATGTCGAAAATTAATAATATGTTTATTTAAAAGGCAATGCGATAGTATTTCAAATGCAATAATTTACTTGATTTGTTGATAGCATTGTTATACTACAACAAATATCAATGTTTAATTAAATAAATAAACAAAGATAAAACTCCTTAATGAAGTGTATATTATCTTAGCTATTCACTTCCAATTTAGCGCATAAGGCCACCATAACAACCACGCATTGCCAAACAAGATTGACAGTTGACAAATTTTAAAAAACAAGTTGTATAGTCAAAGTCATTCCAAAATAATGCAGCTGATATATCTCTATCACTACTATGATTAACTTGCCAAAACATTTGTTTGGAGCATCTTGATGTACGGCTGTGAGACATGGTGTTTATCTGAAAGTGATAAGAAAAAGACTAAAGGCCTTTAAGATGTGGTCTTACAGAATAATTCTCGGAATTTATCGGAGACACCACGTCACAAGCAATGAGGCTCTCAGCATAATCAAGGAAGATAGGCACCTAGTAAGAACCATCTCAGAGAGGCGATCGGTCACATCATTCGCCACGATAGTCTTCTTCACGACATTGTGGAAAGGATGGTTGATGGTTGAAACTGCAGAGGGCGCTCTAGACGGGAATATTTTCAGCAAGTGTTTGAAGACATGAGCTGTAGCTCTTATGTTGAGCTAAAGAGGGTTGCAGAAGATTGGGGAGTGGAGATCGAGATGCAAGATTTTGCTGCTGCAAACCAATTCACCGGATTGATACTACGAAGAACATAACGATTACTATTTGCACAGTGAATTATTGTAATGTCAATGATTCGTTTATTACTTGTACTTGGAACGCCACATCACAGGAATTAACTTCCGGAGGAATAACCAAGTATTCTCATAGTTTTTTTACTGGAATCTAATATATTTCATATTCAGTTATATGCTGAGTTAAATATGAAATTTAAAAAGTATAATAAAACTGTAATATGAGGCTACAAACTCCATGTATAGCTCATGATCACTACAAACGTCATACGAAGTGAATGGGTTAAAGGTGTTTCAACCCTACCGGGAGCATGTATAGAGCTTAAATTTGAAAAAAATTAAGCTTGGTCGAGCTTTGAACCGACAGCGTCTAAATAACAAACGCTTTTACCATTGGATTATGCCGCCTGGTATAGTCCACTTGTCAACTACTAAATCTATATTTTTTCTATGGAAACTACAAATTGTCGATTCATAGCCACGTAAGATAAGGTTGTCTATGACTTGTTTCAGAACACCTGTATACCTGGAGTTACACATAGGAACATAGATGGTTTCCAAGAGCCTCCAGTACAAGAGCCAGCCAACTTGCTGTAGTACCAAAGAAATATTTGAGTGTTCAATAATAAGCGTTTTTTTTAAAATAAATCGGATGATAAACCGACGCTCCCGAGGCCAAGAATTTTTTTATTGTCCTTAAGTGGTGCTTTAACACTCCTGGGAGGCATGTATATTACCTTAGATTTTAATAAATAATTACAAAAATAATCAATCTCGGTCGGGTTTTGAACCGACAACGTCTAAATGACAAACAAACTCATTTACCATTGGATTATGCCACCCGATATAGACTTCTTGTTATCTATCTAACACATATGCTTAAAAATTTAAAAAAAAAAACATACCCTCCGAAGACAGCCTGAGTTTGTCCGCTACCACTGGGTGCTCCATACTGTTGAGAAGGTGCGCCATAGTTTTGAGACGGAGCACTGGGAGCTCCATAGTTCTGTGAGGGGGCGCTGAAGGACTGTGAAGGAGCCCCGTACTGTTGAGAGGGAGCACCTCGTCCTCCGCCCTGGCCCGGGGGGATATAACGGTTGCCCACTGGAGGCTCCGCCCTGCACACGGAAGCCAGGACGAGAAGAGATGCGCAAACTAAGAACTGGGACAAAAAACAGTATTCTAATCAGTAATCTTTCCTTTATATTTAAAAATGGTGAACATTAATGTGAAGATATTTAACTCTAAGTCGGTTGCAATATTTTCACAACATTAAATTGTCATAACTACCACGTTAATTAAAATTGCGGGATCTTCTTTCAACGAGGTCTTCTTAAAGATATAGCAAAATTGTAAATGCAAAGGTTTTTGAATATTTTTACTAGAACAAAGCAATGAAATTCAAATCCACTTCCACATCCATCACAGTAGTGCTATCAAAATTTATAAAAAGTATTATTTAATAGTTAAAATAAAGTTTAAAAGGTAGTAAAATGTTTTATGTAAATACTAACAAATCAATCTTCTTCAGATTGGGAGGCGTGGGAATCCTCAGATTTTTTTTGGGGTGTCAGTTATATGCACTTTTCGCGTGTCTTAGGCAGATTGTCCACTATCAAAGACTGTATAGGTGGGTTCAGAAGGCCATACTGAGCCGAGAAGCTACTATAAGTTTAAGTAAGCTAATACGTTTGGTCTCTAAGATTGGTGTCCTTAAAACAGTCGCCTGGTCTGTCAGAAAGTATTGCGACGGAGGGTTAAGAAAAGGTGCCAAGAGCTTTGTTAAGTAACGAATTGAAGACTTTCAGCATAACTCGCGTTCATAATTATAATACGTAAATCTGAATTATTATAATTTGAAACTTACCTTCATTTTGTGTGCGGTATCTTTATGATTTTACGAAATGGATATCTGAAACAATAAATTGTATTTATTTAATATTATTTTATTATAATTTGTATTAAAGAAAAATGTGATGATAGATAGATAATCGTATTATGTATTAAAATAGTTAATAGGTTGAGATGAGCCAGAAAAAAAAATACAAACAATAGATAAAGAAAACATAAAGAAAAACTGACAGATTGTGATAGTGATGCTTTATCGACCTATGATAGACCTGCTCCTCATCCATCCACTACGCATCCCGACGACGATACCGGCAATCTGCAGATCGCTTAAGTAAAACGGGTAATGTTAGGATGTTGACCCCCATTTTAATTTTGTAGACCCCATTATTTTTTCCTTGACAAGGACTCCTTGTAGGTTCTCGTCGACTGCTAGGTGTCGATTTGTTTTATGTAAACACATACGAGAGAATACCGACAGCTGGTGATAGTGATGCTGAAGTTTCATCTGTGGATTCTAGGACGCATATCATGCTTATTTATATGTCTAAGAGCTGCATGTGTAGTGTTTATCCGCCAAGCCATTGAATACAGCGCGACATTCACTCATCATCTTATATTACACTAAATTCACCATGATGAAATGGGGGCTATTCACACGACGACTTTCGTCTACCACCAATTTTGATTAATAGAATATGATTGTAATTTTACGGGCGAAGGATCAAATTCACACCAACTGAGTGTATTTATAAAGCGTTGTAATTGAATATATTTTTTAATCTCCGTCGGAGATCGCATCCACGGCCTTCAGTTTGGTAAGCAAGCGCTTCAACCACTAAGCTACACCCGCCGACAAATGATGAAGATAAATGGTGTCAGAAGCTGTTGTGGCAGGGATTAAGAACTCTATTATAAGACGTGCATGTCGTGCATACATAAAACAAGTACTTCCTACATTACATAATATACGAATAATAAAGGTTTTTTATGTGTGAAAGAGATTATCGTTGGCGTGAACTAATCGGTAACAGGTGACGAGAGCGGCGTGGGAGACACGTCGCCATTCGCAATTCTGATGCTTCGTTAAAAATTGTGTTTTTTTTTCAAAAAGACGCAACGGAAGTTAAATATTTTATAACGTTTCAAATTTCTGGCCCAAATAAGTAACGGCTTGTAGATACTCGTATTTTCAGGGATTTTATGAATCTTAACTTTTATACAAGCCATGAAATTCTAGTTTTCAGCCAATGAGTTAGGATTTGTGAAAACAAAAACCATGTCGCAAGTATATCATGGTTGACACACAAATAATAGGGCACTATTGTCACAAAATCAAACGTCCAACATTTCGTATCCGTCTACACCAGCACTGAATCTGAAGCAATATTACACTAAATATGTCAATATCTTCAATCAAGTTGGTTTCAGACACTGTTCACTGCGATTCTTTCATCTTACACGTATCCAGGGTTGAACGATGGTCCTTTCAGGCCTCGTTTTATGTAATATTTTTAATTTAAAATCCTCTTGATAACATTTACGAATATAGTTCCAGACAACCTCCGGGGCAGAAGTCCGAGTTTTTAAAGACTGATACCTGGTGTATTTGAGGTATATTTTTTGGATGATGTGTTAATCGGATTTAAAAAAAATCGAATACTAAGACCGACGATTCGAAACCTAGACCGTTTCGTCGTAAGGGAGGCTTAATCCAACATTAATGACACGATTAATTAATATGTTCCTACTGATGTATACGCACAAATTTACAGCAAACATCATCTTATATGACATTTCTTAGTCAAACATGAATAAATTGAAGAAAAATAAACGACGGATGACTTAAATGTAATATAATTATGATGTTTGCCATAAGTTTATATGTGTGTATCAGTTGTTGAAAATTGTTATAAATCTTCAGTGGTGTATAAATTTTTAATTATTTAATTATTATTTAAAAAAAATCACAAAAAACAATTTGATGTAAACATGTGTAACTGACAGAAAATGACAGCTAGAGTTATTATTTAAATTAATGTCAAACTGACCTTACAAAATAATGTTGTTGGAATGTAATTGAATTATTGTTGAATGTAAGAGAACTGAACAAACAGAACTGCAATTGGTGAAATGAATGAATGTGTTGAATGGCTCGAATGAAAAACTTAGATAACAGAAAACTGTTCGAGTTAATGTTGCATGAAACATGTTTACTTAACATGTGTATTGTTTGCATTTTATGAATAAAGTACTAAAGTGAAAAAGTTCAGGTTAATTTAACTAATACATGCCACCATTGATTTAATATGAACGAAAAAGCAAATAAAAAAACACATTTTACTTGATAAATTGTTAAGAATTAAAACATGGCATTTGTACTTTTAACTTTGATTTATTTCCATACCTAGATTATCTCAACTTCGTCAAGAAAATACGTTACTTTTTTCAACTAAATAAATAAGCAAACTCATGAAAGCTTTAATTTTTATCCTTTCCATAACTGGAGTATATGGCCGCTACAAATTTCATCCACAAAGTACTGTCATGCTTTTTCCAACAATTTTTTTTACTAACTTTTTTAAACAGCTTAGGCGTCAAAATGTTATTTATATTTGTAAGATTCACGTAAAGATCAATTTTTTTTTATGTAAACACATACAGAAGAATACCAAGAGATGGTGATAGTGATTCTGAAGTCTCATCTGTGGAATTGTACGACGCTTACCATAGTGTATATGGCTAAGCGCTGCATGTGGAGTGTTGATCCGCCTACGTCATAGACTACAGCCCGAGATTCACGCATCATCCTTATTATTACAGGAATTCACTATGAATGGGCGGTCTTCGCGGTACGACTTTCGTCTGCCGCCAATTTTAAGTAATGAGCTGACTGTCATTTTACGGGTGAGGGATCAAATTCACACCAACCTGTAGGGGTATTTTAGAGTTTAGAAATCGATTAAATGACTTTTTTTTTAATCTCCATCGGGGATTGAACCCACAACCATTGGCTTGTCAAGCAAACGTTTTGACCATTGATCTATACCCACCGGCAAAAAAAAAACATTAACATGGATCACACTGAGCACTGTTAAATCACTCGTTGAAATACCATGGTTTTGCATTCTATTCTTCAGTTTTCCACTGACGAAGCTTTCACTGAAGAAGAAACTGCGGTATTGCAGCAAATGATTAAACAGTGCTTAGTGCAATTCATGTTAAAATAAGGTATGCAGTATAATGAAGTCGGTTCAAAACCCGACTAAGCTTAATTTTTTAAATTTATCTAATTGAATCTAAGATGTATTCATACCATCGCTAGAGTTGAGGCACCCATTAAAGACAATAAAAATATCCAGGCCTTTGGAGCATCGGGCACATCATCTAATTTACTTAAAAAAAAACAATGATTATTGAACACCCAAACACCCCCTGGAACTACAGCCGCAGTCTATGCAAGTTCGCAGGCTCTTTCTCTGGAGGTTTCCTGAAAACATCTATGTTTCCAAGTAGACCTTCGGGTATACAAATGTTCCGAGACAAGGCATAGACAATATGAGCTTGCAGAACTGTGAAACAGCAATTTGCGTTGTTCAAATGCACAAGTATGGAGTATATATTGTAAAAAAGAATTTATTTATTTAATAAAACCAAAAACACTAATAAAGCATTCTAACGAATAACAATTTCAGAAATTGCAAGGCGATTAAATTTGTAAAAAAAACATACACGAGTTTTTTGTTACTTTCGAAAAAAAAAAAAACTGACAAAAACAATGACTTAAAAGTGGATAAACTGATAAATAAATTACCAAAAAAATAAATAATAGTCAAGTAATAAATTTTACATGTGTTATGTAAATTAAACTGTTATATTTGTTTTCATAAGATAGGATTATTAGCCCGATGCTTCCAAGGACCGTTTAGTTCTAAAAGGCAGCTTTATCAAAAAATAACAGCATACTATAGAAGGGATCCTTAAAAATCAAAGTAGACACTGTATCGAAAATCTACGTTACAAACTGAAAAAATCGCGTTAATGGACGTTTCACTGTATCGTATTTTACGTATTATGTTGTATATATGTGTGTGACTGACTTGCTATGTGCTCGTCGAGCTTGTCGATCGATGGCTTCCCTCTGCGGTGGTGATATCCTCACAGCTGAAGGCACTGAAGACGTTTGATGCTGAACTGGATCAGTTGTGGCGCTTATATAGTCGCAGATGTGCAGAGATGTTGCGAAATCGGAGCGGTTTTTGCTAAAGAAGACGAGAGCAGCGCCTAGAGAGCAGAATAGTGGGGAAGGACGATGCTCTTGGATGCTGCCGATGCGATAGTTACGGCATGTTAATGCTACTATTGATGCGTTAATGTTTGTTATCGTTATGCTCGTGAAAAATAAAGCACAATACATCAGTATTAAACCGAATAATCGAAATTTATTGTAACTCAAAATGCAGAAAACTATCGAAGGGTTGCAGAAAATACTCTGCGAATTGATGCAAAAAAATAACAATTTTTAAAATGTTTGCTTGGCAAGCCAAAGGTTGTGGGTTCGATCCCCGACGGAAATTAATTATGGAAAATATTTATAATCGATTTCTGAGCTCTAAAACACCGGTTGATGTGAATTTAATCCCTCACCCGTAAAATGCCAGTCATAGACTATCAATGTCAAACTGACCAACACTCACTAACCACCTCTAGCACTTTGTTTCTCAGCCGGAGAATATGCGGCACCAGTGTGGGGTCGATCAGCCCACTGTTATCAAGCGGATACTGCCCTGAATGATGCACGCAGAGTCGTCACATGCTGCCTTAAACCAACACCCATTTCTAAACTATACCCTTTGGCTGGCATCGCACCACCACACATAAGACGCAAAGTCATATGGGCCGAAGAAATGCGTAAGGCAACCAACCAACCGTCCCACTGCTTGTATAATCAGATACCTCCTACACCAAGATTGAAGTCGCGAAGCAGCTTTCTGAAATCCACACAACCTCTCACATCCGGCCCTGAAAATGAGAGACTCCAGCTCTGGCAACAAATCGCACCGGAGGATTTCATTACTCCAAAGGAAGGCCTCCAAACTGGCAATAACCTTAACTGGCGGACCTGGAAATCCCTGAACAGATTAAGAACCGAAGTTGGTAGAACAAAGGACAACCTCGAGCGGTGGGGAATGCTTAGGCATGGAGAGACACTATTGTGCGACTGTGGAGACCTGCAGACCGCCTCACACCTACGATGCTGCTCCATGTGCCCAACAAGCTTCACATCTCAGGACCTAATGCTGGGTAACACACGAGCTATCGATGTTGCCAGATACTAGGAAAAAATAATTTGACGTCGCTGACACGCAGAAGAAGAAGACTATCAATAAAAATTGGTGGTGGACGAAAGTCGTCCCGTGAAGACCACCCATTCATAGTAAACTCCTGTAATAATAAGAATGATGCGTGAATGTCGGGCTGTAGTCTATGACATTGTCGAATCAACACTCCACAAGCAGCGTTAAAACATGTGTAATATGGTAAAGCATCATAAAATCCAGAGATGAGATTTCAGCATCACTAACACCATCTGTCGGTATTCTCCTGTATGTGTTTATATAAAAAAGGACATGGATAATACCAGCTGATAAAACTTTGAATAGATAATATTACTGATTTTACAGGTATTATATTGTGGAAGGGATGGTTGAGGGTTAAGGGCGCCCTAGACGGGAGTATTTGCAGCAAGTGTTCGAGGACATGAATTGTAGCGCTTACGCTGAACTGAAAAGGGTTGCGGAAGACCGAGAAGAATGGAGATCGAGGTGCAAGATTCTGTTGCTGCAAACCAATCTACCGGATTGATACTACGAAGAAGAAGACAGGTATGATACAGATATGAAACGGATATAGGAAGAAATTTTAATTAAAAAAAAACAAAAAATTGCAGCAAGAGTTCGAGAACATGAGTTGTAGCTCTTATGATGAGCTAAAGAGGATTGCAGAGGATCGAGAAGAGTGGAGATAGAGATGCAAGATTTTGTTGCTGCAAACCGCATTGATACTGCGAAGAAGATGGGAAGACGCTTTTTTTAATTACATAAATTTGTTTTTATGCAAATTACTTTATTCATGAAAAGATAATTTCTTGATTTGTTAATTAAAATAAAATTACAATTATGAGTACAGTCGATTCCGCTTAATTGGGACACCGCTTAATTGGGACAGCCGTTTATTTGGGACTAATCTCAAAGAACGGAAACCAAAGCAAGAAACCAATAGTAAATTTACATGTTTAATCGGGACAACATGGCGCTTAATTGGAACAGTAAATTTATGATCACAGCACATATTATGATACGTTTTCAAGAATAGATAACAATTTGTGTTACGATAATAATGAAGACTGTAAGGATTCAATTGTAGAAGGTATTAAATCAAAATATGGAAAATTTGACGAAGATGTCGATGATGATGATGAGTCAAAAAAATGTATGTCCGTGTTACAGCGTTATTTTATGCAGGAAGGAAATGAAGGGAGCCGTACATCCGCACTGAATATCTGTGCTGATTTTGTAGAAGTGAAATGTTACAAAAACAAAAGACAGACTACACATGACTCATTTTTGCATTGAATTAAATTGTATGTACCTACCCATTTACTATTTAAATTAGATTTTTTTTTCTTTAAAGTTTATAAGATAATTTATATTACCCATATGTAATTTACAGTTTCCAAGGGGTATAAAATAAAATTATTGAAAAAGAATATGCATTGTTTAATTTTATGTGTGTATTACTGATTAATGGTTGCCAAAACCAAATAAATGAATAAAAATAAAATTCGCTCAATTGGGACAGCCGCTTAATTAGGACAAAATGCACAAGTCCCGATGTGTCCCAATTAAGCGGAATTGACTGTATAATACAAATGAGATTGTTTTACAATATTGGCATCTCGTCCGACCTACCTGCAAACACCTTCATTACGATCCCAGCATCGCATTACCTAGTGGTCGTTAGACAGATGGATGCTCCGTGCAGTTTAGTTAAGGCTCGACCCGCGACCTCCGCTTCCGCGATCCCACACACTAATCAGCTGGACACTTGATTGATTACTAGGAGGACTATCAACAGGTGTGGCGAGGCTGCAACGAGAACTGTACGCGGACCACCGCTTAAATGGACCACCGTCAAGAAAAAATACCGCGAACAATGAACACCTTTGGTTAGTTTTCGCGGCCAGATTTGGCAATGTAGCTTTTGGGTGATATAAGCTTGATATAGCTCTTTTAGGCCGATGCCGTAAAGCCTCGAAAGACGATCTTTTGTCTCTTATTTTTGATCGCTCGCCTGACATGCACATCAAATAATGTTAGGTTTAATTATTTATAAGATTACGCGGCGTTTGCATACGCCATTTGATTCGATTGATAAAACTCAGTCATTTTACGGGTGAGGGATCAAATTATATATCATATTTATCTATTAGCCTATTAATTACAATTGGTGGTAGACGAAAGGCGTCTCGTGAAGACCACCCATTCATAGTAAATTCCTGTAATAATAAGGATGATGCGTGAATCTCGGGCTGTAGTCAATGACGTTGGCGGATCAACACTCCAAATGCAGCGCTTAGCCATATGCACCATTGTAAGCGTCTTAGAGTTCCACAGATGAGACATCAAAATTACTATTGCCAACTATCGGTATTCTCCTGTATGTGTTTACATAAAAAAAACTTGGTGTTCTGAAATAAGGGTGTTTTAGCGTGTACGATGGGGTCTTTATTTTAACCTGAGAGCGATGTAAAAAGTTTAGTTACAATGTATAGTCATGTAGGTATCAGTTGAACCTGATATTCAATTAACTAACTAAATGTATGAACGTAACTTCGAATATCAGTTCGAATTTTTCAACTCAATTTCAGTTTTATAGTTAAGGTTAGTGATATAACACACGATACTTGTTAAGCATTGAATATATTGAGAGTTGCTGCCCATTCAAGTATGCGACTGCCACAATAGATTACAATGGCACTTTATCTCCGCGCAATATTATCACTTTACATCCAAGCAAAGTGTTTTGACACACGAGCGGTCATCAATTCCAATAAAGCAGTTAGATCATCATTACCCTACCGCAATACTAATAACATAATCAATCAATGACTGCATTATTCTACTTCTTATACTTGCCGGCAAGTATAGCTCAATGGTCAAAGCTTTTGCTTTGCAAGCCAAAGGTCGTGGGTTCGATCCCCGACGGAGATTAAAAAAAACAGAATTTTTAATTGATTTTTGTGCTCTAAAACAGAGCTCCGCAACCTTTTCTCATCTACGGCACACCAAAGTACTTCTTTGGATTCTACGGCACACCAAAGTTCTCATCTTGAATACCGCGGCACACCCAAAGCCAAAAATAGATATTAATTTGATCAATTCCACTTTTATTTAAGTTCATTTAGAATTTAATAAAGCAAGTACCTCGTTGTATGTCTACATAAATAGGCGATAGGCGCTGGGAGCTTGAGGACCGTTGTAAAATTATTTATTTATAATATTGCCTTATTTGATCGCGGCACACCTGTATCGGCTTACGGAACACCAGTGTGCCGCGGCACACCGGTTGCGGAGTACTGCTCTAAAATACCCCCCGCAAGTATGAATTTGATCCCTCACCCGTAAAATGCCAGTCATAGCCTATTCATCAAAATTGGTGATGACCACCCATTCATAGTAAATTCCTGTAAAAATAAGTATGATGCGTGAATCTCGGGCAGCAGTCTATGGTACTGGCGGATCAACACTCCACATGCAGTGCTTAGCCATGTGCACCCTAGTAAGCGTCATAGAATTCCACAGATGAGACTTCAGCATCACTATCACCATCTGTCGATATTTTCCTGTATGTGCTTACATAAAAAAAACTTGAGAGTGCGATCTAACGTAATTAATACCCTATTGGGCGAGAGTGTTTGTTTTCATACATGTTACATTACAAAAGCAATGCCCATTTTCAGCGAAAAATAGATATATTAATCGGACTTAAATGCTTAAAATTCTTCAAATACTCTTCCCCTGAATTAAAACTCTGTGGAGAGGCCTGTTTTTGAACGCCACTTCGATACTTTCTTCCCCATCGAACATTTAACATAGTCAATACTTAAATAAATCAAAGGTGTTTTGTTTTCATACATTCCATTACAAAGGCAATGCCCATTTTCAGGAAAAATAAATTTATCAATCGAACCTGTAAAAATGCTTTAAATTCTTCAAAATAATCTCCCTCTGAATCAATACGTCTCTATTTCTATATGAACCTGTATAGATATTATCCATTTGATTCAGACAACTCCGTACCTTACTTTCCTTCCATTCGAGTCCCGTGAGAATAGCGCTTCTAAATGGGCTACCAGCACACCTTAATCCTTTTTTTACCTTTTTCCCTCATTTGTCGATGGCATTAGTTTTCTAGATCTCTGTGATGTTCGAAATATTTCACCTTTGTTTGTCGCTTTTTCTGTTTCTTTTATGTTAGCATTCGCTTATTTTGCATCTTGGAAATTCGAATCTTTTAAATAAAAAAAATAAAACTAAATATTTTTAAATTGTTCATTTTTAAATTAAAATTTATTTAAAAATAAAAATGACATTGACACAAAAATTTTTCACATGTTTCACAAAACGTTCACACACCGAATGTGTTAAATTAAGTGATTATTAATTATTCTTAATGGTCGATGTAAAAGCTCTCGGACTTGAACTTTAATGAAGTAATCAATTATAATTAAGAGACTGCAATTAGCTGCTAATGAACGACCGACGGGGCGATGCGTTTTGTTCATTATAAAAGAGCTCAGTGAAAAAACTGAAAAAATACCTGCTCTGTGTAAAATGCTGCGATGAGGTAAAAACCTATTACATTACAATGTATTGTTGATTTGTACAAGTAAACAGAACCGAATTAAGATATTCTTCTTCTTCTGTCAGCGACGTCAAATTATTTCTGCCCTGTATCTGGCAACATTGATAGCCCGTGTGCTGCCTAGCATTAGGTCTTGAGGTGTGCAGCTTGTTGGGCACATGGAGCAGGATCTTAGGTGTGAGGCGGTCTCCGCAGTCGCACAATAGTGGCTCTCCCAGCCGAAGAATTCTCCACCGCTCGAGGTTGTCTTTTGTTTTACCGACTACAGTTCTTAATCTGTTCAGGGATTTCCTGATCCGCCAGTCAAGGCCAGTTGGGAGGCTTTCCTTTGGAGCAATGAAATCCTCTGGTGCAACTTGTCGCCAGAGTTGGAGTCTCAGATTTTCAGGGCCGGATGTTTCGTCGCTGGGTTGAAAAGATTGGCTGGAGGAGGAAGTCCGAGATTCCGTTTCCAGGGGGCACCGCGTGGAGGTTCTTTTCATGCTCCCCATTAAGATATTAACATTCTCTTTAAAAAGGTGCTTTTCCGTGGCGCAGGAGCAGGATGTAGTAGATTAATAATACACAGACTTTTCTGAAGCACATTGACATACCTGTATATATATAGTTAAGCTTTACAAATAATACAAGTAATGCCATCGACGTCAACCACTTCTGGGCAGACAAGGATCTGACTCTGATGTTTGCGACACTATTTTACAATATATATTGGTTGTTAAATAAGATAATTCGTTACAAATGGAAAAAAAATGATTTTTAACGTATAGACAAGAAAAGATAGAATCTTAAATTATTTATCTGATAAAATATTTATTTATATATTTTTAGCTGCACTTAAAGATCCATTTCAATATTAGACAATATATTCCTGTAATTATTGGATTATGCGTGAATGTCGGGCTGTAGTCTGTGATGTTGGCGAATCAACACTTCACTTACAGAGCTTTGCCATGTACTATATATGTTATATCATGATAAGTGTAATAGAATTTACATATAAGACTTCAGCATCACTATCACCATCTGTTGGTATTCTACTGTAAGTTTGTACCACTGTGATCCATATTGAAACCAGGTATGAAATACTAAGCTATTTCATATTGATTTTTGTGTTGGGAAATTACAAAATTATTCTACGAACAACTAAATTTAAATTTGGAACGAGTGCGGAACTGTTTTAAAACTTTGTGTTGTTCACAGCTACGGTAACGTTTTGTTATCGAAGCGTTGTTGAAACGCTGAGAATTTTACAATAAATTGGTGGTTGATAAAACTGGCTGATGATGCATAATGAAAAGTCTTTTGTACTACAATGACGCCTGAGAATACATTGTTGGGTATGGCTTAAAGTGCGCTGATGACGCTGTATCATTGAACGCTCCACTGCAGATCTGCGGAACATTATCTGCGAGCTACAAGCTAACATCCACCACTCTCAAAAAGAGGGGCGTTATTACGTCGCGGGAGGCAGGATGAGGAGCAGGACAGCAGACAAACACTTTCTTTTAGAAGCACAGATTATATTTACTTTAAAAACATTACAAGTTTGTGACCACGCCGGTTGACATGCCGCGTGGCCGCAATGCGACCTTGCCAAGCCAAAGGGTGGAGACCAACTGCCGGCCGTCGGCACTTCCGCGGCCCGTGGTCGGTCGCCAGCACCATCGGTGGTACAACTATGTAACTAGTCCCAATGTGGCCATACATAAAGGTATGGATAGCGACAAAAGTACGAGACGAAAGATTGTCTATCGAGGTTTTTGGTACCAGTTAGCAAATACTACATCGTGCTGATGTCAAAGCAAACTCTGTGCGACTGGACATACGAGTTAATACAACGAAAACTCAGTTGCTCTGCAATAGTGCTAGTCGAGATGCAAATCACGCACGTACTAGATCAGACCATTAAGATGGTTGATAAGATTGTAAGATATTTTGGTGTACCATATCCGCCATTTAGCGAGCCACTACACGACGCAGGCGGTAAATGGACACGAATTCTTCCGGAACTACTTCGACAGGTTTGAACAGAAACCACATCCCTGGCAGAGTGCCCATGTGACGGCAGCTCTCCGTAGGACGCACCTCACGTTCTGTGGAACTGTCCGCTGCACCACTCTGTGAGGATTGCGCTCTTGAAGTGCTCCAGCCGGCATCAGCTCCAGAGGATACCAGGACGAGTTTCTAGCAAACGGAATTACGCTGCCTTTGAGCGCTTCTGCGAGTCCGTCTGGAAGAGTGCAGACGCAAGTAATGATTCCTAACTGATGTCTGTTTTTTGTAGAATCCATTTCCGAACCTAACCATTTCCTTATCCATTCCCACGTATTTCGTGGTTAACAACGTGTACCAAAGAAGGCAATTCGAGACTCGCTGTGGTATACTAATTTCGCAACCTTAGACTGAGGCCTATTTGACATCTAACTGATGCACCTAAAATCTCGGGAAGGCCTTCAGACACTCTAAAAAGTAGTTTTTTGCGTGCGTCCAGTAACGGGTCCAAATCTGGGTCGCCAAAAACAGGACGGGACAGGAAGGGTTTCACCAAGCAAGTTTCCGTTTCCGTATCAAATAATAATATTTAATTTATACACAGTTATTATTTAAACGATAAATCATACTGTAAATAAATTTTAAAATAAATAAATAATCTTTTGCTTAAAACTTTTCTAAAAACCCTCTTATTTGATGTTCATATAATTCGATCAAAGCATTGAAGTAATTTTCAATAAATAATTTTAACTGACTTAACACAATTTCCATAATAAATGACGAATAAATTTTATTGGTCTACAAATTTAATGATCGTAAATCGCTTAAGTACTATGGGAAATATCGGTATTGCTAATATTACATAATTTTTAATTTGTCAGTCTTTAAATCGAATCGGTTCATTTATTAATTTATATACAAGAAATGGGTAAAGTTTAGTTAGTCCACCAAAGTGGATGTACTTATGACGTGGTTTTTATTAAATTAATTAATCGATTTATAAGCTCCATAAAATACCCCCGGTTGGTGTGAATTTGATACCTCACACGAAAATGCCTGTCATATCTTACTTATTAAAAATAGTGGAAGACGATCATCCCGTGAACATGACGTAGTAACAAGAGTCAATTTCTGTAATAGATGGATTATGCATGAATTTAAGACTGTATTATATGATGTTGGTGGATCTAGACTCCACATGCGGCGCCTAAAATATTGGCATCCAAGACCTGGTAAACGGAGCGTTGGCCAACGAGATGAACTTATGATATCAGAAAGAATAGGGGGAGTAGCCTGAATGTGGAGGAACGAGAAGATTTGAGAAAATTATTGCAGTGGCGCCCAAGAACTGGCAAATGAAGTATGGCTGACCCCCTGAAAAATGGACTGACGACATAAGAAGAATAGCGGAAGTAGCCTAGATGCGAGAGGCAGAAGATCAAAGAGGATGGAGACTCATACGGGAAACTAACGTTTAACAGTGGACGGATACAAGCTGATGATGTATAGCTCAATGGTCAAAGAAAAAAAAATAATGGAGATATTACATTGAATACAGAAGTTCCTTTTGCGTTGGAACCCAAAAATACCTTCAAATGATCACCACTTAGTTCTGTCAACTTCCACTATTCATTTCTCGTTCTACGACATATATGAATTTAAAGGTCTTGGTAACCTCCAGAGGAGAAGTCCAAGCTTTTAAAGAAAGGGTAGCTGAAGTATCCGAGGCATAGGATAGGCATTAGGAGCTTAGAAGTTGATGAAAAATAATTTATATTTTTAACGATCGTCGAGATCCGAACTCGTTATGTTTGGTATAATTAGCAAACGCTTTATCTTCAAGGCATACCTGCCGTAAAAATATATAATCTTCTTCTAGGGATGCTTTCTTTCCATTCGCTAGAGTCCCGGAGGAAAATTGCTGCACTCAAACATTCATTCCTTCTTCTTCGCGGTTCAATTCACAACCCTGGGATTCTTGAATGTTTTAACTTCTATGTTCCAGATAGGTACACCCGTGCTCGTAGCCATGCATTGTTTTTGATCCCAGTCAAGGCTTGTGGAGCTTCAAGCACTCAATTTGGTTCAACGGCAATGTCGCTCCTAAATGGCTTACCAGCATACCTCGATCCTACATCCTTTTCCTCTTTTGTCGATGGTATTGTTCTCCTTGATCTCTGTGATCTTTGACACGTGTCATCTTCTGATTCTTTTGTGTAATTTTTATTTTTTATTTTTTCTCTATTTTTTTTGTATATTTTTTCTGAATATTTGTAAAATTGGAATTTCGATTCTGTAAATAAATAAATAAATAATAAAATAAAAACGTGTTAAAAATAGTTTTTATAAATTTTTTATGCATTCTGAGATACTCACATTAAAAATTATTGCGATTTTTTTTTGTAGTAACTGTCTGTGAGGTCATGTGTTATAGATGTAGATGCTTCGGTTCGTGACTTCTGTATGGAAGCGATCGGTCTTTAAACGTGAGAGCAAGCTAATGAAATATCTAAAGCAGATTCTTAATGTCTCAATACGTCTTATCTAATAACATGACCAAGACACATTAAATACTACAGGGTGGTGCAAAATTATCATCAATGATCGTACATGAGACTGATGGTCAGCAGGTATTAACTTTTTTTTTATGTAAGCACATACAGGAGAATACCGACAGATGGTGATAGTAATTCTGAAGCCTCATCTGTGGAATTCTATGACGCTTACCATGGTGTATATGGCTGAACCCTGCATGTGGAGTATTGATCCGCCAACGTCATCGACTACAGCCCGAGATTCACGCATCATTCTTTATTATTACAGGAATTTACTATGAATAGGTGGTCTTCACGGGACGACTTTTGTCTACCACCGATTTTAATTGATAGGCTATGACTGAAATTTTACGGGTGATGGATCAAATTCACACCAGCCAGGGTATTTAAGAGCTCAGAAATCGTTTTTTTTTTTTTTTAAAACTTTGTCGGGGATTGAACCGATGACCTTTGGCTTGCAAAACGCTTAGACCAATGAGCTATGACCGAAACTGAATTATTTATGCGTGTTAGGAAGAGATCAATGGAAATATAGATGACGGAAATTCCGAACATAGAAATAAAATAAACAAGAACACGCTATATTGTCTATTATAAGAATACATTCTATGCATAGTTTCTGAAATAATTTTAGGACGACGCGAACCCGGAAGCTTGAAGAAAATGATGGTATAATTAATGCTCTTCTGCGACTTTCAAAATACATGTCCATGCCAGGTGCATCCTTATCTTTGAGCCGTCTATAGTATGGAAAGCTGCCTTGTCCACTCTCTCTCTCTCATCTCGTAATTTCTCACAAAGTCAACCCATCGTACATCCAGCATTATACGCAAAAATCTGCTCTCGAAACCTATTACACGCCTGCATTGGCTTTTGCTGAAATGGTACGGTATAACGGGTCCACCAAAAAACCTTTTTTTTTTGAAAATGGGGCGCAAAACATCGAGTGTAGCTTCGGCTGTGTGGCACGTAGCGCCGTCTAGTTGAAACCAAATGTTGCCAATACCCTCCTCTTTAATTTTTGTGAACAAAAATGGCCCGATAACGATCGCCATTGACTGTAACGGCCACTCCTTGCTTATTTTCGAAGAAAAATGGCTTGATTTTCAAAGTAATGTCGCAATATTTCTCAGCGTTGTTAAAGCGTATACACAACCATATTCGTTTAGCGGAAAGATAAAACTAATAATCTGTTAAATCAGACATGAGCTAAGTGTTACCATTCACGAAATAAGCACTAGTTGAAAAAAAAAAACGTTAGATGGCGGACCCATATTTATAAGATAAAAATATTAATCATGTGTAATGTTTTAATATTACACAATAAATAATATTTCAAAAAATAAGCTTTAAAACATAAATAATTCCATTATTATCTGTTTTTAAACTCCTGCAAGTGTTTCAAGGTTTTCCATTTTTTTTTTCAAATTTACAGCATCGTTATTTTCTCTATATAAAAATAGTAATATTTTAGACTCCTCGTTAGTCATATGAAATACGCGTTATTGAATAATGTCATCATAAACACTGTGTATGGAAGACTTAAAAGAATGCTTGGAACAAACATATCAGAACATCCATTTGTATTCAAATTTAATTGACTACGAAGAGAAGAAAAACACGATTTTGGGTCGTTGAAAAATGTTTTATTTTAATCTGATTTTTATGTGATTTTAAGATAGACTAGCATCCATATTGTTATAACCCACGTTGAATGCTACAAAACACTTCATTATACGTTGATGGTGTTGAAAAGCCTCGATATGCGATCTTTCGTCTTTTATTCGCTCATGTGCCACGCACATTTTTTTTATTTTTTTGTAAACACATACAGGAGAATACCGATAGATGGTGATAGTAATTCTGAAGTATCATCTGTGGAATTCTATGACGCTTAGTGTATATGGCTAAACGCTGCATGTGGAGTTTTGATCCACCAACGTCATTGACTACAGCCCGAGATTCACACATCATCTTGTATTATTAAAGGAATTTACTATGAATGGGTGGTCCTTCACGGGACGACTTTCGTCTACCGCCAATTTTGATAAATATGCTATGACTGATTTTACGGGTGATGGATCAAATTCGCACCAACCGGGGTATTTTAAAATTCTTTTTTTTAATCTCCGTCGGGGATCGAACCCACGACCTTTGGCTTACAAAGCAAACGCTTTGACCATTGAGCTATGACCGCTGGCAAACATATGAAAATGTCAGTCCATGTTTTAGATTTAAGTAGTTTTAAAACGTGGCGGTTTTCGTTTGATTTTTTTTTTTAAAGAAAATCGCATCCAGCACAATTGACGACACAACACTGAGCGCCGGAGATTAAAAATTTTAGCAACTTCGAGGATCGAACACATAATCTTTAATATGGTAAGCAAATGCTTTCACCACTAAACTATACCCGACTGATTACGTCTGTGTTTTAATGATTTGACATGAAACGTAAATGTGTCATTATATTTTAATTATCTAGCCCAGAAGGTATTTTGAGGCTCCAACACAAAGGTAACTCTTCCCCCCCATATACGTTCCGTATCTACAATAGATCATATGGTCACCAGAAATAACCGCCACTTATTTCTCTCAGATGCAACCATAAATTCCTTGCTTAAGGACATATCTGCACCTGAAAGTCCACTTGGGAACATATATGGTTGCCGACAACACAAATGCCGACAACGTAAATTCCTGTAAGAATAAGGATGAAACGTGAATCTTGAGCTGTAAGTCTGTGTGATGACGTTAGCGTATCAACAATCTACATGCAGGCGCTTAGCATTAAGATTAAAAACAAAAAAGTCCGAGCTCTTGAAGAGAGAGTAGTTATAGATCCGAGGCATATTTTTGAGTGTGTTTTTTTAAAGAAATCTGGTGATTAGGCCGATGCCACCGACACCAAGACCGTTTTGTCCGAAGGGTCGGCTCAAGCCTTCTATATCCACTGAGTTTAAATTATTTGTTCATCTACCGGTTTCGGTGACATCATACTTTCTTCACAATAAATTTAAAACTGGGAAACTGGACTTAAAACAGTTTTTTTTGCGCTTCTCCTCATGTTCAGCCGCAGGGTGGCCTCAAGTATCAACAGTTCCGTTGATGACTGTAGGAAACTTTTCTTGATTTGAGCCGTGTGGTTATATTTCGATACTTGGATTGCCCCGAAAAAGGACCTAGCCCCTGTACACGACCAGAGGTGGAATATATGGAGGTGCCTTAACGGAATTCGGACCGGAGTATGCAAGACGAGGACACAAATGAAAGCCTGGCAGTTTTACAGCGGACCAACTGAATGTGACTGCGGCGTGGAACCGACCCTGTCACACCTTCTGGAGTGTGTGTTGTGTCCAAATAGCTGCACCCAGGAAGCCCTGATGATGGCCGGGAGTAACGCCGTCGACGTCGCCTACTTCTCGCCCGCCCAGACAGAATCTGACCGTTGTTTCCGACACGATCATATATAGTAACAACCTCCTCTCTCTCAAAAGGGGAGTTATTACGTCGCGTGAGGGCAGGATGAGGAGCAGATCAGAAAACAGAAGATTTTTATTTTAGAAGAACATTGATTATATTTACTTTAAAATTTTTACAAGCTTCCGGCCAAGCGGAAACATACCGCTGGCCGTAACGCGACCTTGTCTCGCTAAAGGATGGGGATCGACTACCGATCTCCGCGCTCGGTCACGGCTTTCGACCGCGCCACGAGCGGTGGTGTTTATAAATAACACACCCGTTAGCGGACCCGTCCAAAATGACAACATGGCGCACATAATTGCACGATAAGCGACAAGAAATAACACACGAAAGGTTGTATGTCGAGGTTTTCGGTATCAGTCAGCAAGGACTACATCATGCTGATGTCAACGTATATCAGTTTTTTTCAAGGAAATCGATTGATTGGTCCGATTTATTAACGTGATGACTACGGTGTATCGAAATTGACCCAATTGCAGCAGATTTTTCAAGACTGTTGTTTCCCAACGTCCCAAAAATAACTTTCAGTTGTGCAACCGCGAGATCATGAGTCTGTTGGCGTGCCCATTAATCCGGTTGCACCCACGCCGAGCGCGCTTCTTCTGCTTTAATTACTAGACAAAAGCAGACCTCGTTACACACTTGCTACATTTTGTAAGCGGCGTGCCTAAAGTGCGCGTCAGCTGTTTCAAACAACAAATTCGCAACCCGAATTCGGTCCTTTTTTATATGCTCTATTTTTTTTTATATAAACACATTCAGTAGAATACCGACAATTAGTGATAGTAATTCTGAAGTCTCATCAGCTGAATTCTATGACGCTTACCATAGTGCATATGGCTTAGCGCTGCATGTAGAGTGTTGATCCGCCGACGTCATAGACTGAGATTCGCGCATCATCCTTATTTTTATACTCTTCTTCTCTTCTTCGTGTCAGCGACGTCAAATTATTTTTTCCCAATATCTGGCAACATCGATAGCTCGTGTGTTGCCCAGCATTAGGTCCTGAGATGTGCAACTTGTTGGGCACATGGAGCAGCATCGTAGGTGTGAGGCGGTCTGCAGGTCTCCACAGTCGCACAATAGTGTCTCTCCCTGCCGAAGCATTCCCCACCGCTCGAGGTTGTCCTTTGTTCTACCAACTCCGGTTCTTAATCTGTTTAGGGATTTCCAGGTCGGCCAGTCAAGGCTCTTGCCAGTTGGGAGGCCTTCCTTTGGAGTAATGAAATCCTCTGGTGCGATTTGTTGCCAGAGTTGGTGTCTCTCATTTTCAGGGCCGGATGTAAGAGGTTGTGTGGATTTCAGAAAGCTGCTTCGAGACTTCAATCTTGGTGTTGGGGGTATCTGATTATACAAGCAGTGGGACGGTTGGTTGATTGCCTTACGCATTTCTTCGGCGCATATGACTTTGCGTCTTATGTTCGGTGGTGCGATACCAGCCAAGGGGTATAGTTTAGAAATGGGTGTTGGTTTGAGGCAGCCTGTGACGACTCTGCATGCATCATTCAGGGCAGTATCCACTTGATTACAGTGGGCTGATCGACCCCACACTGGTGCCGCATATTCTCCGGCTGAGAAACAAAGTGCTAAAGCTGAGGTACAAAGAAGGGGTGGTTGGGCTCCCCAGTGAGTGTTGGTCAGTTTGCGGATGAGGTTGTTCCTTGTTGCAACTTTCTGTTTGGTGTTGCTGCAATGACGCCTGAAGGTGAGGGTGCGATCTAGAGTGACTCCGAGGTATTTTGGATGGTCGCTATGTTCCAGTACTCTACCTTCCCACGTGACACGAAGCTTTCTGTTAGCTTCCCTGTTTCTAAGGTGGAAACAGCAGACTTGTGTCTTTGATGGGTTAGGTTTGAGATGGTTGGTTTCGTAGTACTGGGACATCTCGTTGAGTCCCTGGCTTAGGATGTCCTCAACTTCTTCAAACGTTACTGCTTGTGCTGCCAAACCTAAGTCATCCGCATATATGAAAGATTTTGTGTCTTTAGGGGTGGGTTGGTCGTTTGTATATATATTAAATAGTATAGGAGCAAGTACACTGCCTTGTGGTAAGCCGTTCTTTTGGTTACGCCATCGGCTGGTTTTCCCCTGAAAATCCACAGCGAATCTCCTGTTATGCAGCATAGCCGCGATCATCTGCACTAGCAGATGATCGCGGCTATGCTGCATAACAGAAAAAATTGACTTATTTATAAAGTCCCAATACGAGAAAGTTTCAAATTAATAAAACAAGTTCTAGAAAATTCAGAAATTCGAGAAGTTTTAGTGATTTTATTTACTATTCAATACTTTTATGATCCAAAACCATTTTTAATTCAATAATAAATAATATAAACAGATCCAAGGATTACTAACAAATCCCACTAGTCCATGAATAACAGACATGGTTATGGATAAAACACTTTGGCCCCCAGGCTAAACAATGGCTCCTTGAAATGTTTGATGCCTGCATGATCGGCAGTCAAATCCCAAAAATATGGAGAAAGTCCAAGGTCATAGCCATTTTAAAGCCAGGGAAAAACCCTGATGATGCTAAAAGCTACCGCCCAATATCTTTACTATGCCATATATTTAAAATCTTCGAACGGATACTACTCAACCGACTCACCCCCTTTATCGAACCTAAAATGATACCCCAGCAGGCGGGCTTCCGACCCGGAAAGTCATGCACTGGGCAAGTACTAAACCTGACCCACCATATCGAAAACGGTTTCGAACTAAGGAAAGTTACCGGAGTGGTATTCGTCGACCTAACTGCTGCATACGATACAGTGTCGCACAGCACACTCCTCAGTAAATTGTACAGAATGACAGGTGACTTCTCGCTAGTGCAGATGATCGCGGCTATGCTGCATAACAGGAGATTCGCTGTGGATTTTCAGGGGAAAACCAGCCGATGGCGTAACCAAAAGAACGGCTTACCACAAGGCAGTGTACTTGCTCCTATACTATTTAATATATATACAAACGACCAACCCACCCCCAAAGACACAAAATCTTTCATATATGCGGATGACTTAGGTTTGGCAGCACAAGCAGTAACGTTTGAAGAAGTTGAGGACATCCTAAGCCAGGGACTCAACGAGATGTCCCATTACTGCGAAACCAACCATCTCAAACCTAACCCATCAAAGACACAAGTCTGCTGTTTCCACCTTAGGAACAGGGAAGCTAACAGAAAGCTTCGTGTCACGTGGGAAGGTAGAGTACTGGAACATAGCGACCATCCAAAATACCTCGGAGTCACTCTAGATCGCACCCTGTTTCTCAGCCGGAGAATATGCGGCACCAGTGTGGGGTCGATCAGCCCACTGTAATCAAGTGGATACTGCCCTGAATGATGCATGCAGAGTCGTCACAGGCTGCCTCAAACCAACACCCATTTCTAAACTATACCCCTTGGCTGGTACCGAACATAAGACGCAAAGTCATATGCGCCGAAAAATGCGTAAGGCAATCAACCAACCGTCCCACTGCTTGTATAATCAGATACCCCCAACACCAAGATTGAAGTCTCGAAGCAGCTTTCTGAAATCCACACAACCTCTCACATCCGGCCCTGAAAATGAGAGACTCCAACTCTGGCAACAAATCGCACCAGAGGATTTCATTACTCCAAAGGAAGGCCTTCCAACTGGCAAGAGCCTTGACTGACCGACCTGGAAATCCCTAAACAGATTAAGAACCGGAGTTGGTAGAACAAAAGATTACCTCGAGCGGTGGGGAATGCTTCGGCAGGGAGAGACACTATTGTGCGACTGTGGAGACCTGCAGACCGCCTCACACCTACGATGCTGCTCCATGTGCCCAACAAGTTGCACATCTCAGGACCTAATGCTGGGCAACACACGAGCTATCGATGTTGCCAGATATTGGGAAAAAATAATTTGACGTCGCTGACACGAAGAAGAAGACATCTCCGTTGGAGATCGAACTCACGACATTTGACTTGCAAAGCAAACGGTTTGACCATTGAACTATACCCGTCAACCATTGAGCTATATTTATTAACACCACAAAATTTGTGTACATAATACTTTACTCAACGCTGACCGCTTATCGAGTTGAGAAATTAACACCATCTTAATTATTAAGAAACTTAAGGCATTTATCCAAATGCATCCTCCCTGTATTAATTTATGGCGCAGAAACGTGGAATCTAACAGCAAGTCTTACACATAAAATAAAGGTCACCCAGCGTGCTATGGAGAGATCCATGAGAGGAGTGTCTCTAAAAGATAGAATCCGAAACGTGGATATTCGAAGAAAAACTCAAGTTGTTGAGGCTACAAAAAAAAAACGCACACTCACGCGACAATATTACATTTATTGAAGAGACGTCGATGGGGAGGAAAAGTGTTGAAATGACTTCCAAGAACTGGCATATGAAGTGTTGGATGATACGATGCAAGATGGATTGATAACAACAAAATAATAGCAGGAGTAGCTCCAATGCGAGAGGGCGGAGTATCGAGAAGGATTGAGACTCGGGAGGCCTACGTTCAACAGTGGATGGACTCAGGCTGATGATAATGTATACCATATTGAGTATATCTCATATTATATTATTAGTTTTAATTTGATTCTCCTGTTGATTTTTTTTATGTAAACGTATGCAGGAGAACACTGCCGGTCAAGGCCAGTGCACTATATGACGCTCAGCCAGGGAGGCTGGACGCTGCATGAAGGAAACATGTGTTGTGTTTGTTTTTGTGTTTGTGTGTGGGTTGGGGAGATCGCAAGTGTATAATTATCTGTTTCTTAAAGAAATCCATATTGTAGGAAGGAGGAAACACAGACGCTGCAAGAGCATTCCAAAGCTTACCGGTGGCATTAAGGAAGGAGCTTTGGAAACTGCCAGTTCTTGGTCGACACGCATTAACCGTGTATGGATGTTCGGCAAGTGTAAGACGAGTTTGTCGGTTGTGGGCGGGTGCAGGAGGAATTAGTTCCTTAAGTTCCGAAGAGCAGCGACCATGGTAATGACGGTAGAAAAGACTAAGTGAACCAATCTTACGCCTGTGTTACATGATTGCAGGTTAGACGTAAGTGTCATTGTTTATCAAACGAAATTCTCTTCTTTGAACTGAGTCAATTAAGCTTAGAAGGTATTTTGTGTCTCCAATCCAAAGGTGACTGCCGTATTCAAGGATAAGTCGGATTTGTCCTTTATAAAGAAGAAGAAGTTGTTTATCGTTGAAATACCTCAGTGATTTATATAATACGCCTAGTTTGCTTACGAACCATCGCTTGAAATGCCCTACAGTCTGTTCCACGCCCACTTTATGCATGTTATGTTACAATTTGTGTATTTTTCTAGTTTTATTAAGGTTTGACCTTAACTTTAAATGTGATAGTTGTGATGAAATTTGTGATATGACTGTCTAGGTCACGTATTCTATTCTAAATACGAATAGCTGACAAATAACATTACTTTTTCATAGTCGATGACAAGCAGTTGCTAAGGTTTTTATTGCCACAAGCTGAGATTGTGAATATGCTGATATGTTTTAACATCCTCCTCTCTAAGTTGGTTATTGAATTACGTGGTGACAGGATGAGAAACAGATTAACAACACAAAGACTTTTTCTGAAGCACATTGACATATATATATATATTTCGATAACTTTACAAACTTCTGGCCCGGACCTAGTCACAGCATTCAGGCCGGGCTAACCACAATTCGACCGTTTCGCGGTCGGCACATAAATGACTGTCACCGGGCGTCGTGGTCGATGACACCCAGTGCCGCAAGTGGCGATCTCTATTAATAGTCCTCCTAACGGCATTAAAAAATGACAACACATGCGTGTCCGACGAGCGAACGAAAATAAGAGACGAAAGATTGTATATCGAGGTTTTCGGTACCAGTCAGCAAGGGCTATATCGTGCTGATGTCAACTTATTGTTTGTGTCGTGTATCGCAAAAAAGATGGTATTATTGAGTATCAATAGGAGTGTTACATTTAGTGATGGACGCGCCTTTACCAAAAATTAATATCATTATCTAACATATTTTTCCTCTTTTGTGATCTCTGTGATATTCGACAAGTGTCATCTCCTCTTTTATGTTACGTACGAGTACATATGCCTTGTATTTGCATTGAAAATGTGCGTTTTGTATTGTGGCTCATAATCTGGCAGGTATATATCCGATCGAACCGAAATGAATTTTATCTGAAAGCTGAAACCATAGGCTGCAAGCAACAGTTTTACTTGCCGGAGTGTAAAAACGTTTTTATCCGAAATTTTAAACATGGCTGATTTCGTGCCTACAAAACCGTTTTTGAGGGGAATTCTTTTACATTACTTCCACCGAAAGACAACAGCAGCTGAGGCGCATAGAATATTATTAAAAAACAGAACAATGCTCTTTCAGAACAATCATGCAGAAGATGGTTTCAACAATTCAAGGGTGGGGATTTTAACCTCGAAGATGAAGAACATCCTGGTGCTGAGAAAAAGTTTGAAGATACTGAATTGGAGGCATTACTTGATGAAGATCCATGCCAGACACAGGAAAAGTTTGGGAGTCGATCAATCAACAGTTTCTAGGCGCTTTAAGCAACTGGGAATGATTCAAAATTCAATTCAAAATTATTTAATATTCTATGATTTTCTGCGTCTCTACGCCATTAGGTAAACTGAGATCATAGCCTTATAAAAAAAAACTCTTAATACAACCCTAGGTTTGTATTATTATTTAAGTCACTATGAGGATCATGCTAACATTATTTAAGACAATTATTTAAGGATAAGTAGGCACAGATTGTTTGTTCTTCGTAGAGGTTATACTAACCTGCCAGAGACTATGCCTCATGAGAGAGTGATCAGACTTTGCAACCATATCTGTAAATAAAAATTAAATATTAAAATATTGAAACATTAAATCAAGTATAAATAAAAATTTCGAATACGAACAATTCTCACGAACGATGTGAAGTGAAATTACGCCGTAAATTAAATTATTAACGTAAATACCGATCGTAAAACGTAACAACATAAACATCGCTTATTGGCAATGTTGCAAAATTAAGTAACAAAACCGAACGTAGCATTTTGTTAATTCGGCAATTGATTTTTTCTTATATTTCACTATAAAATTATTTTTTAATCGTTCTTAGCACACAATTTTCTTCCGGATCAAGGTTTCTAGTGTCATGAGCTTCTTATTAATGGCAGTAAAACTAGAGTAAAAGCTCTCAATAAAAAGTTGAATCGTGCGAATGTGATTCAATTAAACACAGATGTGAATAATGTTTAATTACCCAGATTGATTGTTCGTTGAAAGATTGACATCAGGTTGAGCCGCCTCTTAGGACGAATGGTTCAGCCCTTAGGAGGATCGAGCTTATCTTCCACTTTTCTTAAACAATACGATTAAGAAATCACTAAAAATATGCCTCGAATACTACAAATGGATGGCTGTAAAAATGAATAACAATACATTGTTATTATTTTATCGAAAACCTTATAATATTTGGCAGATACGGTCGGTAAAAAAATGCTTACCCAGAGACGCTACAAAGATCTTGGTAAATGCGTTTATAGTCTTCAAAATGGACTACTGCAATGCACTGCACTTGGGCCAGCCAGACAAACAATTAAAGCGATTGCAGTCATTACAAAACGCACCAGCACGAATAGTGTACAACGCGCCCAATTTCTGTCACATTACTGATACTACACCGACTGCTGCGGTTGAGAGTTCCGGCTACAATCCAGTACAAACTATGCCTCTTAGCTTATAAGGCACTCAACGGAACTGCACCGGGTTATTTGACAGAACTGATCAAGCCTTCAAAAATAAGCGCGCGTGGAGAGACACTCAGATCAGCCAGAGCAAATAGAAGCACGATGCAGATGACGGGAGGTAGTCCTATCACGGTCTTTGGCAATCGTGCTTTAAGCTACGCGGCACCAATGGCCTCGAACTCTCTGCCGAAGAGAACTTAAAGTGAAGGCATCCTTCAGAAGCAGACTCAAGACCTACTTTTTTACTCAGAGAGGCAAAGAAGCGCTTTTGGAATGACCATTCGGTCATAAAAAAACGCTATACAAATACTGATATAATAATAATAATATGCAACATGGTAAGCGTCGTAGAGTTCCACAGATGAGATTTTATTATTTAATTACTATCACTGTCTGTCGGCATTCTCCTGTATGTGCTTACATAAAAAAAAACGATGAAACAGATCCATCTCGAGAAGCCATTGATCAAAAACGAACCATCCTTGAAAACACAAAATTGCCCCACGCCGATGTTCCGCAACCGGCGACTCGTTAATTGTCGAAACTGCACTCTACACTTGAATCCTCGTGGATTCTATGCTCCAGTTTCGGCTTCTTTGTGAGCCGACCGCGGCCGATCCCAGTCACGACGCTCAGCGGCTCATTAACTTCGGCCTCGAAGCCGAAAAAACAAACAAGACTTATATTTTGGCTAAGTAAACACTCATTATTTCAATATCCGCTACTCAATAGTTAGGGTATACGATAATTAATTAAATATACACACACTAAACATAAAATTCTTTAAACGAGTCAATTCATTCAGAAAAAATATCGGCATGAGCGGGATGCGAACCGCGGACCTTCGGAACCAACCATTTTACCCAGGTAATTATACCGCTCGGTCACCGTGGCCATTTCTTCATGATCTATAAAAGTAGATTAGAATATTGAAATAGTATATGTGTATTTAATTAATTATTATTTTGTAATATAATCAATGATCTATAAAAGTAGATTAGAATATTGAAATAATAAAATAATATTTTAATTAATATTCAAAAATCAATAAAGTATACGATCGTCACAAATGGCTGTTTCCCGTGGACGTCTAGTTTTGCAGCATCGGTTTGTTACTGGATACCGCAAAAATCACGGGATACCATTTTTTTATTTTTATGAAAACGCATGTAAGAGAGCATACCCGGTCAAGACCAGCGTACTCCATGACGCTCAGCCAGGGAGGCTGGACGCTGCATGCGGGAAACGTGTGTTGTGTTCGTGTTTAGGTGAATTGTACCTCCACAAACGTCATACACGATTCTCCGGACCAATGAAACTTGAGTATGTAGTTGCCATGGATATATCAATAACGCTCGTAAAAAGGTAATCTATGACACCAACTCACAACTAAATCATCAATCCTGAGGAAGACCCCTGCGATTGCGGTCGAAATATTGGTCAAAAGAAATTCGCCTCACACGGCTAAGCCCAAAAGCCACAATATTTCGTTTTGATTCACATTTATTTTAAGCGATTAGATGTTTCGGCCTCCCTGGAGACCGTCATCAATAAATCTTCAAAAATGGTCTCCAGGGAGGCTGAAACATGTAATCGCTTAAAATAAACGTGAATTAAAACTATATATATTTTAACGTGTTAATTTTTTACGTGTTTCATCACATGAAGGAGCCATTTATGACGCTCAAATAAAAATCATATTTTAATATAATAGATTTAGTTTGTATTATGCAACGAAGGCTTTATTCAAACTTCGCCGGAAGCTAGTCTTACGAATCGCATTCCATCAACTAACAAGCATTCTCTTAAATAATAGCGCTAAATACCGAACTGATAAAACGATCGTTACAATAGCAGCAAAGTATTCTTAGTGATACATTGCTTCACTGATATTCGAGATGTTTGGGTATCAAAAAATAACCACACGGCTCAAATCAAGAAGAAGTTTCTTACAGTCGACAACGGAACTGGTGATACCTGAGGCCACCCTGCGGCTGAACATGTGGAGAAGCGCAACTGAGGGGAATACTCGGATTGCCCCGAAAGAGGACCTAGCCACTGGACACGACTAAAGAAGAATTCTTGGAATTTCCTTAAGAGACCACGTCACGAACAATGAGGTTCTCAGCTTAATCATGGAAGATAGGCACCTAGTAAGAACTATATCAGAGAGGCGATCGGTCACATCATGCGCCACGATGGTCTTCTTCACGACATTGTGGAAGGGATAGTGGAGGGTAGAAAATGCAGAGGGCGTCCTAGACGGGAGTATTTGCAGCAAGTGTTCGAGGACATGAGTTGAAGCTCTAATGTTCAGCTAAAGAGAGTGTTGCAGAGGATCGAGAAGAGTGGAGATTGAGATGCATGATTTTATTATATTATTGCTGCAAACCATTCTACCGGATTGATTCTACGAAAAATATATGCTCTAAATGTGCAGCATATATGGTTAAATAAACAGTTCTTACAATGACCTTTATTTTGTAACAGTTAATAGAGTGAAGAAATTTCAATTAATCTTGAAGGGATTGTCATCGAGGAATTAGGCTCGGCCCAATTGGTCAGATAAACGAAGTGATGCAACTCAAGCATGCGACTCGTTAGGAACCAGATGGTCCACGATTCGCCACATCTCCAACAGCTCGAGGTCATTCCATCCCAGCTATCGTTCTTATACAGGTGTGTATCGTATTTATTGACGGAATCGAGTTCCAAGTAAGGTCAAACCTCGATATTTAGTTTTTTAATGGATCCTTAAAAAGTTCGTACACATCTGATCAATATTTTGACATCTCAGTTTGTCAAAAGGCGACTCCATTTCGTCAGGATCGTTATCAGGATGTGTGGTTGATGGATAGGGAGCAGGGCACGAAATTAAAAACTCTTCAAAAAGCACATTTTCACGGGACGACTTTCGTCAACCTTCAATTTTAATTAATAGGCTATGACTGGCATTTTGCAGGTGAGGGATCAAATTCACACCGACTGGGGGTTATTTTAGGAGCTCAGAAATTGATTAAAAAATCTTTTTTTCAATCTCTGCCGGGGATTGAACCCACGACCTGTGGCTTGCAAACCAAAACGCTTCGATGTTTGAGCTATTCAGCCCCGTCGTTTATGTTTAAGTACGAACATTAACAAACATTTGGTATGTCTGCCTGGGCCACAAACAATGAATTATCCATCTCTGATGGGAACTGGGCAGAAAGTGCATTGGAGCACGCCGTAACACTCGTAGCGCCCTCAAACCACATGTCGGCCATTTGAAGCTAACTATGTGCTGTCAAGAGGCTTTTCGGCACCAGCCTGCAAGGGCTGAATTGAACTCACTTGGTGAAAACTCTCCCTGTTTCGTCCTGTTTTTGGAGACTTGATACTGGATACACGCAAAAAGCTACTTGTTAAAGAGTGGCTGAAGGCCGTGCCGGTGATTCTAGGTGCATCAGTTACATGTCAAATAGACCTAGTCTAAAACTACGAACATTAGTATACTACAGCGAGTCTCGAATTGCCTTCTTTGGTAACATGTTGCTAACTATGAAATACGTGGTAATCGATAAGGAAATGGTAAGTTTGGAAAATGGATTCTTCAAATGGCAGACATCAGTTAGGAGTCATTACTTGCGTCTGCACTCTTGCAGAAAGACACGCCAAAGCGTTTAAAAGCAGCGTAATTCCGTTTGTTAGCGACGAAGACCTGGTACCCTCTGGAGCTGATGCCGGCTGGACCACTTCAAAGAGCGCAATCCTCACAGAGTGGTGCAGCGGACAGTTCCACAGAACGTGAGGTGCGTCCTGCGGAGAGCTACCGTCACATGGGCACTCTGCCTGGGATGTGGGTTCCAACTGTCCAAGCCTGTCGAGGGCCAAATCGAAATAATATTTTTTTTTCCCCCAAAAATGCACATTACTTTTGGAATGGCATTTATATAACATTATATGCAGAGGCCGAAGAAGAAGTCGCCATTGTTGCAAAATTGATACAAAACTGGAGCAAGGAGTTATTGTTTATTATATACATATATATTTATATATTTACATTATTATGACACGAAATGGTTACTAATATGAATTAATTTAAGTGATAACAATAAATATGAACTAATCTTAGGCAGACATCTTGATTTTAAATATTTTGTTGAATTTAATTCAGTGAAAATAAAAATGTGCATTAAGCATACAATAAACAATTGGACCTTGCGCTTTTTTAATGCATACTCTACATTTTGTATACTCTTGCAAGATGGACTGACGACATCGGAAGAATAGCGGGAGTAGTACATATATATTACATGATTTGTTTATAATTAAATTAAAATGAATATAAAATTATATTCTTCTAAAATATCCTATATTCCAACATATAACAGTTTTTTGTTTCATCTCGATTGCAAGCATAAAAAAAATTCAAGTTTACATTTGAACGCTTGCACGTGGTTGATATGAACGTGGTTGCAAATGTTTGTGGTTCTTGTACCAGTCTCAATGAGAGAAGTTTCGTATAATATGGGTTAGCTGCCAGTGTCCACTTTTTGATCTATGACATACTATATCTGCACCAGAAGGTCCACTTTAGAACTTATATTGACATCCCCGTCTTTAAAAAAGAACGGCAAGTCACGGGCTCGTCACGTGGCCGCGTGGAGGAAGGATGCAAGGGCAGATTAGCAACACAAATAACTTGTTTTTTAATAAAGACATGATTTCTTCATCCGGCTGGTAAAGCGTTTCGCCGGCCGGACGAGAGTTAACTGACAACTGCCACTGTGGCATGCAGCGCCACCAAGACAATCACGGCAAAAAAGCAAATTAAATATGACCATTGAACCAACATGAAATGGAGCAGCTGTCATAACAATTAAAATGCAAACGCCGTTTATTAATATTTATAATTATTATATTATATTATATATAATTAAAACTAACATTATAAGATGTGCATGCCAGACGAGCGTACAAAAAAAGAGACTAAAGATCGTTTTTCGATGCTTTTCGGCTTCAACCTAAAAGAGCTATATCAACCTGATATCAATATCTTATATTGAATACATTTTTGTAAATTTGTACTTATTTATTTATTTATTTATTTATATACAGAATCGAAATTCCATTTTTTTTACAAACATTTAGAAACATAGAGTATACATAAATATACAATAAATAGAGAAAATAATGAAAAATAAAAATAACACAAAAGAATAAGAAGATGACACGTGTCATAGATCACAGAGATCAAGTAGAACAATACCATCGACAAAAGAGGAAAAGGATGTAAGAAAAGGATCGAGGTGTGCTGGTAGGCCATTTAGGAGCGGCATTGCCGTTGTACCAAATTGAGTGCTTGAAGCTCCACAAGCATCGACTGGGATCAAAAACAATAGATGGCTACGAGCACGGGTGTACCTATCTGGAACATAGAAGTTAAAACATTCAAGAAACATTTCGTTAAGCAAAACAAATAATATTTATGGAATAAAGATAATTCAAATATAAAACAAATCAATTGAGTGTTTGATAGATGTTTGCTTTTGACATTGGACCATTTCTAATCGACGCGATTTATTTTAAAAAAATAAACAAAAAGGTGACGGTATCGAATGTGTATTGGAAGAATCCCATCAATCATCCGGCAGTAATTTATTGTTGTACATTTATAACGAGGATTCAACACGCCGGTGACCTTAACACATTGTGAACGGCTGTCAGTTGGGTAATCTAATCGCGGAAAAGCGTCCATATCACTCTCTGCCAGACACAAGGATGATAAACGTGAGCCTCGAATTAAGTACATGCAAATGGGGTTCGAAATGGATGCTTCAAATGAAGTGGATTATTTAATTTTTTTTTGATGCCTAAGGTCGAGTACTGTTGTATGCAATTTTGACGCTTCAAGTGTAATAAAAAGTACATTCGATTAATTTATATTACAACTGTGAAGACATGTATAAGTTATCTATGAAACACAAAATATTTATATCTACATAAGGGTGTCCCAAAAAAACGTTTTTTTTTCAAGGCTCACCCCCTCATTTTGTGTCAACAATGTCCAAATGAGTGTAAAAAAAGTTTCACGTACTTAAAACAATGGAAAAAGATAGCGACTTGCATCTATAGATCTCAATACTTTTTTTTATTTAAACACATACAGGAGAACACCGACAGATGGTGATAGTAATTCTGAAGTCTCATCTGTGGAATTCTATGTTGGACGACGTTGGATATTTATTTGACCTTAAGGGGTGGCTTAATCCTATGTTTGTGTTTACGTAAAAAAATATGCGTCACTTAGGGGAGTGGACACGGTAATGATAATGTATTTTTAAACTTTTATTACGGCTCGTTGGAATACAAATTTTGCTGTCCATTATAAAATTAGTGTTTGAAGCATAAATGTACTTATATGGTCTATTTTCATTTATCGCATTGGTTCTTGTATCATTTAGTTATCAGATGATGTATAAAAACTATTCTAAAAAAGTAGCAAAACGATATATCACGGCTAAGATGTCAACGGTAGGGGAATCTTACACGGCATATATCGGGTACCGATGCGAACAGGTTAAAGAGCTTGCGTTATGTGACAAAACGCTCCAGTTTAAACATAACCACTCAATATTGAATAAATAAATGCATCAATTATCCGAAACAATATCAGTTTAAAAGATCGTTAAATGTGTGGAATACACGCGGCTGTCTGCCTAACAAAAGTCATTAACGAGAAACACACGTTAATGAGGTCATAATTACCTGCGGAGACGAGGCAGGTGTTAATTACGCGGGGCAATTATGCAACGTTTAAAAAATGTATGAACGGCTTTGCTTGAAAAACGGCCAAATTTAATTTTGACAAAATAATCGAAAGAAAAAAAAGCACGTAGAAAATAATAATTGGAAATTAGATTTTGAGATATTTACAAGATAATTCCAACAGGCTGTGATGGATGTAACCTAACCTAACCTAATTTTAACAAGCCTAACCTAATCTTATCTTACCTAATTTAACCTAAGCACTTATTGACGTGGATAAAACGAACTCCGTGGACTTTCATCTCACTCAAGCGTTTACCGGACACGGAATTTTCAGAGAATTCCTAAAAAGATTTGGCCTCTCTTCTTGCGATGCATGTCCAAGTGATCCAGGCATACAACAGACAGAGAGACACTATCTCATTGAGTGCATCATCCATGAGAATAGGAGACGCGTTCTTTGTTGTTACCTGGGAGTCTCTACCATTTCTTGGGAGGATTTTCCTAAACTGCTGCATAGTTCGTACGGTCCCTTGCTGTTAAACTTCATCAAGGAAATCGTCGGGACTACACGCGTGGTTAACGAGGCTTTCATGGGAGAAAACGACTTCACATCGCCGGGATAGTTATTGGATCGCGTGGTGGAAGTATGAGGAGCAGATTAACAACACACATACTTTTTCCGAAGCACTTAGACATATATTTTCGATAAAGACATAGATTCCCCGCTCGACCGTAACATAACGTTACTTTCGCCTCGGTCGAACGGGACTTAATTTATGACTGAGCGCACTCGTGATGGGCTGTCGCCCAACGCCGCAAGTGGCAATGTACAGAATAAATGGCGCACCAATGACAGCTGCCATGTACATAACTAACATCACACCCGTCACCGGACTTTTCAAAAATGCCAATATGGCGACACATACATGTACGACAAGCGACCATAAATAAGAGACAAATGATTGTTTATCAAGGTTTTCGGTACCAGTAGGCAAAGTCACCACAAATATCTGTTAATCAGATTTGTCATTTACCATTGTACATGCTTTTTCTCTAAACATCTTTGTGCATCTCGTACATCCAGGGCAAAAGGACTTGGAAGCTATAAAAGAAGGCTGCCTTAGTATCCGAAAGATTCTTTTGGGTTTATTGTTAAATATTTTTCATGAGATCACATGATTACGCCGACACTTACTGATCTATTTGGTCGTCAGAGCAATTTATCGAGTAAATATGACATGACTAATCTCCAATCCTTCAAACGCAGATGAAGGATTGGTTCATTTTGTCGTCTCTACAATAATGCAGACAGATGGTGATAGTGATGTTAGATCTCATCTGCGATTCTATAATGCTAAAAAAATTACAAATAGCGTGTAGTACAAGTGCTGCGGGTGAAATGTTGATTCGCCAACGTCATATAACTGTATTTCTTAAGTTTCATTTTATTATTTTTCATTTCTCAGACTTACTAGTTTTTCATCCAAGCTAGCAATGTACTGAAAATGTATTACTTTACCAAATGGTGCAATTGGATTAGTTGATTTTTTTGTGCGGAGATTGTTTCTGAAGCATTGAAAGGAAACAGGTTTCGGAAGATGCTCGCTATTGCATTTTAGTAATTTTGCGCATCAATTTTTTGCAATACCAGCATTGCTTAGTGTTAATTTATTTTTACGTTCTCATATAAGGCAGAACAACATATGAAAAGTGAAAGAAATACGTATCATCTTTAATCTATTAACATCCTCCTCTCTTTAAGTTAGTTGTTGAATTGCATGGTGGCAGGATGAGGAGCAGATTAACAACAAAAATACTTTTTCTGAAGCACATTGATATTTCGATAACTGTATAAAATTCTGGCCCGGACCTAGTCACAGTATTCAGGCCAGGCCAATCACAATACGACTTCGCCGCCGTCGGAAATCAACTAACTGCGCGCGTGGTCGGTGACACATAGTGCCGCAAGTGGCGATCTATATAACTGGTCCTCCTAACGGCATTACAAAATGACAACACATGCGTGTCCGATTAGCGAACGAAAATAAGAGATGAAAGATTGTAAATCGCGGTTTTCGGTACCAGTCAGCAAGGGCTATATCATGCTGATGTCACTAGAGGAATTTGCTATGCATAAAAATCATTTCATCAATATTAATTTTATAAAATACAGAAATACATTGAGGTTGTCAACTGACAATACTTTAATATTTATTTAATTTAATATAAATTTTAATATAATTTAAAATTAATTCTAATCAAAAAATTAACAAATTATAAAATATTTAGTTTTGATTCATATTTATTTGAAATGATTACATGTTTTGGCCTCCCTGGAGATCATCTTCAATAATTCTCTCTCTAAAGCATAGGTGGCCAACCATTTCAGCAGGCGGGCCAAATTTTGGAAATAAGATTTCCTATCGGGCCGCACAACAAAATTTCTTCTATAGGGTCCGCCATCTAATGTTTTTTTTTTCAACTAGTGCTTATTTCGTGAATGGTAACACTTAGCTCATGTTTGATTTGACAGATAGTTAGTTTTATCTTTCCGCTAAGCGAATACGGTTCTGTAATGGTACCCTAAAATCTGTATAAATACAGATAAATTTGTATGCGTATTGTTGCGGCGTGTTCGCTTTACCTACCATAGAAGAAATTGTCACGTTAGTTGAATCAATGTACTGAGATACTTCCATAATATAGGATATGATACACACTATGCACGATGGAATGTTCTTTTGGTGGTTTTATGTACACTATTAAATCACCCTTGAGGTATATTTATACGAAGTCGTCGCTACATACATTATAGTTAATATTTTCATTTTTTTTCATTATTTTTAATATGCGCCGCTTGCTCTAAGGGTTTCCAGGTAGGCCGAAATATGTAATCGTTTCAAATAAATGTGAATCAAAACAAAGTATTTTTAATTTGTTAATTTTTTAATTAAAATTAATTAAAATAATATATATAAATGATACAGAATGCTTACGCATGCAATACACTAATGTATAAAACAGAGATATATTATCAAATAAATCAGTATTAATACTACTCCTGTCTTTGGACGTATTTTTAGTGCTGGAACCCGTGGTACTCCGACGTCACCAATTAGCTGACGCCCTCATTTCGGCAAAACATCAAGTGTAGCTTCGGCTGTGTGGCACGTAGCGCTGTCCTGTTGAAATCACATGTTTCCAATATCCTCCTCTTCAATTTTTGTGAACAAAAATTCGTTCAACATGGCCGCGCCGCATGGAAGCGCTATTGATGGCGCTTCACGCACACTTTCTGCCACAGCAGCAATATTCTCGGGTGTACGCACTGTTTTTGGCTTTTCACGCTTTGTTTTATCGATGAGGATGCCAGTTTCTTTCACTTTTTTCACAAGATAACGAACATACGGAGCTGACGGTGATTCTCTTCTTCCAAAATCCGTACGCAATTTTCGCACACATTCTGCAACATTACCATGATTTTCAAAGTAATGTCGCAATATTTTCCAGCGTTGTTCAAGCGTAAACACAACCATATTCGCTTAGCGGAAGGATAAAACTAATTATCTGTCAAATCAGACATGAGCTAAGTGTTACCATTCACGGAATAAACACTAGTTTAAAAAAAAAAGTTAGATGGCGGACCCATATGATCATTATTAGCCAACGTTGGTCCACTATTGAACGTAGGATTGAGGCATGAGTCTCTATCTTTTTCAATCATTCGCCTTCCGCATCCAGGCTATTCCCGCTATTCTGGTGTCGTCATCTTGAAGAGGTCGGTCAACGCTCCGTTTGCCAGTTATAAGACGCCACTTCAACACTTTCAATCACCATCTTTTCGACAGATATGTCACATTGCTACTTCATTGCGCCTATTCTATGGATAGCCTCCGCAACATGAATTCTTCTTCGCATATCCTCATTTCGGATTTAATCTTTAAAAAATACTCCGAGCATAGATTTATAAGAGTAAGACCATGTTTTTTTTAATCCTTTCCTTACGACTCGGTGGAATACAAATTATACTGTTAATAGGGTGTGAATTTTTCAATCCATTTTTTAAACTTAAAACTAGTATTTGAAGCATAAATGTACTTACCTAACCTATTTTCAAATATCACATTGGTTCTTGTATTCTTTAGCTATAAGATGATGCATAAAAAACAATTATATTTAACAAACGTTTTTTAATGTAACTCCATACATGTGGTGACATTGACACATGTGGCTTAAAGAAAAATCGCTACTGTGACGAAACCTAACGATATTTACTTACATGCTTTACAGATTCCTGTAAAGAATACATGTAAGTTGATTAAGGGAATGGCTATACTTTCAATTTCCTCAGATGTCACAATGAGTACTGAAAGTAGCAAAACGATAAATCACGTCAACCGATATCAACGGCCGGGGAATCTTTGACGGCATATGCCGAGAAACTGATGCGAAAGGGTTAAGAATCGCTTGGAATTCTTACTGTTAATCTTCGCCTGAGATTGAATGCAAATTCTTTGTTTTGGTTAGCAAACGCTTTATCGCTTAGTTAACCTCTCCTCCCCGGTGATGTCTATCGACTACACATTGCTTGTAATAACTTAAATATCTCTGTAAATATAATACACACAGGGTTCAGATTTTAGGTATTCCTCCTTTATACATTTACGTATTGAAAAAAAAATATTTATAATAATAGGCACTCATCGGGAGCAGGAAATATTTTTTTAAAATCCGGAATAAATTCACCACTACACTCAAGACGCGTCAACTGTCATGTATTCATTCGACCTGTCGGAAGTCATACAAAAGTGTGTGCAAAAATAAAATTAAAAAATACCCAGATACATAGGCATCTATACTCCTCACTCTCGCTGACGTACTAATATGAGTGAGCGAGACGGGAAACCTCAGTTGGTCGGCTAGTTCGAAATGATTTCGATGCGCGTCGGCTCATCGATATGTCGACAGGCTAAGTAGTGTTAGCAGCTCTCGGAAGTTCATGCGCCAAGGTGCGTCTGGCCGTTTGAGGTCTTCGTCTGATGTTTTTCATGTTTTTAGCTATTAAATGTCAATTATTACTGCTTATTGACATCAACTATTATAAAATTAAGCGATATCTTTGAATATTTTCAATTTTTAGAATTTCTACTCATTTTATTCACTTTAAATCAGAATGTGTAACGAGTACACACCATCCGAACGCGCGGAAGTTTTTAACATAGTAAGGCGAGGGTTAAGCTAGTATGATCCAGATTGAGAACGTTTACGTCGTAAAAACAAATAATTTTAAATATCTGCCTACTTGCTAAACACCAATAACAATAATACATGTCGCAATATTAATACAGATCATAAAACTGCCATCGCGAGTTCTAATACTATAAAATATTGCGCAATATAGGATGCAATATCAAAGCAACACCTTATTAGGTACAACTGAATGATGGAATCTATGTTTGATTTGTTTTATGATTCTTAACCCGTAACTGGAATATTTTTTTAATTATTTTGATATCAGCTTGATATAGCACTTTTAGGCTGATGCCGAAAAGCCTCGAAAAACGGTCTTTTGTCTCTTATTTTTGTTTGCTCGCCTGAAATGCACATCTGATAATGTTAGTTTTAATTACATATAAAATTACACGGCGTTTGCACACGCCATTTTATTTGTTATGACAGTTACTCCGTTTCATGTTATTTCAACTGTCGCATATAGCAGTCGTCAGTCAAGCCCCGTTCGACCGAGACGGCAGTAACATCATGTTACGGTCGAACGGGGAAATCAAGTCTTCATTAAAAGCGGCACACCTGTATCGGCCTTATGGCACACCAGTGTGCCGCGGCACACCGGTTGCAGAGCACTGATCTAGGGTATGCTAAGGTTTGCGTGAGGTGGGTGCCACCAACGAGCTCATCGCAAAATTTGGATGGGGTATTGTCAAACAACCACCCTACAGCCCGGACTTAGCCCCAAGTGACTACCATCTTTTCCCTGACATGAAGAAACACCTGGGTGGAACGCATTTCGGCGACAGAAAAGAGCTGGAAGAAGCGGTTCTAAGGTATCTGCGTGGCATGGCGTCAGATTTCTTTGACTCGGACATTCAAAAGCTCGTATACCGCATGCTAAAATGCATTGACCTCAGTGGCGACTATGTAGAAAAATAGGTAAAAGTATGAACTTTCTAAAAATGTACGCATTCATTGAATTAAACATGTTTTACACTGTGAAAAAAGCACTGGGAATCTTCTAATAACGACAACCCTCGTATTAGAGCAAGAATAGTTTTTCAAATATTCTATTACTTCATAAACCTAGAGGAGAAATCTAAGAGGGTTATTACTATTATAAGTAATCAAATTTTACATAAATAACTACAATATTGTAAGGCGATCATTAGCAAATGATCATGAAATTGGCATTAAAGTTTATGTGAAATACGTTCGGTGCAAAATTAGGTCAGATAGTAAAATCGCGACTTTAAATCTTCCAAGCATTTAAAAAGTCATTTATAAATCATCCGAGTTTTATGAAATTTAACGATGTACTAGTAATAAATTAAAGTATTTTATTTGATAGAGTATTTGATTTGAACCGACGACAATAGCACATTGCACGCGTTTCTTGTTAGATCACCGAATTTACCCTTAATTATACTCTTCTTTTTCTTCGTGTCAGCGACGTCAAATTATTTTTTCCAATATCTGGCAACATCGATAGCTCGTGTGTTGCCCACCATTAGGTCCTGAGATGTGCAACTTGTTGGGCACATGGAGCAGCATCGTAGGTGTGAGGCGGTCTGCAGGTCTCCACAGTCGCACAATAGTGTCTCTCCCTGCCGAAGCATTCCCCACCGCTCGAGGTTGTCCTTTGTTCTACCAACTCCTGTTCTTAATCTGTTAAGAGATTTCCAGGTCCGCCAGTTGGGAGGCCTTCTTTTGGAGTAATGAAATCCTCTGGTGCGATTTGTTGCCAGAGTTGGAGTCTCTCATTTTCAGGGCCGGATGTGAGAGGTTGTGTGGATTTCAGAAAGCTGCTTCGAGACTTCAATCTTGGTGTTGGTGGTATCTGATTATACAAGCAGTGGGAAAGTTGGTTGATTGCCTTACGCATTTCCTATATTGTATAATTATTATACTTTTATTATAATTATACTTATATTATAATTATACTTATAATCTTAGATTAAATTTAATTAAAAAAAAAAAAAGTATTAGTTTTGATTCGCATTTATTTTAAGTGATTACATGTTTCGGCCTCCCTGGGGACCATCCTCAATAGTGTTATTGATTATGCGAGATGTATATGGAAGAATTATTTAAGATGGTCCCCACAGAGGCTGAAACATGTTATCATTTAAAATAAATGTGAATCGAAACTTAATCAAATAGAAGAAAAAAAAATCTAAAATTATAATAATACAGTTTCACCAAGTATTGCTAGTTGATAACCCTAATGTTATTATCAAATTATACTGTCAATTATAAAACTAGTGTTTGAAGCATAGATGTACTTATCTGGTCTATTTTCATATTTAAATTGGTTCTTGTATCCTTTAACTATCAGATGATGCATACAAAACTATTCTAAGAAAGTAGCAAAACGATATATCACGTCAACCGATGTCAACGGTCGGGGATTCTTATGACGGCGTATGCCGACAACTGATGCGAAAGGGTTAAGTAACATTGGATATTTACAAAAATTTTGGTAACCATGTTTCCTTGGTTACGTTGAACCGCTTTTAAGAATCAAATTGTTCTAGATTCGGGAGCGTCGGGTTAATCATCCGATCTGCTTCAGAAATCTAATTACTCGTCTCTTTTAGTCCTCGAGCATCTGCTCTATGTAGCACCATGTCTCACAGCCATACATCAAGATGCATCCAAACAAATGATTTGGCAACAAGGAAGTACCCTGCAGCTGACAAGAGGTAGTCCTGGCACGGTCTTTGGAAATTGGGATTTCAGCTACGCGGCACCAATGGCCTGGAACTCGCTATCGGAAGGCATAAGTTCTCTTAAAGCGGAGGCATCCTTCAGAAGCAGACTCAAGACCCACCTTTTTTACTCAGAGAGGCAAAGAAGCGCTTTTGAAATGATCATTCATATACAAATACTAATATAATAATAAAGTTGCTTGCGGAGCTTTAAAATAATATTCTTTGACTCAAGAAAGCTAGCCTTGCTTGATGTATGCGACTGTTGACTTCTCTTTTTGTTCTGCCATCCCAGGTGATCGTACTTCCAAGGTATACAAACCCTTTTGCATATTTTAGGGTTACTCCTAGCATTGATATTATAATGTCTCTTTTTTATGATTTATTTTATTTATTTCTTTCTTTCTAACTTTTTGAATATATAACCTATTTATAAGTCCTAATATTAAGTAGAATCACATATTTAAGAAATGTCTTCCATTCAAGGAAAGTGTAAATTAATTTATAATTAAATATTAAATCATAGTATCTAACACATTATTGTAATAAGTTAAGAGACAATTAAGTCTGGTAATTCAAGCAAGAGTAACCATTATTTTTAAACTCGTACAAAAAAAATAACTTAAATAAAGAACTCATTAAAAAAATTATATATATTAATGTTCTGCTGCTCATTGCGGCTTACTCTCATGACTTTGGTTTTTGTGCTGTTTATCTTCATATTGAAACGTTATTTAAACATAAATTATTTTATATAATCGTTCAAAAGTCTTTAAAATATTAATAATCAAATTCTCTGTCTTAGCTCAAATTTTGCGATGACAGCACCTTTACGCGTGTCGATATCAGATCATGAGGAATGCACATTCTTGATAAATTTATATATTTCTTCGAACATATGGTTACCACAATCTGCCGCCACTCAGTTCTTTCGTTTGTCATTGTCCATGGCATCAAAGACATCTTTTAACTTGAAGGTCCACCTGGAAGCATATATGGTTTCCGATGATTCCTAAAGTAGTAGACCGAGGATTTGAAGTGACGGCAGGTGTATCAAAGATATATTTTATGGTGATTTGTTAATCCGTTATTTTTAATGAAAATTTGATGTTTATCCCGATGCTTCCCTTAAACAATTCATACAAAGATTTCCTTGTTTTATTCTTTATGTTTGCTATCCCTTTGATTGATCTGATTTTTGTAAGTACTTTTGTAAAGGCAATTGCAACACAATTAATTTATTTTCTGATCTCGAATTAAGCCAACGATGATGCTCGCAATATCGCTCGTTTAACACAAGACTGTTCCATCGTCCTTTCTCTTACAGCGTCGTCGTATAGTTAATTGAACTATCGGTTTACTGGAGCAGATTTCTCATCAAAATGCGGCGAATTCGTTTCGAAACCGACACTTTATAGACAGACCGGAGATCTGTGTATCAATCATGCCCACCCACAGTACAATAAAAAGCGATAATACTTAATTTTGTCATAATCGGGAATATGTTGAGTATGCGTCGGGAATATGAAAAAAAAGTTTGCAATTTATATTCAGACTTTATTGCCTTTTAAACTTACAACTTTAATATGAAGATAAACAGCACAAAAACCAGTCTTGAGAGTAAACCGCAATGAGCAGCAGAACATTAATATAGCAATGCTAGGAGTAACCCTTAAAGATGCAAAAGAGTTTGTATACCTTAGAAGTACAAACACCTGGGATGGCAGAACAAAAATAGAAGTCAACAGACGCATACATCAAGCGAGGCTTGCGTTTAATAGAAAAACGAAAATGGTTGACTCAAAAAATATTAATTTAAAGCTCCGCAAGCAACTTGCCAAAACATTTGCTTGCAGCATCTTGATGTACGGCTGTGAGAAATGGTGCTTATCTGAAAGTGATAAAAAAAGACTTGAGGCCTTTGCAATGTGGTCATACAGAAGAATTCTCGGAATTTCCTGGAGAGACCACGTCACGAACAATGAGGTTCTCAGCATAATCAAGGAAGATAGGCATCTAGTAAGATCCATCTCAGAGAGGCGATCGGTCACATCATGCGCCACGATGGTCTTCTTCATGAGATTGTGGAAGGAATAGTTGAGGGTAGAAACTGCAAAGGGCGCCCTAGACGGAAGTATTTGTAGCAAGTGTTCGAGGACAAGAGTTGTAGCTCTTGTGCTGAGCTAAAGAGGATTGCAGAGGATCGAGAAGAGTAGAGATTGAGATGCAAGATTTTGTTGCTGCAAACCAATCGACCGGATTGTTACTACGGTGAAGAAATAAAACACTCAGATGTGTATAACCAAACGCTCCAAATAATAACCTAGATTCTATCTTACCCATCAAACCCACGCACTGAAAAATATTTGCAACAAATCGCAAATTTATCGACTCTGTAATTTCTTTGTCAAATTAAGACGATCCCACACAGTACGTAATTAATTCAATTATTATTTTATTTATTACTGCACGATTTGAAGTAAAAAAAAAAACTATGATATAATCTAAGTTGAAATTGATCCAAATACGTTAAGCATTGCTTTATACATTTTTGGCTTTCACCTTTCAGAACAAATTGATGGATCACATTTTTTAGTAAAACACTTACAACATACTATATATAACATTTTTTTATAAAAAAACTTCTTCTAAGGCAATTTTATTTTATGAACATTGTTTTCATGTAAACTTATTCTTATGTGTTAACCCCCTAAAAGTACTGGAGGACTCTGCGAAATGCCTTGAGGTCACAGGTTCGATGAAAGGAAAATCCTGATCTATCTCCTTCTCGTGGTGGGGGGTGAGTGACAACATCAGTCGACTAATATAGACAGGGACCGAATGTTGGCCGGAATAAGCCAACACCCAGCTAACCTCATCAGGTCAAGCTAGTTAGGGCACTCTATTGTCCTGTAGGTAGTAAATGCTCTCCTAAGGCGGATGAACCTTTATGGTCAACGGCATTAGGATGTGGAAATAAAGGGGAAAATACCACATTAAAGGTCTAAAAGACATCCCATGTATCAGCAAACATGATTGCATCTCAAGTTAGGATCAAGAAGAGTGGAGATGAAGATGCAAGATTTTGTTGCTGCAAGCCAATCCACCGGATTGATACTACGAAGAAAAAAAGATGTGTCAACAACGTCAAATGTATTCACTTCAATACCTGGCAAAATTGATGGCCTAAATGTTGCCCGGTGTCACGACCTATCATTCACGTAGTTCGACAGCAAGCCCACCAGAACTAAGCAGCAGCTCAGAAAGGATTCCGCCGCATTTCATACACAGACAATTTGTTCAACAATGGTCAGTAACGATGTGGGGGGCACTGGACGTCTGGTGTCCGAGACATTTGGCACACGGGAAAAATGACGTACTGGATATCTCGCTGAATTAAACTAACCTTACCTAAGTTATTTTTTTAACGAGACTTTAGATTTATTTTTATTACAGACTCATCCGACCTTACATGACGCCGGGCCGGACGAGGACTAACGGACGACTGCCAGAACACTGTGACATGCAGCGCCGCCAAGATAATCACGGTCTTCTTCGTAGTATCAATCTGGTGGATTGGTTTGCAGCAACAGAATCTTGCATCTCGATCTCCATTCCTCTTGGTCCTCCGCAACCCTTTTCAGCTCAGCATAAGCGCTACAGTTCATGTCCTCGAATACTTGCTGCAAATACTGCTGTCTAGGGCGCCCTCTACAGTTTCTACCCTCAACCATCCCCTCCACAATATCGTGAAGAAGTCCATCGTGGCGCATGATGTGACCATTCCACCGGGCTCGCCTTTCTGAGATGGTTCTTATTAGTTGCCTATCTTCCTTGATTATTCTGAGAAAAAATCGGTTAAAAACCAATAAAAGTTGATAGTTGAACCAACATGAAATGGAGCGAATGTCATAACAGATAAAATGGCGTATGCAAACGCCGTGTAATTTTATTTAAAATTAAAAGTGACATTGTTAGATGTGCATGTCAGGCGAGCGAACAAAAAGAAAAACCCAAAAGAACGCAAATCGAGTCTGCAAGGGCTATATCGAGAAGGTTACATTTACATATTACCGTTTTTAGATGCTTTTTGTCATCAACCTAAAAGAGCTGTACCAAGCTGATATAATTATATCTGTTTTTAAATGCACAAATATTAATAATAAAATGATGCAATAGACATAGGTTTTTGCAAAGTTACTTTGCGAAATCGACTTGATGACGATTGGTATCGTCCCCACGCGTATTAACGTCCAGTTGTAGTCTCATCATTAATTAGACTAATTAACGAAAATTAATTACGATTATTAACAAAAGTGTTTCGAAACAAAACCGTTTAATTAGACGAATAATTAATCTCGACTTTAAAGTGTGCAATAATAACAATAATTGAGAACAACAGATTCACATCGGAGAAAAATAAACAGCAGAAGCGGGGATTTGAATCACGAACTTTCCACTGTATCCACTTCTCTACCAGACACCTTCAGCCAGTGCCGGTTTTAGGGGGTAGCTAAGTGGGTCGGTGTCCCAGGGCCTCGAATAAGCTAAGGGCGTCGAGTTCAACCAATCTTGCTTAGATTTTTTTAAGTGTATACAATATGAGGCGACAGAAAAAACAATGCCCTTGCTCCTTGCGCCGCAGGATCTAAATGCGGTACTGCCTTCACCATTTTTTTTTTTTTTAATGTAAATTCCAGTCATAGCCTATTAATTAAAATTGGTGGTAAACAAAAGTCGTCCCGCTAAGACTACCCATTCATAGTATATTCCTGTAATAATAAGGATGATGCGTGAATCTCGGGCTGTAGTCTACGACGTTGGCGGATCAACATTTCACATGCAGCGCTTAGCCATATGAACCGTGGTCAGCGTCATAGAATTCCACAGATGAGACTTCAGAATTACTATCACCATCCGCCGCTGAACAAAGTGGGAAGGATGAAGAAAGATAAATTGACTCTTTCTTTTTTATTCTCGCCATTTCCCATCATCTGGGGTCGGCTTTACTTGTGCACATTTGCCATGTTTGTCTATCCTGGGCTGCATTCTCGGTCAAGCCCTGAGTTTTAATATACTTGTCTACAGTTGCAGTCCAGGTTGCCTGTGGTCTTCCAGGTCTTCTTCTCAGCGTGGGTATGTTACGTATTTCCCTTATCTTCTCAGGTATAAAATGACTTCTAAATATATAATTAAAATAATATACCTTGATGTATGTATGCGGATATTATATACTGTTTATGCACAAATATTATTTCATTTGAATAAGTAATCGATACATGCAAATTAATACTTGATTAATTTACTTATGTAACCGAAGATGCACGCTCAGCATCAATTCACATAACTGCTGGTAGAATCAAAAACACTCTCCCTCTTGCACAGGTGAGGAGTCAGTAGAACGTTCTTACGCCAATATTATATATCACGATCCGCATTCCAACACCTTCCATGCGATTTTAAATTAGGCTTTTAAAAAGATAGAGAGAATAAAGAGTGATATCCTCCTCTCTTATTCGATATCGATTTACTGGACGAAGTATGCAGGATCAGGTTCACAATACAAAAACTCGCTTACGTTTCACAAATTATCACGGTTTATTTTTCTAAAACGTTGCCCGTTATATCGAACGCCCTTAGGCGCGCGCCCTAACGATCGCGAGTCAAACTGCAACTGTCAACTCACGGCGCGCCCTGACATCTCGGCGGTGCCAACCGTCGCTGCAGAAAAATGCGAATTCAAGATGACAGTGGTGCCAACAGGAAATGGGCCCACTGTCATAACAAATATTTTTGGCGTATGACAACATCGTTTAACATAATAAAATGAAGACTAACATTATTAGATGTGCATGTCAGGCGAGCGAACAAAAATAATAATAATAATTTTATTTTCAGCCACCGGACCCATAAAAATTACAATGTCATACATATAAAAAGAAAAAACAAGGTTATAAAAATTATTAAACAATTTTAACAACTACTACTCCGTGAGTGGAGCACTGGATCTCCACTGGATGGCCACGTTAAGGTGTATCCAGTGCCCCTGCAACGGTAGTCCTACCTATCTGCCGACACAGCGACCGTTGAGTTGGGACCGCCGTGAACGCGCGCCCACAGAGAAGCGCAATGCTTCCTTATTATGGCATGGAAGCCACCTACTCGCGTCTCCGTCAACATGCCTGAGGCACTGCAGTATCGCGGCAGACCCAACAACATTCGGAAGGCATTGTTATACTGGACCCGGGGTGCACTGTATACCTTCTGAGTATAGCCAGCCCACAGGCCGCACGTGTAGAAAGATTGACAGAAGGCTTTAAAAAGTGTCAGCTTAACGTTTTTATTTCAAAGTGCAAATATAAATCCACGAATTATTTATTTCCATCGATACAAATGAAAAATTATACATTATTATAGTTTTATTTAATACTTTAATAATATTACTGAGAAATACTAACATTGTACACTCAGTATCTGTTATATTCTATATGGATATTCTCATTATTAGAGTCGAGTTGTATTAAATACATATTATTGGAAAGCAAGGAATAAGCTGGTGAATAATGGGCTTGATTTGAAATAGCATATTTGGTGTTGGAATGCGTATCGTGTTATGGAATATTACGTTAAGAGCCTTCTACTCAGCGCATCATTGGCGTAAACGAAAGTGTTCTTCAAGACAGTTTTTTATGCAAGCACGTACTAGAGAATAACAAAATATGGCATCGCATAAATTTGCCGGCGGTCATAGTTCAGTGGTCAAAGCGTTTGCTTTGCAAGCCAAAGGTCGTGGGTTCGATCCCCGACGGAGATAAAAAAAAACCCTGTTTTTTTTTATCGATTTATGAGCTCTAAAATACCCCCGGTTGGTGTGAATTTGATCCCTCATCCGCAAAATGCCAGTCACATAGTCTATTAATTAAAATTGGTGGTAGACGAAAGTCATCCCGTAAAGACCACCCATTCATAATAAAATTCCTGTAATCATAAGAAAGTCATATGCGCCGAAGAAATGCGTAAAACAATCAACCAACCGTCCCACTGCTTGTATAATCAGATACCCCCAACACCCAGACTGAAGTCTCGAAACAGCTGAAATCCACACAACCTCTCACATCCGGCCCTGAAAATGAGAGACTCCAACTCTGGCAACAAATCGCACCGGAGGATTTCATTGCTCCAAAGGAAGGCCTCCCAACTGGCAAGAGCCTTGACTGGCGGACCTGGAAATCCCTAAACAGATTAAGAACCGGAGTTGGTAGAACAAAGGACAACCTCGAGCGGTGGGGAATGCTTCGGCAGGGAGAGACACTATTGTGCGACTGTGGAGACCTGCAGACCGCCTCACACCTACGATGCTGCTCCATGTGCCCAACAAGTTGCACATCTCAGGACCTAATGCTTGGCAACACACGAGCTATCGATGTTGCCAGATATTGGGAAAACATAATTTGACGTCGCTGACACGAAGAAGAAGAAAAAGAAGAATAAGAATGATGCGTGAATCTCGGTCTGAAGTCTATGACGTTGGCGGATCAACACTCAACATATGCACTACGCTAAGCGTCATTGAATTCCACAGATGAGACTTCAAAATTACTATCACCATCTGTCGGTATTCTCCTGCATGTGTTTACATAAAAAATTAAGCTGCCGATATTCAGTATTGTGAATGATCTGAGTGTGATGGTCTTCTCAAAATAAACTGGTGATTGTTTATAAATAATATAATATATTTTACATCTGATTCATACGGGGTCCACACAAAGCAGTCATATTCTCTACCAATTGACATCGATACATCATTTGTATGGAAATGTTGTTTGTATCTCAACGATAGGCGTAATGAGCGCCCTAAGAATTTACGAGGACGTTGCTACTGTGGACCGTGGAGTACTCTCGTACGTGAAGAGTGCTCGGTGTTAGGTAGTCGCATTAACGACAATGAGAGCTTTGCAAGATCTGCATAAATTCACTGTTGCATCTATGTCGCCATTGTCCCTATAAGCAGACTGGCTTTCCAATATTTTATTGCTAAGCCAGTGTACTTACAGCATGATTCAATTACATTTTATTTATTTAATTATATATAGAGAAAAAAAGATCAGATTTTTTGGACCGAATGTTGGCCGGAATAAGCTAACACCCAGCTTACCTCATCAGGTCAAGCTGGTTAGGGCACTCTATTGTCCTGGAGGTAGTAAATGTCCTCCTAAGGCGGATGAACCTTTATGGTCAACGGCATTAGGATGTGGAAATAAAGGGGAAAATACCACATTAAAGGTCTTAAAGACATCCCACGTATCAGCAAAAAATGATTGCATCTCAAGTAAAATTTTCCGGAGATAAAATAGTCCCCCAATCGGATCTCCGGGTGGGGACTGCTCGAGACAAAACAACCAAGACAAATAAGAAAAACCTTCAGCCAACAAGATATGCCACCTGGAATGTTCGAACATTACTGCAGAACGGCGCCCTAGACGGGAGTAGTTGCAGCAAGTATTCGAGGACATGAACTGTAGCGCTCATTCTGTGCTGAAAAGGGTTTGCGGAGGACCGAGAGGAATGGAGATCGAGATGCAAGATTATGTTGCTGCAAACCAATCCACCGGATTGATACTACTACGAAGAAGAGAAAAATACCAAAAGACGGTGATATTCTCGTCGTATATCTATCAGATGATGCATAAAAAACTTTTTTAAAAATAACCATATATTATTTTATTCGATAGGTTAAGGAGACCCAAGATTTTTTTTAAAGCTCACCCCCTCATTTCACATGAATGATGTTCAAATAATTGTAAAAAAAGTGACACGTCATTAAAACCACGGATAAAAAGACAGCGACTTTTGCATACGCCATTTTATTTGTTTTGATAGTTGCTCCAAATCATGGTTCAACTTTAGTTTATTATTTAGCCACGATGATCTTTGGGGCGCTGGATGTTACGGTGCCAGTCTTTTGGCCCATGTCCGCAGTCCCCGTCTGACCGAGGCCCACGACACAACATGTTACGGTCGGGCGAAGAAATCGAAGTCTTATATTGAAAATAAACGCGAATGGTGCTTCTTAACAAGTTCTTTGCTTTGCGATCTGCTCCCGCATCCTTCCTTCACGCTTCCCGATGACGAATCCACGACTTGTTGTCACCTTTTTGTAGATGGGGGATGTTAATATATATATATAGTTCCCGACGGTCTACCACGACGGCGTGAGCCCGAGGGCTTGAAGAAAAGGCAGCCGTAGTTAATGCTTTCCTGCGGCATTCTCAGGACATGTCCCAGCCAGCTTCACCTTCGCTTCTTGAAATGATGTAGTATGCAAGGTCTTTTATTCCACGTATTATGGGAACACCCTGTGCGCCAAACACATGAGATGCCCACATAACTTAAGATGCAAATTAATATCCTCAAGTGGAGTTGTTTCACATTGTAAATCCCAAGCAGAGCATCGTTACCCTTAACTGGCTGCCATCTTGATTTACGAGTTTGATTATTTAAGTCTGCCGACATCAAGTTAATTATGCAATGAATTGCTCTCGCACATCAAATATTCAAGACATCAAATATTGTGCATTATTATTAAATACGTGCATCTAGACTTTACGGTTTAACATCAGCATTGTCGCTTGCCATATATTTATGTGTCCGCCATATTGGGACTTGTTAAAAAAATAGATTCTCTCTCTTTTCACATGCGTATCATTTCTGAAACATATGGTTTACAGAAATTGCAGCCATTCAATTCCGTCAACTTCCATTATCCATTATTCAACCAATGCATTTCTGTACTTGAAAGTCCACCTGGGAACATATATGGTTCTCAAGAACCTCTAGGGCAGAATTCCTAGTACTTGAAAAAGAGGGAACTGCAGTATTCGAAAAATATTTTTGGATGCTTAATTATAGTTTTTGTAAGGAGGTTGCAGCTCAAAACTGCAGCTCTGGACAAAAGTTTTTATTTTTTTTTATTTTGATCTACAATATAAATTGTTGCCACTCATTTGTGTTAGTTGCTATTATTCATATCTTGTACAAAAACACTTCCAAAGCTTATAATTACATTTTTAAGAAATATATTGTTCAACAAATTGTATAACAATTTGATTTCAACACTTCGATTTTCATTACACCAGGCACCTATATTATGAAAATTTAAAGTATCACATTATGAAAAATTGATCCTTTAGGCAGATTTTGCAAAGGCGTAAATGTATCATCAAAGAATTAAAATAATATAACAAGATCTGCGAGCAACTACCTCAACATAAATTTTGCATATTCACGTTAAATGCAGCAATTTTTAACGCCTTCCATATTCATCATCATCATCATCATCAGCCTGTGTCCGTCCACTGTTGAACGTAGGCCTCCCGCATGAGTCTCCATCCTCTTCGATTCTCCGCCTTCCGCATCCAGGTCACTCCCGCTATTCTTCTTATATCGTCGGTCCATCTTGTAGGGGGTCGGCCAATGCTTCGTTTGCCAGTTCTTGGGCGCCATTCCAATACTTTTCTTCCCCATCGACCGTCGTCTCTTCGACAGATATGTCCTGCCCATTGCCACTTGAGTGTGTCTATTCGTTGGGTAGCATCCACTACTTGAGTTCTTCTGCGTATTTCCTCGTTTCGGATTCTATCTTTTAGCGACACTCCGAGCATGGATCTCTCCATAGCACGCTGGGTGACTTTTATTTCTCCAGAATTTTAACAAACAGGCTGACGGGTCGATTTGATGAATTCCAACCTCGAGAGCAAGCTGGGTTTAGGAAAGGCTTTAGTACAATTGATCATATCCACACGCTAAGACAAATCATTCAGAAAACCGAAGAATATAATCAGCCACTGTGCCTCGCCTTTGTAGACTATGAAAAGGCATTTGACTCAATCGAGACTTGGGCAGTGCTAGATTCACTACAACGCTGCAAAATAGACTATCGGTATATAGAGATAATAAAATCTCTATACAAATCTGCAACAATGATGGTCCAGCTCCATGATAGCACTAACAATATTTCTATAAACAAAGGTGTTAGACAAGGAGATGTTATATCTCCAAAAACTCTTCACAAACGCCCTAGAAGATATTTTTAAACTGCTATCCTGGACAAAATGTGGAATAAATATTAACGGAGAGTACATTTCACCTCCGATTCGCAGATGACATAGTGCTAATAGCCGAATCACCTGATAAGCTCCAAGACATGCTCTACGACCTCAATGAAGCGTCGAACAAAATTGGTCTGAAAATGAACATGGATAAAACAAAAGCCATGATTAATAGTCATATTTCACAGACCTTCGATCCTATTTCCATTGGAGGATCAGAAATAGAGGTTGTAAACGACTATACCTATCTGGGACAAGTAATACAACTAGGGTGAAATAACTTCTCAAAAGAAATCGACAGGCGCATACAACTGGGATGGGCAGCATTTGGAAAACTAAAGTACATTTTTAAAGCGAAAATTCCGCAATGCCTTAAAACTAAGGCGTTTAACCTTCCATATTATCCCACGTGAAATAAAAAAATATAACAAGCGCAAATCACACTGAAAATTCTTCTTGTACTGTAATTTGTACGCTGGTTTATTCGGATCTCTTTAACCATAATCGTTCATATGTAGCCTTCACAGAAACAATACCAAATTGTTAACAACTGATACACAGACAAATTCATCAGCAAACACCATCTTATATGTCATTTTTTTAGTCAATTGATCGGAGAAAAATAAACGGCGGACCATGATATTCAAGCCACATACGCTTACTCTATAAGCAGTTCTTTGTTTATTACGTCGATCACTTTTTCATGTACAAGAATCAATCAATTGATGTTTTCTTTTTTCATATTCGTTTCAAATCTGGAGAACATGGTCACGACAAATTTACACCATTGATTTATTTTATTTGCTATTTATCATGGATTTTTCCACAACATTCGAGATAACAAGAATGGGGATGATTTTGGTAAATACATTCAGAAGTGTAAATGTTACAATTATTTTTACTGAAGATTTTTTGTTGTTATATGGTCCAATTAAGGAACGGATGCGGCGAAAGGAGAGGCTGTAATTTATCGTATAATAATTTGAGTGCGAGGTCTTCTTGAGGTCCGCACATACTTACTACAAAGGCTTGGACTAATTCCGAGTGTTGGTTTAATTTGTACCGTGGGCCGAAGACAACACAATGCGTGGGCAATGCTTGCATCTAGGTCTTACGAGATGCTCGAGCAGAGAGTTCAATTTCATTGCTTCTTCAATGGGAAAAATAGGCAGAGACAAAACAGTTCTGACTTAATTTTTATTATCTCCACTCCTCTAACTGAAAAATATGACATTTATGAACCACCGCTATAAAGACTCTGTCAGCCACCATAGTTTTCATACTTTGTTTTAACACGGATCACACTGAGCACTATTTAACTTTGGTGGAAGACTGCAGTTTAGCTGTTTTGAAAGTTTCATCAGTTCCAATGTGCAATTCTGACGTGTAAATTAATATTAACTGATAAAGTATCACTAGAGAGTAGTTAAATGAACAGTAGTAGTGGGAATAATGGGTGGGGTCTATGTTAGAAAATTAATATTTACTAATAAAGAAAGAGTTTCGAGAAAGAAAGAGTTATTAGTAATGACATTACCATGATGTAGCCCTTGCTGACTGGTACCGAAAACCTTGACATACAATTATTCGTCTCTTTTCTGTTCGCTTGCCATACATTTATGCGTCCACCATATTGGGACTAGTAATATAGACCGCCGTTTATGGTGCTGGTGACCGACCACGGACCGCACGTGTCACTGTGTGTTGACGACCGAGAACGTCGCATTACGGCCGGTGGCATGTCATTCCGCCTGGCTGGAAGCTTGAAATTTTTTAACGTAAATATATGTTAATATGCTTCTGAAAAAGTCTTCGTTATGCTGAACTGTTCCTCATCATGCCCTCGCGCGACTGTATAACACCTTTTTGCGAGAGAGGAGGATTTTAGTGTATATTCATTTCACATGCGTCATAGAATATATTCATCAAAGCGCTTAGCCTTACTTAAAAATTGAAAGCGTCATATAATCGTTATTTAGTATTTTCACTGTCTGTCAATATTTTTGTGTAGTTTATTATTTAAAAAGAAGTATAAATGCAAATGATTAATATGTTGCTTCACACTATATTACCTATTTAAACCTGTATATTATTTTGACTTTGACTATTTTTCCAGAGTACCACATCTCATTATACGATGCAACCGTAGTTCAACATCTTAATCTATGAGGCAGAATCGAGTACACTGCGTTTAGTCTTTGTTAATCGTTGAACACAAAGAGATACACGTTTGAGATAATCAGAGAAATTATGTATGAAGATTTTCATACATTTTCGGATGGCAGGTTTCGATAATTACCACGCGTTTGATGTCTTTTTACAATTTCACGTTTACAACTGAACGTTTTTTGCTGTTTTTTTTCTTTCGGTAATTCATAAACGGTCTGATGTTGCTGAACAAATATTTTTACATGATGCTTTCCTTTACAGACACTACATACATTTGTAGAGATTAATGAAGCAACTGTAACTTGCGAATATCTAATATAATAAAATCTCGAAAATATACGAGAATTCGTCGAACTTATTGAGCGTCATAGAATTCTGGTGTAGACAAGCTATGCTCATCTGCATGTGTTAAATTATCTTCTCAAAAAGACCATAGAGTCTTCACAATAAGTTAAACATATCAGTTAAATTCAATTGTATTCTTTATCAACGTAAATAATTAATTAATTTAAATTGAAAAAGAAAAACTCTTTCACCTTCCAAATAACTCATCATAATCTTCATTATCATCATGTCCGCTAGTATTGTAGATTTTGGGTTTAGTCGTGTGTGACGAATTTCATTGCAACAATATTTCGACCACCATTGCAGGGATCATCTTCAGGGTCGACGATTCGACGAGATATTACGAGTCACATATAGTGCTCATGGAATTAAAAGATACTGTATCGTTTCCAAGTCGGGAATCAAGCTGTCTGTATAGGCCATCGTTCTTTTTTCAGGCGTTCAGAAGGATCGCTTAGTTGAAAACCTTCCCGTTCTGTTTTTGGAGACCCAGATGGGGACTCGTTACTGGACGCACGCAAAAAGCTACTCGTTAGAGAGTGACTGAAGGCCTTTCCGCGATTTTAGGTGCATCAGTTAGATGTTTAATATAATAAATATACCTCAATCTAAGACTGCGAAGTTAGTATACTACAGAGAGTCTAAAAATTTTTTCTTTGGTAACACGTTGCCCATCTGAAAATACGTGGGAATGGATAAGGAAATGGTAAGGTTGGGAAATGGATTCTGCAGAATGACAGACATCAAGTTAGGAGTCATAAAGCAGTTTAGAAGAATAGGTAGAGGTACTAAATTATACATTTATTGAATTGCAAGGGCTTCTTTAAAAGCTGGAATACTGCTGCATTGGCTTATTGTGAGATGCCAAAATTCACAGCCGTAAGGAATAATGAGAATGATACAGGCGCTGATAAACGGCACTTTAAATTGATCGAGTAAGCTTGAGAGTCCCTGAAATTGACCACAGTTTAAAGATGTTCCATCGTTTCCAAGGCTAGAAGCAATTTTCCTCTGCAAGCCACTGTTCTTTCTCAGGCATCCAAAAGAATAGAGACTCACTAAAAAATGCATTCATTGTATGTTATTCGATTCAAGGAATTCGCAAAGCGCGTGAACATGCACGATCTGCAGGAATGTTTATTTCGAGAGCTTTTATCTTTGTGAGTGAAGTGGAGTGGAGTGGTAATGTGATGTGGCAGATTAGAGTGACGAGCAGCGTAGTGGTCGAGTGGAGTGGAGTCGTGATCGCGGTGATCGGTAGCCGATATTCGGGACGAGGCCATTCCGAATTGTTAAACCACCAGTGATCGTCATCTGTATCATTTATTGATCATCGTACATTTTTAAGGATCGATCGATAAGTAAAATTTAATATTAATAATTTTAATTTATGGAAGAATATTCATACAACATGATTAAATTTTAGGATATCAGAAGCGATATCAAATTTTCAACAACCACGATGGCGCTTCTCCTTAGACCTTATTACATCGTCTGAGACTGAAACTTTTTTGCCTCACCACAAATAATAATAGAATTTACTTGCTGATGCACTTATTCAAATTATGATCTGTAACCAATTGTTACCAACTTTCTGCTGAATAATAACGACTGCCGCACTAGTGTTATATTGTTAGAGGAATAAGAAACGCAGTCACCGGTTAAAAAGGATAAAGATAGATTCTGTCACCAAAAAAACGATCAAAATATTATTCATTAACTTCTATTTCATGTCCGTTCCCTCAAGTGGAGTATATGGATATGACGAGTCGCCGCCATAAAGTTCTTTCAGCCAGTTTGATATTCGCCTCATCCCATTTCAGCTCTATCTACCTCCCGTAGCTGCTTCTTCTTCATCTTCGTGTCGCGACGTCAAATTATTTTTGTCCAGTTTCTGGCAATAGCCCTTGTGTTGCCCAGCATTAGACTTTGAGATGTGCAGCTTTTTGGGTACATGGAGCAGGATCTTAGGCGTGAGGTTTGCAGGTCTCCACAGTTGCACAAAAGTGACTATCCCTGCCGAAGCATTCCCCACCTATCGAGGTTGTCATTTGTTCTACCAACTCCGGTTCTTAATCTGCTTAGGGATTCAGGTAATGAAATCCTCTGATGCGACTTATTGGCAGAGCTGAAGTCTCTTATTTTCTGCTCCCGTATCTCTACCAAGCACATTCTCCATATAGTTCACGACGACCTTCTAGGATAGCGAGAGCCCGGGGCTTGAGAAAAAGGCATATCCCTCTGTGGCCTTAATAAGCCAGTAAGCCTGGTGATCCCGAGGTGCCCGCATGGTTAACAGCCTAGGATTCAATATCCCTTCTAGGTGGTGTTCTCCCAATCTCAACCTTTTTTCCCACACAAATTCCCCGCTCATCTAAAATAAATTTAATACAAAAAACGAAATTATTCTTAGCTAAAAAGTGTTTGTGTCTAAAAAGTTACACAATTGTCTTCAAATTGAATTTAAATTATTATTTAATTTAAAAACAACAGCAGACACTGAGAACTTATATATTATAATCGTGTCGGAAACAACAATGTCAGATCCTGTCTTCTCAGAAGTGGGTGACGTCAATGACGTTACTCCCGGCCATCATCAGGTCTTCCTGAGTGCAGCTACTCGGACACAGCGCACACTCTAGAAGGTGTGACAGGGTCTGTTCCACGCCGCAGTCACATTCAGTCGTCCGCTGTCAAACTGCCAGGCTTTCATTTGTGTCCTCCAGTAAATTATACTGTATATATATTTTTTATAGAGAGAGTATGTTTGATAACTTATAGGTAGGTTCTCACGGTAGGAACGTGTTTAAGTGTCTTCACGATCGCGGGTTTAAGGCGGGGCGGCGGTTGCAAAAGTGTTAAGCAGATAAAGAGATGCTGCGCGGAATCAGAACATTACGCATACCGAAATGTGCCATAAATGTGTTTTGTACCACAGCCTGAAGACCGCTACATTGGCGTAACTGTCTTAACCACACGTGGGTGTGATTAAATATATTTGAATATATTTTTTATTTAATTAAAAATAAAATACATAAATTTACAAAAATACACACATATGAAAAAAAAAGCGTTTTCAAATGACGAAAGTAGGAAGATGAAAGTCGTCCCGTAAAAACTACCCATTCATAATAATTTCTTGTAATAATAAGAATGATGCGTGAATGTCGGGCTGTAGTATATGACGTTGTCGGTTCAACACTCCACATGCAGCACACTCTCAAATGAAGAATTAAAAGCATCATATAATCCACAGATGAAGCTGCAGAATCACTATCATTATCTGTCAGTATTCTCCTGTATGCGATTACATAAAAACTATAGATTGATGAAAATGAGATTCTTCAATTACTGCGGTTTAAGCCCTTGATGTTATCGGAAACTTTACAACGCAATTATATATTTTTTTAGATTTTCCTATGACTTTAAAGTATTGTATTTAAATCATTCTAAAATTATAAATGATTAAACCGGGATGTAGATTAATACATTTAAAAAATTTGGGCGCCCAAAAAAGTCTTTTCTTACAAAAGGAGTTGCTTAAATACTCTTAAAATAATTCCTAAAAAAAATTTCAATCTTTTAAAAATCCATGACTAACAATTTTACATAACTTCAAACGGTGTTAACTACTTGCATACGAGTATATTCGTCATCATCATCATCATCAGCCTGTGTCCGTCCACTGTTGAACGTAGGCCTCCCGCATGAGTCTCCATCCTCTTCGATCCTCCGCCTTCCGCATCCAGGTCACTCCCGCTATTCTTCTTATATCTTCAGTCCATCTTGTAGGGGGTCGGCCAATGCTTCGTTTGCCAGTTCTTCTTCCCCATCGACCGTCAGCGTGCTATGGAGAGATCCATGCTCGGAGTGTCGCTAAAAGATAGAATCCGAAACGAGGAAATACGCACAAGAACTCAAGTAGTGGATGCTACTCAACGAATAGGCACACTCAAGTGGCAATGGGCAGGACATATCTGTCAGAAGAGACGAGTATATTCGTACGTATATAAAATTGTTGCAAATACATTAATTGTTTTTAGTTAATTTAAAATACGATAAATCAGTTACGCCATTTTAAATACCAGTTGTACACCGCATCTTCAAACATGGATTTTAATTACGAAAGAATAAATCATTATTATTGATCTTCTTTGCAGAATTTGCCGAACTAATAGAGTGTAAAATATATTATTGCACATGTTGAGTTGTTCAGAAAGAAGCTTTATAATTTTAGAATTAATTTTAATTAAAAAATTAATAAATTTAAAATATTTAGTTTTGATTCACAATTTATTTTAACGATTACATGTTTCGGCCTTCCTGAAGACCATCTTCAATAATGAAAAAATAAAAACAGGCATTGGCTTATATATGCATGGACAGTTAATTAGTTCCTACACACATATTTACAGGTTGTATATGTGTGCGGGTAAAACAATTGAAAAAAGACATTATAAAATTGTATGTAATCATGTCTATATGTATGTCCATGCCTATATAAGCCAATGCCTGTTTATATTTTTTCATTATTATATATAATCGTGTCGGAAACAACAGGGTCAGATCCTGTCTGCCCAGAAGTGGGCGACGTCGATGGCGTTACTTCTGGCCATCATCAGGTCTTCCTGGGTGCAGTTATTCGGGCACAGCGCACACTCCAGAAGGTGTGACAGGGTCTGCTCCACGCCGCAGTCACATTCAGTCGGTCCGCTGTAAAACTGCCAGGCCCTCATTCGTGTCCTCGTCTTGCATACTCCGGGGGAAAAGAATATATTGAATACTCAGCGCAACTGAGGGGAATACTTGGATTGCCCCGAAAGAGGACCTAGCCCCTGGACATGACCAAGGGTGGAATATATGGAGGTCCCTTAACAGACTTCTTTTCATTATTGAAGATGGTCTTTAGGAAGGCCGAAACATGTAATCGTTAAAATAAATTGTGAATCAAAACTAAATATTTTTAATTTATTAATTTTTTAATTAAAATTAATTCTAAAATTATAATTATGCAGTTTCACCAAGTATTGTCAGTTGATAACCTTAATGTTAAGCTTTATAAGTCTATAATTTTTTTTTTTTTTTAATTCTCATTATCATAACCACGTCCACACTCCCATAGCTGCAGCATATGGTATTCACCATCTGCCGCCATCGTCCTCGCTTCATTCCATGTCAGCTCCGCCTCCCGCAACTCTGCCGAGTACATTTTTTACGTAAGCACATATAGGAGAATACCAAAAGATGGTGATAGTAATTCTGAAGTCTCATCTGTGGAATTCTATGACGCTTACCAAAGTGCATATGGCTAAGCGATGTATGTGGAGTTTTGATCTGCCAACGTATGGGACAAGCAATACAACTAGGATGAAATAACTTCTAAAAATAAATCGACAGGCGTATACAACTGGCATGGATAGCATTTGGAAAACTACATTTGTAAAGCGAAAATTTCGCAATGTCTTAAAACTAAGGCTTTTAACCGTTGCATCCTCCCTGTATTTACTTATTACCTAGAGACATGGAATGCGTAGTGGCAACTTATAGAACTAAGTGACAGCAATTTGAGGTGGCGACATGTTTCACATATGGAACGGACATACGAGGGATGCTAATAAGAGTGTAAAATTTTACGAAATTGCTGCTTTTCACATTGACATATTTAAAAGAGTTCCAAACAAAAACTACTGCGTAGAATCAATTGGTTTTTTTTGGTCGGCAAGCTTTGTTATATTGAGTATCAAATGATTTAATAATTTTTGAAGATTCAGTGTGAAGATGGCTGTGAAAAATACAATTGATTGGTTGAAAGAAAACGAAATTACGTTCTAGACAACCTAATAGTATTGACAACATTTGACTTCATATATACGAGTTTATACTGTGTAGTAACCGTATGACATCATTGATAGTCGATTTTTAAGTTTTTATTTTGCAAATAGACGTGATCTTGGAATTAAATTTAAGCACTCAATGGATTGAATTTTTTTTTATATAAATAAAAAAATATGTAACGATATTAATCATTTGTTGGTTAACTGGTAGCATACATCTTACATGGGAACTGTCTCAATTATAAAAATAATATATATTTTTTTATGAATTTTTCGTTGTTGTTTTTTTTGTTTTTATTAACCAACAATCAAGGAAGATAGGCACCTAGTAAGAACCATCTCAGAGAGGCGATCGGTCACATCATGCGCCACGATGGTCTTCTTCACGACATTGTGGAAAGGATGGTTGAGAGTATAAACTGTAGAGGGCATCCTAGACGGGTGTATTTGCAGCAAGTGTTCGAGGACATGAGTTGTAGCTCTTGTGCTGAGCTGAAGAGGATTGCAGAGAATCGAGAAGAGTGGAGATCGAGATGCAAGATTTTGGTATTGCAAACCAATCCACCAGATTGATACTACTAAGTAGATTAACCAACGACAATATTACATTGTGAACGCGGTGATCCTTAGATTATCGAAATTAAGCAACATCAGATACGAACCGAAACATGGATTAGTTATCGCATGTTGCTTACTACGTATCGTTTGTTGGGTTAGGTACTGGCATCGAGAGCATTAAGGAAATCATTCGATATGTTTATACTTTTTAAATTGCCTTAAATATGCTTCGGATACTACAGCCGCCTTTTCATCAAGTCACGGGGATCCTGCTCCGGAACCATATGTGTTGCGAGAAGAATCTTCAGGCACAGATGTCTTTGGACAAGATGCTGACAATGTTTTTTTTTGCTATTTGCATTGAGTCTCCTAACGCTTGTTCTGGGTGTGAGGTCATTGACACTAAATGTGTCAATAAATTCACAGGGCCACACTTTTATGTAAATACTCAATAATGAATTAAGATGTTAAAATATTTTGTAATGTTATTGAATGAAATAAATAAATAATTGTCTAATTGTCATCATGTGTTGTTATCTGAAAAAGTGAGAGACGGAAGTTTGTGTTGAACATATGTTTATTTTTACCAAAATATATATTTCCAAAAAATATTTTATTATCTTGTCCCCATTCATCGTTATGGCTGTGAATATTGGCATCTTACCAAGAGCAAACTCAGCCGTTTAATGAGTTTTGAAAGCAGATGCTGGTGTAAGATGCTTTGAATTTGTGAGGAATGACGAGGAAGAGAGAGCGGACAAGGCAGCCTTCCATACCACAGTCGATCAAGGTGAATCCGCTAAGAACATGTACTAAGAACGCTGCAAGAAAGTATAAACTGAAGCTGCTTTTCTTCTAGCGCACAGGTTCTTGAATCTATACACAGAATGCACTCGCAAGACGCATGAGATGAGACTAAGAATTCATTTCAGTTAGGGTAGCACACATGTAAATGGTGATGATACTTCCCGATGGTCTTTCAAGATGAAGAATTCCCTGCGGCTTGAATGTCTCATAATTTACTTGTGATACAACTTCACCATTTTTGTAGCGTTTTCATCCGCCCATTTGGAGACGGCCTTGCTCCACATATCCGGGCTGTGAGCACATCCTCTCTCGCTCTGATCAATTAGTGACAGTCGCGGATTAAATACGAGCAAGAGAGATGACGCAATTGCTCAACCTCCGTCTGGGGAAGATCAATCTGACGTTATTTATATTCTCAACATACAAATTTATCATTTAATGCCGAAATTCCGTAATGTATTAAAAACTAAGGCGTTTACCCAATGCATTCTTCCAGTATTAACTTATGTCGCAGAGATGTGGAATCTAATAACAAGTCTTACACATGAAATAAAGATCACTCAACTTGCTATGTAGAGATTCATGAGAGGAGTGTCAATGAAAGATAAAATCTGACATGAGGATATTCGAAGAAGAACTCAAGTAGTGGAGGCTATCCAACAAATAGGGACACTCAGGTGGCAATGTGACATATCTGTAGAAGAGACGATAGGCGATAGGGAAGAAGAGCAAGATAATATATCCTTCTTTATATCTTAGTATACAATATGAGTAAGCATTTATAGAATGAATATTAATCCATTTAATTTCATACACTGCAAATTCCTCGATACCGTTTTGGACCTTGATGCCTTCAATTTAAATAGAGTGGCAGACTATTGCGATGGTCAATGCCCCGTATCGATACGTAAGCCTTCTTTATTTTATAAAATTAATATTAAAACATTGAATTTCATACACCCGCGAACTCCGCGAACTCCTCGATAACTGTTGTTTTGGACCTTGATCCCCTCAATTTACATAGAGTGGCAAAATGCCATGTGTCGTACCCGACTGTATGAATCGACAGACTCCATCTAAGATAAATAGTTTGATTATAACAATTACTTCAAAGACTTTCGGATGCTTAATACAAAATAATCATGTTCAAGATATCGTTTTGAACAATTTCAGATTCTATCTTTTATATACAATCCTCCCATAGATCTCTCGTGATGCTGTGAGTAGGCCCGGGCCAGACGTTTGTTAAGGTATCGAAATATATATGTCAATGTGCTTCAGAAAAAAAAATTGTGTTGCCTCCACGCAACTGAATAACTACCGTTTTTAGAGAGAAGGTATGAAAAAAAAGTGCAAAAGTAGCATTATATTTGAACTACTCTATAATACTATTGGTATAATTAATTTCGACCATATCTTCACATTCTCAAGGTTTTCTTCATCTTGCCACCACGCGACTGAATAACACCTGTTTTTAGAGAGGAGGATGTTAAAATTTACGAGTATATGGAAAGAAAAAACTGCAAAAGTAGCATTATATTTGAACTACTCTATAATACTATTGGTATAATTAATAGCGACCATATCTTCACATTCTCAAGGTTATCTAGAGCCTCTTCAAGGTACGTAGTAAACACTCTGATAGCCGTTTCCACCTTTATAACGAATGTAATGCAAACAAATTGAATGTAATGTACGTTTAAATGAGATGGAATGTAATTCGAAGCACTTAGCGTGGACTCATCTCGCTTTTAATTCAATTTATCGCATTGGGCAAAACAGCTTAGAAACCCTGAAATCGGCTCAAAAACTACACATACTAACTCCAATTAAAAAAAAACTCTCATTCATTTTATATCTTTGCCAGCGGTTATGGTTTAGCAAGTAAATCATTTGCTTAACATACATGAGATTTCTAATCTCTAACCAGGTACGGAATTCTTAGCTGTTGAATTATTATAAAATCTATTAATGAACCCTGATTTGAAATTAATTTCAGCGTCACCTTCAAATTTTCGATTAATGAAATTGAAGATTGACGAAAATCGTCCCGTGAACATCACCCATTCATAGCTAATTCCTATTAAAAATTAAAACATGAATTATAATTTTGCATTAATTTTAAGTATAAAATTATTATAATTAGTTTTGTTTTACATTTATTTTAAGTGAATACATGTTTCGGCCTCCCTGGAGACCATTATTGAAGATGTATGATTAATGTAAGAATATAATTATGCAGTTTCACCAAGTATTGTCAGTTGATAACCTTAATGTTGTTGAGAATACATTAATAACACTTGAAATCTACAAAAAAATCGGTTCGTCTAATTAACAACGGCACAATTATTGGAATACTGATGTACGATTGGTAAAGATAGTCTTTTCTACCATTATGACTTTGGATTTTGCTCCTCCGCATTCAAAAAATGAATTGATTTTACACCAACGCATAACTGATGCAATCGTCTCTTACTTCCTGAACATCCAAATACTGTTAATGTTTGTCGACGAAGAAATAACGGCCATCCGAAATTCCTGGGAACATTCCTTCATAAATTCTTTTCCAGTATGATTATTTTTATTCATATAATCTGAATTTTTTCAAGAAACCGGAATTCACCTACAATCTCACCAATCCACACATAATGACATCTCCTGTCTTTAAAAAGTCGACAAGTTCCAAAACAACGCGGGTTCGTCACGTGGCCGCGTGGAAGAACAATGCAGGAGCAGATTAACAACACAAAGAACTTGTTTTTGAGGCACAATTTGCGTTTATTTTTATTAAAGACTTGATTTTTCGTCCGACCGGTATGGCATTCGCCGGTCGGAAGAAAAGTTAACTGATAGCTCCGGGACACTGTGACATGCACCGCAGCCAATGATCGCCGCAAAAAATCTAAATAAAGATGACAGCTGCACCAACATGAAATGGAGCTACTATTACAGTTATTATGACTGTCATAACAAATAAAATGGCGTATGCAAATTTACGTACGCCATTTTATTTATTAAATTGTAATTAAAACTAACATTATTGGTGTGCATGTCAGGCGAGCGAACAAAAAGGAGAGACAAAAGATAGTTTCACGAGGCTTTACGGAATCAGCCTAAAAGAGCTATATCAAGCTGATATCAATAAATACAAACACAAAACAACTCTCCCGCATGCAGCGTTCAATCGTCTTGACCTAGCGTCATAGAGCATACTATTCTCAACCAGTTGTGTTCTCTCTTGCGTGCGATTAAAAAACATAGACAATAGTTTTTTCAAAACTAAAATACAAAATGGTAGTTACAGTGCTTTAAATTAAGACCAGAAAAAATACCATACGATAACGTATTACACACAAAAATGTTTAAAGTACAAATGTACACGATTTCGTTAACGTTTTCGTTCTATTCATCTTTTCGGTGTCATTTTTACAGGTGCTGTCATCAGTCTCACGTCAGCTGTTATTGCAGGTGCCAGAAATCAGTACTCAGGGTCATTACTCATCGCGGATTAACTCTCAAAGTAAAACTTATTTATTTTGTTACTCAACTGAAATTGATACATTTTATATGATTTAATAATAAGACTACAACCTTCTTAAGAATTGAGATACACTGAGTGGCAAAAATTTGTGGAAAAGATTGCTCCAAACACAAAACGCATCATTATCATCAGCCTGTGTTTGTCCACTGTTGAACGTCCTCTTCGATCCTCCAACTTCCGCATCCAGGCTACTCCCGCTATTCTTTTGATGTCGTCAGTGCATTTTGCAGAAGGTTCGCTAAACTCCGTTTTCCAGCTTTAGACGCCACTCTCACACTCTTCTTCCCCATCGACTGTCGTCTATTCTACAGATATGTCACATTGCCACTTGAGTGTGCCTTTTCGTTGTGTTACCTCCATTACTTGAGTTTTTCTTCAGATATCATAATTTCAGATTATATCTTTTATATACACTCCTCTCATGAATCTCTCAATAGCACGTTGGGTGACCTTTATTTTATGTGTAAGACCTGCTGTTAAATTTCATGTTTCTGCGTCATAAGTTAATTCTGGGATTGAAACGCAAATGGGAAGAAAATTAAATCGATGCTCCAAGTGTCTTTAAGATTGAGCGTTTAATAGATTTTTAACCCGCATAACGATTTTCGTTTCGAATTGGTAGCGCATCCAACTAAGATCCGCGTTCAACGTTGCTTAACCTCGGAGATCGGACAAAAAAAACACAAAAGGACATCTCGATTGCGTCGATCCTCTTCATTGAAAATTAATTTCATCAGTCAGGAAGTTGCAAATTTAATTATCAATTAACTGTGAATGGACAACTTTGCAAATATTAGGTTGTTCAGAAGGTAATTTAAACTATATATATTTATATATGTAAGCACATACAGGAGAATACTGACAGATGGTGATAGTAATGATGAAGTCTCATCTGTGGATTCTATGACTCTTATCATGGCATACATGGCTAAGCGCTGCATGTGGAGTGTTGATCCGACAACGTCATAGACTACAGCCCGACATTCACACATCATCATCCTTGTTGTTACAGGAATTAACTTTGAATGGGTGGTCTTCACGGGACGACTTTCTTCTACGACCAGTTTAAATTAATAGTCTATTATTGTCATTTTACAGGTGAGGGACCAAAATCACAACAACCAGGGGCTTCTCCTAAGAGTGGCCTTAATTCTATTTTTTACAGCCAACTTCACATTTAAGGTGCAGTTTTTTTACCATATCCATATGAACACTAAAATTTTTCGATTCACAGTTCTGAAAGCTCAGGTTGTCTTCTCCCAGATCACCTGTATGCCCGGAAGCCTACATGGGAACTTAGATGGTTCCGGGAGCCCCCGTGGCAAGACCCCGTGAACTTGCATTTAATAATAATTTTGTACAAAATCGTCAACATTGAAGATCGTCAACCTGCAAGAAAAGAATCGTTAACCTGCAATGGCGGTCGAAATATTGGTGCATGAGGATTATACACACACGACTACACCCAAAAGCCAAATAGGTAATCTGGCCATGAAAAAGTTTGAAGTTGTGTATGGTTATATATTTTTTGGCGTTTAAAAATAAATTTAGATTCCTAACAACCTATCAATTTAAGCGCTCACAATAAAAGATCATTTGCCGATTCGGTTTGCAAATAAAAACTTGTATCACATTTTAATGCATCCGGCACTTTAAAAAGAAGTAACTCTAATTAAAGAAGACCTTTGATTCATTTATAACTGGTTCAATGAAGAACTATCAAAACAAAGAGACGGATCCAAGTTCCATATTGATAGTGTTTGATATGAAACATGAATGCTAGAGGACACGAGCGATTCAACAAATAGTTTTTTTTAATTAAGTGATCTCGAGTTAAGCATATATTTTTTTCTTTAACATATCCGTTCCACATATTAAATATACTACCACTCAGTTTTGTAAGTCACAACTGTCTATGCCTTTTTTATTATTAAATTGTTTTTTTAAAAAACACAGGATAGCTGAAATGGAGGTCTATCTCTGGGGTTTTGTGTGAGCAAGATTACAGCTAGGACCAAAGGTAAAATCTACAAAACTGCTGTAAAGCCAGCTATGCTCGAGTGTTGGACCTCGCTGAAACGTGATTTGGATATGATTCACGTGGCAGAGTTGAATATGCTGAGGTGGGCGGGCGGTGTGACTAGAGTGGACAGATTTCGAAATTAACATATTCGGGGATCATTTATACCTGAAAAGATAAAGGAAAACCGCCTTAGATGGTATGAGAATGTGACACGGAGAGATGAGGACCACATGCTGAAGAGAGCCCTCAACATACTCATGCTGAGGAGAAGACCTGGAAGACCACAGGCAACCTGGACTGCAACTGTAGACAACGATCTAAAAATCCTGAGTTTGACCAAGAATGCAACGCAGGACAGATAGACATGGCAAACGTGCACAAGGAGAGCTGACCTCAGATGATGGGAAATGACGAGGCTAAAGAAGAATTGTTTAAAAAGAAAAAAAAACGATATTAGAATAATATTTGTGAGAAGTATCTTATTGTGTTGAGCTGCTTTTTAGGACAAAATAGTCCAGGCCTCGGGAGTGATGAACTAATCATCATCATCAGCCTTTATCCATCCACTGTTGAACGTAGGCTTTCCGCATGAGTCTCCTACGGATGGACTATAGAATATAATTAAACATTTCGATCAACAACTGACGGTTTTAAATCAAAACAACGACGAAAACCGTCAGCTATTTTTACCGTGAATATGTATTTATTACTGAAAATATGCCTTTTGATATATCAATTATCGACTTAGAAAGAACCGGTATCCTGTCTTGAGTTTTATGAATAAATTGAATCTACTCTATTATTTGGAGCGTAGGGTTAATCACGTTTACGTCTTTAAATAATAATAAAACGTAAATGCGAAAACTTAAGACAACAGATGCTTCAACATGCATTGCGTCAAATCAATCGTGCAATATAGTGCAACACTTCAATATAATAACCCACTACCGTACTCGTAGAATAAAATGTAAATTAAATTACTCTTCACGAACTCCATTACGCTGTCAATATTTTCAAGAGTAAGTAATGAAGTATAACATAACACTTGCGTGCATTGAAACCAAAAGGATGTAATATATTTCCTTGAAAGCCTTCCTCGAAGTGTTCCTCGACCCAGAGAAGAGCCTTCTTAATCTACATATCGTGCTTCACTTTCACTGAGTTCTGATGCAGTAAAAATAACACAGCGCTCTTCGGCGTTTATACTTTAGATTAACGTCACGTGGAACAGAATAATTGACTGGTACAGTAAGACCCCCCTTAACGCGAGGGATACGTTCCATCAGCGCTAATCGATGCTATCTTAACATGTCAATAATGGGGTAAGGGGAAGATGGATAGAAAATTAATTAGGTATTTAATTTGATTATTAAGTTTTTTAAAAAAAAAATTAAACCAAACATTTATTTCTTACAAAAATAAAAACAATATAAACGAATATAATTATAAAAACAAATAAAAGTCAGTCAGATCATTCTGTCTATTCTGTGTTTCCAATTTTCTGCCCTTTTGTCAAGAAGGGAACTGATGTAGTTTGTGTTTTCCTTTTGAGTTCTGTTAGAAGTTGTTGATAAGTGGATAAAGCATCTATAACACCCCGTCTTGCTTTTGAACTCCTGTCAAAATTTGGATCATTTTCAACAAATTGAGATTGACGTTCACCAGAATCTTATCTTCTAATCACTTGCATTTAAGTTTACAGTGAAAAGCTTTTTCTGGTTGCTTTCTTTTCTTGTTTTTCATTATTACCCATGATAAAAACTAAAGATTTTCTAAGTATCAGTCACTGTATTAATCGTTAAAATATTATATAAATTTATACTTCCAATAATGTCAATAATAACGCTATGTTTATAATAATAACAATATTTACATACATATGTGCTTGGAAACCTAGCGCTGCGCACAATTTCGGGGAATGGATGAAATAAAAGAGTGCTAAACCGAAACAGCGCTAAACGAAAAAGGGTTAAGCGAGGTCTCACTGTACTGGATCACGTAATGGATGTTGTATAAAATTCATACGCAAGGTTCAAACGATACTTTGCAAATATTTCAATATACGAGTATATACTATACATAATAAATTATGACAGTAATGAAAACTTTCAGGAAAAAATAGAATTATTGTTCGGACCTGTATAAATTGTTATTTTATCCTGTTTTAGAAATGAATTAAATATTGTTACTTGTAATATTTCTAAAAGAAAATCAATTGAAATTGAAAAAAAAAAATTGAAATAAATGCTAATAAAGTAGCACAAATACAACGCCTTTATTGTTTCGTTTCGAAAGCAGTTGCGTAGAATACTGGGGGGTACGATGGTTTGACTTTGTAAGGCTTAACGTTAGCATGCTTATCTGGTGCTTATGTGAAAGTAAAAAAAACTGGGAGCCTTTGAGATGTGGTCATACAGAAGAATTCTCGAAATTTGCTGGAGAGACCACTTCACGAACAATGAGGTTCTCAGGATCAAGGAAGATATGCACTTAATAAGAACCATCTCAGAGAGGCGAGCCCGATGGATCAGTCACATCATACGCCACGATGGTCTTCTTCACGACATTGTGGAGGGGATGATTGAGGGTAGAAAATGTAGAGGGTGCCTTAGACGGGAGTGTTTGCTGCAAGTGTTCGAGGACATGAGCTGTAGCTCTTATGCTGAGCTGAAGAGGGTTGCGGGGGACGAGAGGAATGGAGATCGAGATGCAAGATTCTGTTGCTGTAAACCAATCCACCAAATTGATACTACGAAGAAGAAACGTTAGCATGTCTTGTCCTGTCCCTCGCTTACAACTAAGAGTATACTCGTTCATTGACGTTATATTAATAGAATTGAACGCGTTCGCATATTGCCAAATAACGCGTGCTCTCCGACAGGTTCTTAGTTGGAAGATGCTCCGCAGTCCGATGTCGGTTAATTAGAAGAGTTGCCGACACGTCCATCATGTCGGACATTTACCTACTGATGGAATCCGATTGCCCATCTTCCATCAGCGACCGCGACTGTTGCCTGTAATTGCCAATTTATTTTATTTGCCGTGCGATTGCGTCACCAATGGCCGTTTTGTCTATCTATAATACTATTGATTGATGAAGGTTCCGTTTGCGACACTCTAAATTCCTTTACCGAAATGAGAATTTAAAAATTGCAAAGTTATTACTGATAAATGTTGTATGCATTGATATCCTCCTGTATAAGTTGGGTATCGAATTACTGGATGACAGGATGCAGGAGCAGGTTAACAATACAAGGAAATTGTTTTCGAAGCACGATTCTCGTTTATTTTATTAGAGACTTGCTTTCTTATCCGACCAATATGGCAGTCGCCATACCGATCGAAAAGTCAACCAATACAATAAGAGTACTCTGACACTAGCGCCCCAACACGGTCGCGGAAAAAAAGGAAATTAAAGATGACAGTTGCACCAACATGAAATGGAGCAACTTTTATAATAAATAAAATTGTTTTCTGCAAACACCGTGTATTATTATTATATAACTCAAATTAACATTATTAGGTGTGTATGTCAGGCGAGCGAACAAAAATAAGAGACACAAGATCGTTTTTCGAGGCTTTACGGCATCAGCCTAAAAGTTCTATATCAAGCTGATATCAATATGTTGTACGCATATAAAAATTATATATATATATTGCCGTTACTAGATTCTGACATTTTTTTGTTTATGTAAGCACATACAAGACAATACCAACAGATGGTGATAGTAATTCTGAAGTCTCATCTGTGGAATTCTATGACGCTTACCATGTTGCGTATGGCTAAGCGCTGCATGTGGAGTATTGCTCCGCCACCGTCATAGACTACAGCCCGAGATTCACGCATCATCCTTATTATTACAGGAATTTACTATTAATGGGCTGCATAGTTCAATGGTTAAAGCCTTTATTCGACATTTAAACTGTTCTAAGCTCTATGTATGCCTCCAGAAGAGGGAGCCATCTTTTAAAGACATAAAAATAATCCAGACCTCCTCTCGAGGCCTGGATTTTTTCATCTCAGTGCAAGATACTTGATATTCCGGCATCACCATATAAGCTGATGCTGTAATTTCGGGACCGCTACCAATCGGTCTTGGAATATACATGCTTGAAAAGTTGTTCGAGCACGTGTTTTCCAGTAAAACAAATCTTCATAGCAAATTCTCTTCGTGGAAAGTTATTAAAGTCGTGTCAGTCTTCCAGCACACGTTCTTGGCGAAATGGCGACACAGAATCCAACGTAACCTCCGCCGTAATTATTGTTATATAATATGATGCATAATAATAACAACAGCCGCGTTACCTTTATTTAGTTTCAGTGCATTATAACATTTAATGCAGCGCCTGCATTATGAAATATTCAAATATATAGATTAAGTCAAAATGCGAGATTTGTAGCGCAAACGATCGTCCTTTTAATCATCCTCGTGTTTCCTTTCTTGACTAAAGCACATGGTGTTCACGAACTGCCACCAGAAAAAGGTGCCGTATACCATGGCTATCACCTCATTCACGTCGGCCCTGCCTCCCGCTGCTTTGAAATATTCTCTCCTATATTCAATAATACAAGTAGTACATTTTTAAAGTACATTTTTAAAACGAAAATTCCGCAATGTCTTAAAACTATGGCGTTTAACCAATGCATCCTCCCTGTTTTAACTTATGGCGCAGAGACGTGAAATCTAACAGCAAGTCTTACCCATTAAATAAAGGACACCCAGCTAAGGAGAGTTCCATGCTCGCAGTGTCGCTAAAAGATAGAATCGAAAACGAGGAAATACGCCAAAAGAACTCAAGTAGTGGAGGCTACCCAATAAACAGGCACACTCAAGTGGCCATGGGTAGGACATATAATTTGAATACATTATGGTCGATCAAGAAGAAATGTATTGGAATGGCGCCCAAGAAATGGCAAACGAAGCATTGGCCGACTGCCTGCAAGATGGACTGACGACATAAGAAGAATAGCGGGAGTGACCTGGAAGGCCGAGGATTGAAGAGGATGGAGACTCATGCGGGAGGCCAACGTTCAACAGTAGAAGGATACAGGCTGATGACGATGATTCAATTATAGTTTCTAACGGCTTTTCAGGATGACGTTAGCCTGGGGACTTAAAGAAAAGGCAGTTCTAGTTTATGCTTGCCTACGGAATTTGAAGTATGTGTCTCAGCTGAGTGTACCTTTGCCTTTTGACCGACTGTAGTATGGAAGGCTGACTTATCCATTCTTATACCTTGCCATTCCTCACAAATTCAAGCAATCCTCTAGTATTCTCTACAAAAAACAGATTAAAAAACACTTGCAATCTCCCCAATATGCACACAAGCACATTTTGTGGGTTTGAAAATGGTTCATGGTTCAAATCTCAGCATCCGCCGTTTATGTTTTCCTCAATTTATTGACGAGAGGAGTATATGAAGATATTTTATTTGTTTTTTTTGTACTTATTAATTTGTAAGTATTGGTAAAAATTAAAGTATTTAAATATATTCTAAGATCTATAAAAAACAATTAAATTAGCTTGCAGATGCTCAAAATACTAAGTTTTCTCTTAAAAGTCCGGCGAGCTGCGATGAGGATTCTCTCGACGAACGTTATTATTATTTAGTTTTAGTATATTATGTGATTATAATAATCAGCATGCATTATGCAAGTAAGCGCATTATTTAAACTACATTAAGCTGCTCCAGTATGAAGCAAGATGCACCAATTCGGCACGCTGAAGAGATGCGCTGCTGACGTCACTTAGAACATATAGTATACACAGTCACCTTATTTAGACCAACTTACGCTGTGAAGGATCTGTAGACAAACAAAAAAGAGGGAATAGATAGGTGAATGTGTAGTATATGTACTTTATATAAAAAAATCATGCTTTGTTGAATTTGTTTGTAAGTAGAAGAACGCATAAGAATTGGTGTTAAGATGGTGTTGTGGTGTTTTGTCTAGTACTAAAAGTGCAGATTCGCAGAACTGTTCGCCGCTCACTTGCACATGCAAAGTAGTCTGGGACGCGCAATCTAAGATGGCATCTGAACACGATCCATCTGCACTAACGGACTATTACTTCACGGGGAAATTGCTGAGCTTCTCAAACTTAGTTGAAATACATTTTGAGTAATGTATTGACATCCTCCTCTCTAAATTTGTTATCGAATTGCGTGGTTTCACGATGCTGGAGCAGATCACAAAGCAATAGAACTTGTTTTTGACGCACAATTCGCATTTATTTTTTATAAAGACTTGATTTCCTCGTCCTACCTTACATGCCGTTGCGCCGGGCCCGAAGAAAGTTCACTGTCCACTGAGCGCGCTCGTAATGGGCTGTCGCCTAGCGCCGCAAGTGGTGATCTACAGAATCAATGACGCACCAATTACAGCAGCCATGTTCATACTTACGTCACACCCGTGACCAAAATGCCAATATGGCGACACATACATGTTCGACAAGCAAACAGAAACAAGAGACAAAAAATTGTTACGCTTTGTGTTGCATTAGAGTCGTAGCCTTTTGAAGCCTACGACTTGTTTGATTTTTTGCAAGCGTTATTAATAATGTATCCAATCCAGACATCAATACAGGACGAAAAAGAATATAAGGCAAGACGTGTTATGTTAGGTTTTTATAAATACAATTTTCCTTAAAAAATGTGGGATTGAGTCAAGTTGTTCGCGAGCCTTAGTTGTGGTCTTCAGGCGTCGAAGCAATCTAGAGCAGATCGTGTGCAGCCGTGTCGGATCCTCAATCACGAACAGCGGCTGCGAGTCCCGCCCCTGAAGACCTCAACAATGGTTACCAAAGAAGTCACTGCAGATCTCTTGGTTAAAGAAGTTGTAGAGACTCGAGAATTGCTCCCGAAAATGTGCTACTTGCAAAAAGACATCGACGCTTGGTAGAGCGTCAAACCCAAAAAAAATAAAAATGTATTTTTTATTTACAACCCAAATAATCAAACTACTGATATTTTATATGTGGTTGAGAGAGTTCATACAAGAAAAACTGCCACTAAATGACGGAGAATTCTTATATTAAAATATATAAGTTTTATTTAACCTAACCTTACTTTTTCTAAGCTTATGTTACCTAACTTAACTTTACCTAGCTCAACCTAACCTAAGTTCACCTGTTTTATGAAAACACATACCTGCGACACATGAAAAAATACCGTGAAATATATTATGTATACTCTGTGACTCTTACCATTTTTAAGTATGGCTTAGCGCTTAATTTGAAGTGTTGATTCGCTTACGTCATATACCCGTCATTTATTGTACACTATTGCTAATAAACGAGATAAATTATTATTAAATTATAAAGACTTTCGTCTAATAAAAAATTTAAACAATAAGCTAGAGCTGGTTATTAACGAGAGAGATATCAAATTTACACCAATCGCTAGTATTTATAAAAGTTTTTTTTTATTATTCTATGAACTTACGTACTAAATATACTTTACGCTAACAAAAGCAGAAGTATAATATGTTAGAAAGGTCGGATGATTAGAAGGATGTTCCTGAAAAAAAAAAACATTTATTTCTCATAAGGCGGCTCAACCCTACAACAAAATTCAGAGGAAAAAAGCGGTCACCATCCAAGTATATTCCACCTATATAGTTGCTTGACGTGAATGATCGAACGATAACATGTTATTTGAAAAAATCATAGGTCAATTATTATTTTTTTCTTTTGGCTGCACTAGAGATATCTATTGCCTCTTGACTAAAGTTTTAAATAATTCATTTGTGTCATTGTGAGATAAATAAATTTAAAATGCTTCAACCAGACGACGCCAGATGGCGGGTTACAAAATATAATTATTGATTAAAAAAAATTAAAATGTGTCTTTTTTTCATTCTCGATGGTGTCGATTACTTGTTATATTACCGAAAACATAACATGTATCTTTATATATTATTAAAATACTTGTTCGTAATCTGTGGAGCTCTGGGTGAAAGGATGACTAGGCAGGAAGCAAAAATAATAGAAGCTGAAAAAACAACCACAGATATTTCAGCACTTTGTAATCGCTGTTCTCTATTAATAATTATTGATATCCTCCTCTCTAAGTTGTGTATCAAATTACTGGGTGACAGGATGCAGGAGCAGATTAATAACACAAAAACTTGTTTTCGAAGCACAATTCGCGTTTATTTTAAATAAAGACTTGATTTCTACGCCCGACCGGTATGGCATTTCACCGGTCGGGCGCCTGTTAATTGACAACTGTGGGACACTATGACATACCGCGCCGCTAATGATTGCGGCAAAAAAGCAAATTAAAGATGACAGTTGCACCAATACGAAATGGAGCGACGGTCATTACAAATAAAATGGCGTATGCAAACCCCTGCGTAATATTCTATAATTAAAACTAACATAATTAGATGTGCATGTCAGGCGAGCGATCAAAAATAAGAGACAGAAGATCGTTTTTCGAAGCTTTACGGCATCAGCCTAAAAGAGCCATATTAAGCTGATATCACTATATTATATCATCGTTGTGTTGAGCCGCCTCTTACAACCAAAATTTTCTGGCCTAATTGACGTTGGGCTAATAACAGAACATTACGTAAATCATCCTGTAAATCATCAGGAACTATGTATAATATACTTTCTGGTGCATAGAAGTTTTGGGATAAGGCATGAACTAAATTGATGACATATTTTCTGCGTGATTTGTGGAATCGCAGAAATATATTCAATATTGGTAAAAAATAATGTACAATGGATGAATAATTACCCCTTAAATGGAAACCTAACTTAGCCTACCCTTAACTATTATTAATTACCATTCATTAATATTTATTTTACTATTGCCGATTGATATTTTTCTACTGAAAAATGATATTTTTTTACTTACCTTTATAGGAATTTATTACTGACAGCTTACTCAATAATGACTGCCCATTCATTGAATTAAATACTTTTGAAAAAAAGCGTAAATAATAATTGATTATTATACACGATATTCAATTCGATAAAAATATCTATCGTCTAATATTTGTATTTCAACAATGGAATTCGATCGATAACCTCAATGTTAAATGTAACAATAGTCAAACTCTCATATGACCATCAAATATAGTGATGGCTTCTCATGCACCATTGAAGTATCTTCTATTATTCTTCACGGAACCTTGTCAATCACTGCATGATATCAAAGGAATTTATATACTGTACTGGTACTACAGATGGTCAAATAAAAGAGTCCACCTACATACTTTAAATATGTAGTGTTTCAAAATTTAATAATAACAGAAGCTTTAAACAACAGAGTATCGAGTATTTTAAATGTCAACGTCATTTCATAACTAGGTCTACCGGTATTCTACCATATGCGTGTCCCGATGACGACCCCGTGACTTGTTGTTTTCCTTTTTAAAGATGGGGGATTTTAAAATATGTTAGTGAAGACATCGTTGCTCAACTAAAGATAAAAATGTTTGTAGATTGTAAGAGATAAGATATTAAAACAATACAATTTGTGATATAATCATCAAATCCATCGCATATTTTTGACATTCCACTCTGCATTGAGTTGTTTTCTACGTGCCACCAAATTCATCTGTTATTCCAAAAACCTTGTCCATCATTCATCGTTACTCATTACGATACCAAATAAGTACAGTCAACCCTCCTATTGCGTACTACTATTGTTTTTTTTTTGTATTTTTGAAAGTATATTATCTAACTATTCATTTAGGTCAAACGTCGTTTAACAGATAGTCCAGGAAATGAGAATATTAGGCTAATCATCTGTTCATAATTTTTTTGTTTAAATCACGCAAATATGGCTTAGATACTATAGCTGCCGTGTTCTGAAGGTCTTTGGGAACTTTATATTAAATTTATGGGTTTGAGCCACCTGTAAGATTAAAATAAGTTTTTTTTTTCAGTATCAATTTATAAACTCTGTAAATAATTTCAGTTGCTGTAAATTCGATCCCTCATTTGTAAATTGCCAGTTTTAGCATTAACATAATCCTTCCTTTAAGTTTGTTATTGGATTGCGTGGTGGCAGGATGAGGAGCAGATTAACAACACAAAGACATTTTCTGAATCACATTGACATATATATTTCGATAGCTTTACAAAATTCTGGCCCAGACCACAGCATTCAGGCCGGGCCACAATACAATATGATCTCGCCGCCGTCGGCACACGACTGACGAGACGCCGTGGTCGCTGACACCCAGCGCCGCAAGTGGCGATCTATATCACTTACGTCACACCCGTGACCGGAATTGTTCAAAATGCCAACATGGCGACACCTACATGTACGATAAGCGAACAGAAATAAGAGACGAAATATTGTACATCGAGGTTTTCGATACCAGTCAGCAAGGTCTATACTATGCTGATGTCAGCATATTAATATAAAATTTTGGTAGACGAAAACCGTCCACAAATGTGAACACAACCCGTGAACACAACCCATTCATAGTTAGCTCCCATAAAAATAAATAAATGCGTGTATCCTGGGCTGTTGTCTACAACATTCTATGACGCGGATCAACACTCCACATGCTGCGTTTAGCCATACTCAATAATGGAAAGGTTCGTAAAATCAACAGATGAGATTTCGCTGTTACTGTGTGTCCTTATTCTCTTGTAAGTGTTGAGATAAAAGAAAATAACAATGTTATAAGGTGAACCTTCAAGTGCAAAGATGTCTTGGGATAAAGCATGGACGTTAACAACTGACAAAAATCAGTGTTGGATTAAGTTGTGAGCATAAGAGTATGTTTCAGATATTAAACGAATAAAAGGAGAAGATTATCTTTTAAGACCGTGATTTTCTATAGCACGATTCCTGTCTCTACGCTATAGAAGGGTTGAATGTACATAATACACTTTGTAAATACCAGAGATGTCTTCATTGCTCCACGAAATTGTTCCAAACGAAACAAACAAGCGAATTCATATTAATTACATTGTTATATTGCATCAAGCCATATAAGACAGTCACTCTTTGTTCTCATGATACATTAAACTAAAAGGCCCGGATTTACTGGGTCAGTAATATTTTAATTAAAATTTAATGATACCTCAATTAATTTAACATCAAATACAAATATGCAATTTCACAAAAAACTACATTAATGACAAATAAAATTCATTTATTAATAATTAAATATACATATACTATACATAAAATTCTTTTTTCAACGCGTCAATCCAAACACAAAAATAACGGCAGAAGCGGGAAGCGAACCGCGGACCTTGGAAACCAACTATGCCCAGGTATTCATACCGCTCAGCCGACTGGGCTATTACTGTGCCTGGACCGACTCACGTTGAAACTAGTATTCATGTCATTGTTATCATCGTATGATAGATGTCGCTATAGTATATATTCAAAGTATGTATATTTTTATTTTTTATTATTCAATCAGTCTTCATTTCTTCACAAGCTTAATATTATTACTTTCCGACAGTCTATTTATTTTAGTAAGTACCACTCGGGTCTCGAACCAAACTATAGACTGAATGGATGAGAAACGACTACTTATAGTTCCGACTTGGACTTTATACTTACTCGTATTTTCGGTGAGAAAATCTACCTTTAAGGAGTTCTAACAAGTGACGACAATTGTGATCTATTTTACGGGTTTTTTTCTCTTTAGAACTTCTGTGTGGTTGGCTTAATTGTTTTGAGCAGACTCCCACTGAATTTATCAGTTGTTTATTGATTATAATGTGTATGAACGCATAATCAAGGAAACCTAATTGTCTTCGCTATGATGCGGGTGTCAGGCGGGTAAACTCCAGTCCAACCTAATCTTTATCTTCGTGTCACATAATCTCATATATAAGTACGAAAAATACTTGCGTCAATTAACAAATGTCCAAACATAAACCAGGTGTGAAACTGAGCCTTTATCTGTGAAATTATGAGTCGATTAAAATCATATGATTATGCTGGCTGGTTAGATGTTAACCTCTCCTCCCCGGTGATATGTATCGACTACACATTACTTGTAATAACTTAAATATCTCTGTAAAAATAATACATACAGGGTTCAGATTTCAGGTATTCCTCCTTAATACATTTACGTTTTGAAAAAAATAATAGTATTTTTAATAATAGGCACTCATCGGGAGCAGGAAATATTTTTCTACAATCTGGAATAAATTCACCACTACAATCAAGACGCGTCAACTGTCATGAATTCATTCAACCTGTCGGAAGCGTGTGCGAAAATAAAATAAATAAATACCCAGATACGTAGGAATCTATACTCCTCACTCTCGCTGACGTACTAATATGAGTGAGCGAGACGGGAAACCTCAGTTGCGTCGGCTACATCAAAATGATTTCGATGCGCACAGGCTCATCGATATGTCGACAGGCTAACTAATGTTAGTAACTCTCAGAAGTTCACGCGCCAAGGTGCGTCTGGCCGTTTGAGGTCTTCGTCTGATGTTTTTCATGTTTTCAGCTATTAAATGTCAATTATTACTGCTTATTGACATCAACTATTATAAAATTAAGCGATATCTTTGAATATTTTAATTTTTTCGAATTTCTACTCACTTTATTCACTTTAAATCAGAATGTGTAACGATTACACATCACCGGAACGCGCGGAAGTTTGTAACATAGTAAAGCGAGGGTTAAAGCGTTTTATTACCATACCAAAGCTCAGTCATCACGAGTTCGATCCTCTACAATGATATGTTCCTTATTTTTTTCCTTTTTTAATTAGATACGTAGCTTATTAATCAAAAATGGAAATAAATGAAAGTCGTCCCGTAAGCATTGCTCATTTTGAGTCCCTGCAAAAATAACTGTGATACTTGAACGTTGGTCTGTAGACTAATGACGTTGGTGGATAAACATGCAATTTGGTCACACATTAAAAGTCAAATGTATGTTTATTATTAATATAAGGTATAATATAATAAGATTTTTTATATAAAAAATAGGTTTATTTTTATTTATGGGTTTGTCGCTTAGCCGAGCGTCGATGTCTTTTTGCAATTATTATTTTTTAGGAAGGACACTCAGCATTTTAATCTGCTTAAATTAAAGATATCTAGTGATTTCTTTGAGGAATTTTGTTGCGTTCAAAAAAAAGTGTCATAGAATCCGCAAAGAAGATTTCTCTATATACTCAAGATATCACTTTAATATAAAAAAAAAAAAAATAACGACACGGGGTGATCACAGGTGGTCACCCACCCAAAAGCGATCCCCACACAATATTAATTAGCTTCGGCGATCGGACGAGAGCCGCTATTACAACACGGTATGGTCGTTGGTCGATTAATTATTTAATAATATTGCGTAAAGATGCAAGAAGACACAAGTCCTTTGTTCTCCCGAAGAAGATATAAAACTATTTGATGAATTTCGAGACGGATTAAGACATCACGAGCAGATATTGCGCAAATGAAGGCATCGTGATAATAAAACATGGTCCAGATGAAATGCTTCTGACAATGTAGAGAGATTTAAATGAACTGATTTCGTTTTATAATCCAGGAAACTGATGATACAGCAACTCCACTATCTAAGACATATTTTTGAAGATTACTTAATAATATTTTTTAAAAAGATTTGTTAAAAGACAGACGATGTACAAACTTTGAATATTTTTTTTTTTTTTATGTAAACGCATGCAGGAGAGCACAACCGGTCAAGACCAGTGCACTCTATGATGCTCAGCCAGGGAGGCTGGACGCTGCATGCGGGAAACGTGTGTTGTGTTCGTGCTTGTGTGTGTGTTGGGGAGATTGCAAGTGTATATTTATCTGTTTCTTGAAGAGATCCAGATTGTAGGAAGGAGGAAACACATTTCATGATCGCTCAACTATCTGAGATGGTATGAACATGTGACACGGAGAGAGGAGGATCACATGGTGAAGAAAGCCCTCAACATAAACTGAGAAGAAGACCTGAAAGACCACAGTCAATCTGGACTGCAACTTTAGACAAGGATCTGAAAACTCTGGGCTTGACCAAGAATGCAGCGCAGGACAGACAGAGATGGCGAATGTGCACAAGAAGAGCCGACCCCAGATGATGGGAAATGGCGAAGCTTAAGAAAAGATTACTCGAGTTCCTTCATTTCCAGTTTTTAGTTTGTCCCGATGAAGCAAAGTTGTCTCCAAAACCGATGAACTAATAAAAATTTAAACTCAGTAGTTTTACAAAATTTATTATTTAATTTCCCGCATATGAAAATATTGAAGTTGAGTAAAATATTTTAAAATATCCTTATTTTTTGTTGGGATTTAATAAAGCAAACCTAATTTTTTTTTCATAAATTTGAATGAATGCCACCAAAAGATGTAAAATAAATATGTACTGGAAGCTCATTTATGTAATTTTATATGTAAAACACTAAAAATATCCACTAAAATAAAATATATCGAATAACCACGTATATGGTATACATATACGTGATATAATAAAACATCGTATCATGAATGATTCATTTTTATATAAATAAAAAAATGAAGAAAAGATATAACTATAAAAGATACTCTGCAAATTACATAAGAATAAAATTGTATCTTCTTCTTCGTAGTATCAATCCGGTGGATTGGTTTGCAGCAACAGAATCTTGCATCTCGATCTCCATTCCTCTCGGTCCTCCGCAACCCTTTTCAGCTCAGCATAAGCGCTACAGTTCATGTCCTCGAATACTTGCTGTAAATACTCCCGTCTAGGGCGCCGTTCTGCAGTAATGTTCAAACATTCTAGGTGGCATATCTTGTTGGCTGAAGGTTTTTCTTATTTGTCTTGGTTGTTTTGTCTCGAGCAGTCCCCACCCGGAGATCCGATTGGGGGACTATTTTATCTCCGGAAAATTTTACTTGAGATGCAATCATTTTTTGCTGATACGTGGGATGTCTTTAAGACTTTTAATGTGGTATTTTCCCCTTTATTTACACATCCTTATGCCGTTGACCATAAAGGTTCATCCGCCTTAGGAGGGCATTTACTACCTCCAGGACAATAGAGTGCCCTAACCAGCTTGACCTGATGAGGTTAGCTGGGTGTTAGCTTATTCCGGCCAACATTCGGTCCAAAAAATCTGATCTTTCAAATTATCATCAACCACAACGAAAATTGTTTTTCTGCGTAAAATTGTATAAAAGGGTTAAAAAATATATTAGACTCTATTTTAACCTCGTGCAACTGCACGCGTAATACCCATGATAACTTTAATGTACTCCTAAAGTAAAATTTTGTAAAAAATAAGCAGCAGCTCAAAAAAGTCCTTCCAAAAACAGCAAAGACTATTTAAAAAACATACACAAATTACGTATTACGATATCATTGATTATTCACTCTATCAGAGAACGTCTTGAAGTCTGCTGTTTATCGAAATCACACGGACGAGCCTCGCAAGAAGAAAATACAAGTCTTTTGAAGAACTCCATGAATATTTCTCGAGTTATTCTAGAATGTTACTTCATTTTTTCCAATGTAATGCAGTAAAAACTCAGTACTGACACATACATTTTTGCTACTATACATTTTGTAATTTTACTTTTGCAAAAAACAATTCGGATCCAAAGATCAATTCCATTTAAAAACACAATTTTGTAAATTGTACAAAATCAAATATGACGCAGTAACTTAGGAAGAAATCTGTAATTATCCAAAAAAAAAAAAAAAAGCTTCTGTGATCTATAATATTTCATATTATTGACGCGGTTTTAAATAATGCATTAGTCGAAGCCTTGACTTGCAAAGAATTCATATTGAATTGGTTGGATATAATGTATGGAGTAATGAAATTCGAAATATAATTAAATGAAGTAATAATTGATCACAAAAAGTAATGGCATGTTTTTTTAAAATTATTTTTGTTTAAACACATAATTGAGAATTCTGCAAAAGAGTGAAGATACAATCTCGTTCATAAATTTGTAGTTGAATACTGCACACACCGCATGTTTATTGAAGTGTTTTTAAAATATAAAGAAAATCTTTTGGGGCCGTGCACGCAGTAACTCGTGTAAGTTTTATCGCCTTCGGTTGAACGGTATAGAAACCCATATGGGACAGACATAGGGTGTCTCAGGCCATAGGGGCAATGATATCGGCTCACCCTCTATATTCATGCCAATAGATCTAAAAAATAACTCACAAAATAAATATTATTTCTATCGGATAATGATTTGTGATAGCGACTTGACGTTGTGGTTTTAATATAAAAATTTGCTTCCGAGGCGTATTATTGGATGATTTGAGAATCAGATTATTTTCAGAAAATCGAATGACTAGCCCCAAGGCTTGGACAAATTTATCCTAAAGATTGGCTCAACTTTTAACACAGTTATTCCTTATATTTTATAACATTAAGACATAAAGTATTAAATCTTCACTAGGCGTCGAACCCTGAAGTTGCTTGTTACAAGTCAATCTTTACCACTGAGCTATGCAACTCAATATGAAATAATGACCAATGCATGTAATTACTAGCATGCTTGGTAACATAACGTCATATTTTGTTTTAAACTTAGTATAAAATATGATGTTATGCTGTTAAGTTTCCAAATTTTATGATCGATCTTCTTTAAGAGTGATATTCCATAAAAACACGGTAATGTTATTTCATGTTATGACGTCATAAGTAAAGTCCGTGTTGTTATTGTTATATGCAGCTGGACTTTACCTGCCTCATACCTGCATCACACCGGAGGACAATTAAGTCTCCTTGATGACGCGCTCATTCAGATTATGATCAGTTAGCAACTGATAAGTCCAGTGGGAGTCCCCTCTGAACAATCGTGGCCACTGCACAGAAGTGTTAAAAGAAAGAACTGCGATTCTCATCTCTTTCACGGGTTGTAAAGAGATGGATGGCTTATGCAGCAAAAGGACATATGACATTTATTTTACGTTAAGCTGACAAAATTCTGGCTTCAGCACGGGACACAGGAAATGCCGACAACCACTGCGCCCGAAAGCTACATAGCAGCCATCTACCTATCTATAGTGATACTACCCGCTCCGCATGACATGGCTGGATTTCAAAACAAAATCTCGAACGCAAACGCCGCATCGTATAACTACTGAAATCTTAAACTAAGACTAACATTTTCATATGGACGTGTCAAATGAGCGAAAAAAAGATTGTATATCGAGGCCATTTGGTACCAGTCTGAAAGGGCTATATTGTAACATTTCACTTTTTTCTTCATTAAAAGCATTTTTTTGTAATCATCGGATATCCTTAAAAATCAGATTTAGCATTACCTAAAAATATACTTTGGAATCATCGTCATATGTGTTTCCAGGTGAAATTACGAGCGTATAGTTTTTTTTTGGATAAGGGTCTGGAATGATTGATGATTTAGATAATGGACAATATATTCCAGATACGGAACGGATGTGAAAGAAAGATAACTTTTAATAGCGCAGTTTTTATCTTGACGCTATAGAAGGGTTGACTTCACCACGTATGTATTTTTTTAGGTGACTATAAGAAGATTCGAAATAAAATACATTTATTGGTCAAAGTCGGTTAACTCTTTGGTTCCGCTTTAACAACTGTGCTCGATTTTCTTCCACTATTGGTTAATTGCTTACGATTCCTCTTTGCTTTATGCAATTAGCTCCGAACTGGAACTGAGTGTGATGACTATTGCTTCATTGAGCTTCTCAAAATTCAAGGCTAACTTGTGATCAGTAATCGTGTGCTGCCACTTTGCCTACAAAAAAATATATTTGATAAAAATATTTTTTATGTGTGTTTTCATGTGAAAATTCAGGTATACAGGTATTTATAGGACAGGGAATAGACAGTCTGAGAGTATAGAATTGTGAAACGGCAATTTGCGGCAGCTACATGTTTCGAATATGATAAAAAAAACTCAACAGTCGTGATTTTAGTCAATTTATCACTTGGTATCAATATGTTATAACATCCTGCTCTCTCTCAAAAGGTTGTCATTCAGTCGCGTGATGGCAGGATTAGGAGCAGGTAGATAACAAAAACATTTTCAGAAGCACATTGACATATTTACGATAAAACATTACAAATTTGGGGCTTTACCTAGTCACAGCATTAGGCCGAGCCACAATACAATATGCTCTCGCCGATGGACGGGACACAACTGGCGTAATGGTCTCTCGCACCGGCGCCACCAGTGGCGGTCTATACAACTAGTTCCAATATGGCGGACACATAAATGTACGACAAGCGAACAGAATAAGAGTCGAAAGATTGTATATCGAGGTTTTTGGTATCAGTCAGCCAGGGCTACATCATGCTGATGTCAGTTAATATAAAAAATAGTTTTAAAAACATATCATTGCATTTTCGTGCAGTGTCCCAATACGTCTTTTGATGATACACCATTGATAAAGATGCTTCTCAAAACGAGGTCTTTTACACAACATCTCAAGCCAAGTAGATTAAGTGATCTGGAGTGGCGACGCAACGTATTATTGATCTCATTATTTCACACGATCAACCTTGGTGGAAAACGAAACAGTGTGGTATGGTGATGCAATTTATTGTTCACTCTCTGTTGAGACTGGTTACTAATTGCAAACGAATAAGATGAATAGACACACAGAAAGATTCCCAAGCAATTAATTTTGGATGTACGCCCGAGTAGACAATAAATCTATAAATATTTGGTTGTATGAATATGCTGCGTAGGTGAAGCATCCGCACTTGTCTAGGGTCAAGATGACCTTCAAAATAGAATAAGTTTTTAATGTAAACACATACATGAGAATACCGACAGATCGTGATAGTGATGCTGAAGTCATTTCGTTAACCTCTCCTCCCCGGTGATGTCTATCGACTACACATTGCTTGTAATAACTTAAATATCTCTGTAAATATAATACATAGGCACTCATCGGGAGCAGGAAATATTTTTCTACAATCCGGAATAAATTCACCACTACAATCAAGACATGTCATGAATTCATTCGACCTGTCGGAAGCGTGTGCAAAAATAAAATTAAAAAATACCCAGATGCGTCGGCATCTATACTCCTCACTCTCGCTGACGTACTAATATGAGTGAGCGAGACGGGAAACCTCAGTTGATCAGCTAGTTCGAAATGATATCGATGCGCGTCGGCTCATCGATATGTCGACAGGCTAAGTAGTGTTAGTAGCTCTCGGAAGTTCACGCGCCAAGGTGCGTCTGGCCGTTTGAGGTCTTCGTCTGATGTTTTTCATGTTTCTAGCTATTAAATGTCAATTATTACTGCTTATTGACATCAACTATTATAAAATTAAGCGATATCTTTGAATATTTTCATTTTTTCAAATTTCTACTCATTTTATTCACTTTAAATCAGAATGTGTAACGAGTACACACCACCGGAACGCGCGGAAGTTTTTAACATAGTAAGGCGAGGGTTAACGAGACATATAGATCTCTGAACTCTACGATCACTGATCCAAACGTTCAATGCGCCACACTTCGTCACCGTTGAGTCTCTGAACGAATTATCTGTGAACAATAGGTCGTGACACCGTATTATAATAATAATATATTTTTGGGTGATACGTTTATCGATTTTTTGAATGAAATCGGATGATAAGCCCAAATCTCCCAAGGCCTGGACGATTTTGTCCTAAGGAGCAGGTCAAATCAATGAGATCTATTTTTACTTCATAATTAAGTTGAGCTGCCCCTAATGACAAAACGCTCTCAAAAACGTCAAGCTAATAATGCGATCTCTTTTCAAAAATAAGATAAGCAAATCATACAAAATATGCATCACGTAATAATACAGATGCCTTTTCAAATCGCCGCGGTCCTGCTCTGGAGGTCGTTGATAATCACATTTGTCCTCAGATTGACCTTCGTGTGAGGAGATGTCTTGGAACAAGGCATGGATTAAAGCACCTTAATGGCGGCAATTTATGAATTCAGACCAAGATTTCCGAGTCCGAAAACCAATGCTATAACGCACTTTTTTTTTCGTCAACACATAAAGAAGAATACTTACAGGTGGTGATTATATGACGCTTACCATGCTGCATATGGATAAGCGCTTTAAGGATTTTTAATCGATTTCTGAGCAATAAAGTAGGTTGTTTTGAATTTGCTCCTTCACCTGTAAAATGTTAGTCATAGCCTATTAATTGAAATTGATGGTGGACGAAAGTCGTCTCGTGAAGACCACCCATTCATAGTAAATTCCTGTAATAATAAGGATGATGCGTGAATCTCGGGCTGTTGTCTAAGACGCTGGCGATGTGCATTTGGCTAAGCGCTGCATGTGGAATGTTTATCGGTCAACGTCATAAATTAAAGCCCGACATTCACGCATCATCCAATCACAACAGGAATTCATTATGAATGGGTGGTCACCACGGGATGACTTTCGTCTACTACCATTATATTATTGATAGGCTATGACTGACATTTTACGGGTGGAAGATCAAATTACACCGACCGGGGGTATTTTTGTAGCTTAGAAGACGATTAAAAATTTCTTTTATTTTTCAACCTTTGTTAGATATCAAACCCACAACATTTGCTTTTGAAAACAAACGCCTCAACCACTGAGCTATACCAGCCGGCCAGCAAATTAATGCTTGTTTTAATTCTAAATGTAAAAATAAAATAAAAAATTTACACGTACTTTAAGGTTTATTTACCATAGTTAGAATGAACCGATTTAAGTCAAATATGTGTCGTTTTGTTCGATAACTTGTTGGCATTTTAATGGTAATTGTACAATGCCTCTTTCATATAAGTCTTCTTCCTTATTGGCAAAAATTTAATTTAAATAATATAAGCACTTCTGAATGAATAGTTATTAATCGCTTAATGATATTACTTGTGGGTTGACCGCTCAGATTCTCGCTAATCTCTATTATATGCATGAAATAATATAATACTCCTATGAACTTCCTGGTGTGTTATTCTTGCATCACTTTGTATAGCCTCTTAATCTTTCAACATTGACAATGAACAGTGTAGAGCAAAGATCTTGAACTCTAAGATTGGTAACGATCTGGAGATGACACCAACGGAAGAAGAAACCGGTTAATCGGATAATCTTTTCATTCATACAGGCAATTGAGAACAAAAATATAAATACTTATTACAGTCGAGATCAACACAATAATCAAAAAGTTTGCCGTAATCCTTGACTATTTAATGAAATAAATTATTTTCACTTGAATCCGGATTAGTAAACTATACCAACGTTATTTTGAACATAACTGTGTTGTATTAAACATCCAAGAGTCTTGAATTCATTGTTATAATCAAACATATCTTAGATTCATACATTCAGGTATGGCACAGGGCATTTTGCCACTTTATGCAAATTTAGTTGATCACAGTCCAAAATAACAAGTATAGAGGAATTTGCGGTGTACTAAATTATATGTATTAGTAATATTAATATTAATAAGGAATGCTCACGCATCGATACGGAGCATGGACCATCCCATTAATCTGCCGCTCTATGTGAATTGAAGGGATCAAAATCCAAAAACAGTATCGAAGAATGTGCAGTTAATGATATTCAATGTATTAATATTAGTTTTAATACTGCTTACTCATGTTGTAAATTAGTGTATAAAAAGGGGTCCCGTATTAAATAAATTAGTATCAACTGATCTCCAATGCTTCCAAGGCATTAAAAGTTTAGTCGCTGCTTTTGCGCATGTAGTAACTAACGAAATGCGTTCAGCAACATGCTGTAACCCATTCAATTATCGTGTTGTGTTGCTTAACTTCCGTGATCCTAAAAAATCTACTGTTAGTTTGTGCAATTGTCGCTATTATTAAAATGCATATAAATATTTTTACTAATTTTAGTCAAATAATATAATGTTATTGAAAAGTGTCAAGTTTTTGGACGTAATTTTATTGAAAAAATAATATGATATTGTCATGAAAAGTCCGTGAAGTTTTATTGTCAATGTTACGATGACCGAATAATAGAAAAATATATTATAAGTACCAGGAAATATAGAAGGAACAATATAAAAGATACGGTCATCATAAAAAAAAGGTTATAATGCTTTGTGCCAATAATCTGTGAGAAGAATGGTGCTCGGTTTTTTCTTCTTCTGGAAAATGCTTAAATAGAGCTGATGCAAAAATAAACGCATAATTCTTCACGAGCAGTGTAGGCTCAAGGCTATTAAAGAGGCTTTATATCATGTACGGTCAATCTTTTATGATTTATTTATTTGTAAAGTAATTTCAAAAGATTTTACGTAGGAATTATATTCAATTCATTTTTATTTACAGAAAAACTACAAATTTTATTTAACCCTTTCATAACGACTCGGTAGAATACAAATTATACTGTCAATAAGGCGTGAATTTTGCAAAACATTTTTTTTGTTGCTTAATACTAGTATTTGAAGCATAAATGTACTTATCTGACATATTTTCATATATCACATTAGTTAATGTATCCTTTAACTTTAAGATCATGTATAAAAAACTATTCTATATTTTTTAACAAACGTTCATCATATAACTCCAAGCACGTGGTAGCATTGACACATGTGGTTTACAGAAAAATCGCTCCTGCGACGAAACCTAACGATATTTATTTACATGCTTTAAAGATTCATGTAAAGAGAACATTTATGTTGATAAAGAGAATGACTGCTGTTCCAATTTCCTACAGTACATGTCACAATGAGTACTGAAAGTAGCAAAACGATATACCACGGCTACCGATGTCAACGGTAGGGGAATCTTACACGGCATATATCGGGTACCGACGCGAACAGGTTACGGTCCTGAAATAAGATAATACAAAAAAAACAATATATAAATATAGTGACTAATTATTGATATCAGCTTGCTATAGCTCCTTAAGGCCGATGCCGTAAAGCCTCGAAAAGCGATCTTTTGTCTATTATTTTTGTCCGCTTGCCTGACATCTACATCGAATGTTTATTTTAATTAAATAATGTTGCACGGCGCTTACATGCGCCATCTTGTTTGTTATGAGAGTTGGCCTATTGCCGGTTGGTAGGACTGTCATATTGGCAGTTGGTACCGTGGAGATGTGAAATCGCGCTGTGGGCTGGCAGTTGAAGTTTGACTCGCGCCCGTCACAGTGCGCGCGTCCTGTGCGTTCGCTGTGGCGGGCGACGTTTGTGACAATAAATAAATAATATGTGAAATAAGTGTTTATATTGTAAACCTGATCCTGCATCCTTCATCCAGTAAGCCGATGTCCTAAATGGAATAGGAGGATATCATTATTAAGTACTAAATAAAATGAAAACATTAAAGACAAGCAACAGAAAGTTTAAATAATCATTAAACAGATGACTCCAATAAATTACTCTTTCAATAAAATTCGTGGAGCTTGTGTCTGAACTGGGCTTCTCTTGCGCGGAATATATCAAAATCTGAGGCGATCATAATAATATGATCATAAAATGACATTTTCAAAAAATCTATTCTCTCAGCAATGTCACAAGGGGGAGAGTATTACAAGTATAATACGAGTTTAACTTTTGTATAAAATGCATGGTACTCCATCATATATTATGACCCATATCTGTACTGCATCTGAAATATATAGCCACCAGAAATCTGTTTTTCAGTTTTACACTATCGATATTACCACGTATGAATCGCAAGCACGGTTGTCTACACCTGACTCATTGGATTACTCGCCTCGCTGATGTGAAGTGTATATTTTTTACGCTTTAGTATCAACTGTTGCGCTTTTTGTTCGTTCACACGATACGATATCGTAATGCTGCTCTAATGAATGAAGAAGCAAAGAGTCATTACCTCAGGCACTTCTCGCTGGAGCTGTTACACTTGAACACTGCGAGGTGTGGTGCAACAAGTAACAACGAAAAACATCACTTAATGTTTATTAACGATTACAATTGGATTATTTTTTAAGTGAGCTTTGATCTAATTTTGATAATCACCGAACTAATGGAAAAAATATGCTTTTTGTTCATTTTAAACATTTGTGCAAGACGTATTTAATGTAAAAAAATATAATCTTTTTTAAAAAAATCGCAAATATTATTATCTTTCCTGGCGGTGCAATTGTAATGTGTTTGATTGCCATTCAGCTGCCGTTGGTTCGAAACCCGACCAAGCTTGATTTTTAAGAAAATATTTATTCAAATCTTAGCTCTATGCCTCCAGTATGGTTGAGCTACATCTTAAGGACAAAAAAATGTGAAGGTCTCAGAAGTGTCGGCTTTATCATCCAAATTACTGAAAAAAAAACGTTGATTGTTGAATATCCAAATATTTCTTTGGTAGTACAGCCGCAGTCTATGCAATTTGGCGAGCTCTTGCCCTGGAGGCTCCCGGGAATCATCCTTGTTCTTATGTAAAGCTCCAGAAATACAGATGTTTTGGGGCAAGGAAAATATAATCTGAGAAATCTATGAAATTTAATGTTTTTTTACCGTAGAAATAGTAAGAAAAAAATCCAGCCTTTTGGCGGCAGTTTTTGACGACCAAATACTTCAGTAAATGTAGTGGATTTGATGATAAAGATAAAAATAATGATTTATTCAATATTTGGAGCATAACGTATCCACAAATTACCACCCTTAATTCCTGTCATTTTCCACTTTCACACCACTAGTCCCCCTAGAGCAGCGGTCGGGGATCCGGGATAAATTACCCCAAATGGGGTAAAAATATGTTTTTTTGGGTAATAAGGAAATTTTTCTAGTTTACTATTTCATGAAACTTACTAATTTCATGAAATTTCAATTTTATTTTCCGTGTAAATTAATTAAATAAACAATGTTTATTTAAATATACATTGACTGTCTTCTTTTCAAAATGGGGGAAGGGGGAATATCGACTTACGTAAAAATATTTTGGGGTAATGTCGACTTACGCAAAAATATTTTGGGATAATGGTTAAAAAAGTTCCCCGACCTACGGGGAACTTTTTGCTGCGCCTAGAGGCATCTGAAAGTTCACCTGGGAACATACAGGTATTTGGTTTCAAGAACCTCCAGAAAAAGAGCCTACAGACTTTAGTATCTTAGACATATTTTGAGTATTTTTTTCAATCTTTTTTTTATTTTTTATGTAAGGACACCATACAGGAGAATACCGACAGATTGTAATAGTAATTCTGAAGTTTTATTTGTGAAATTCTATGACGCTTACCACGGTGTATATGGCTAAGCGCTGCGTGTGGAGTGTTGATCCGTCAACGTCATAGACTACAGACCGAGATTCACGCATCATCCTTTATTATTACAGGAATTTACTATGAATAGGTGGTCTTCACGGGACGACTTTCGTCTATCACTTATTCTAATTAATAGGCTATGACTGACATTTTACGGGTGATGGATCAAATTCACACCGAGCTCAGAAATCGATTAAAAATCTTTTTTTTTTTTAATCTCCGTCGGGGATCGAACTCACGACCTTTGGCTTGCAGAACAAACACTTTGACCATTGAGCTATGACCGCCTGCTAATCTGAATTTATAAGAAGATCAAGTGACTACCCTAAAGCTCCCAAGGCTTTGACCATTCAATACTAAAAGGTACTATAACTTTACCAATGACACCTGCAAGCAAAAAGCGGTAACCCATCCCAATTTCGGTTAGCATTTAATGTTGCCTAACCCATTATTAACTGAATAACGAAATAATGTTTCCACTTTTCTGATTCTTTTTATATGAATAAGTGTTGATAGGATATAGAGAAAAATATTTTTTTTTTAAATAAGCACTAATTTTATAGTTTTATAAATCCGACCCGTAAGGGCACAACTGCAGCAAAATGCACGTTCAATATTAGATTTTGTGGTATGGGACTTATAAGTCCGCCAGTAAATTAAAGAGTTTACATATCATTAGTCCAGATAACACGAATCATTTGAAATGTATTCTTTTTTGTATTAAACTATTATTGTATGATAAATTCGCTTGATGGACACATGTGAGTATTCCGTTTGGCATGAGAATTATTTTCAAGTTGTTTAAGGCATCCTTGGCCCTTTAATGGTATCAATTTAAGATACCATCTGCAACGTCTTCGCCGCTTCAATGGCCGCATGCGAATTGCCACTCAGGAGATCGCTGTTGCGAGGAAAAAATCTAGAAAAAGTACCATCGGCAGTCATTCTTCGGCAGCAAGCAATTTGTTTATCACCGCGCAAAACACGTAAGTCGAATGTGAGACAATGGACGTGGAATTCACGTGGAATGTCTGTTTGTTGGGAAAAGGCGTAGCTATTTTTTCTTTTATGAGTTTATTTAAAATTACATCCCCCGTTAAGCGAAGGGCGACAAATTTTACAACTCGTCGAGAAGCTCATTGAGAATGATTTTAAATAAAATAAGTGAAAAATTTGGTCGTCTGCATGGAACAGAACAATGCCGTGTCTGTGACACGTCCTGGACAGAATCCGACTGACACGACTGGCAGTAGCACATCGTCGAACTTGTCAAAATATCAAAATGGCGCATGCCAGCCCCGTGTTACTTAAATCTAAAACATAGACTAATATTTTTATATGTACGTGTCAGACGAGCGAACAAAAATAAGAGACGAAAGATCGTATATCGAGGGATTTCGACACCAGCCTGCAAGGGCTATATCCAATTGATATATCCAAATATATACATGCCCCCAGTAGAAAAGAGCGACCCCTTTTGCCCAAGGACGAAAAAACCCAGGCCTCGGAAGTGACGAGCTCATCATCAATCTCCTTAAAAAAACGCCAAAAATTGAACACCCAATATATTTCTGGTACTACAGTCGCAGTCTATGCAAGATCACGGACTCTTGCCCTGGAGGCTCCCAGGAACCAACCATCTATGATCTCATGTAGACCTCCAGATATACAGGTGTTCTGGGACGATACATAGGCAATCTGAGCTTACGGAACTGTGAAATGGCATTTTCCGATGTCTATATGCTCCAAATATGGAGCGGATTTGGTAAAAAATAAGTACAGTTACGGCTGTTGTTCCCGAGCGCCGTCAATCTCGCGAGTAACGCATTGCGTTGGCAGATATTTTTTTCCTAACACTTGCAGAGCGGTTTTGCATACGTTTGCACATCATCTGCGCGCTTATCTCGTCCGCGGATCGCCGTCCGTGAGAAAATCGAGAAGCAATTGTATAAATGTTTGAATAGCACGCAAATAAACAATAAAAAAATGTTCTTTTTTTCAAATTCAAATTTGCGATGTTCCAAATCCATTAATGCCATGAAATAAAAAATAAAAAAAAATCTTCATCATATTCTCTTTAAAATGGTATTGTTATTTTTCTTTTTGCGTAAGCGGGTACAGCTCAATGGTCAAACCGTTTGCTTAGCAAGCCAAAGTTCGTGGATTCGATCCCTGACGTAGATTAAAAAAAAAAAATTTTAATCGATTTCTGAGCTTTAAAATAGTTAGTGTGAATTTGATTCCTCACCCGTAAAATTCCAGTCATAGCCTATATATCAAAATTGCTGGTAGACGAAAGTAGTCCCGTGAAGACCCCCATTCATGGTAAATTTTTATAATAATAAGGATGATGTGTGATTGTCGGGCTGTAGTCTATGACGTTGGCGGATCAATACTTCACATGCAGCGCTTATCCATATATAGAATAGTAAGCGTCATAGAATCCACAGATGAAACTTTAAAATTACAATCACGTATCTTATTTATGTTCGCTTGTCGTAGTTATATAGATCGCCACTTGCGGCGCCCGGGGCAGTCAGTCGTGTGCCGACGGCGGTGAGGTCATATTGTGATTGGCCCGGCCTGAATACTGTGAATAGGTCCGGGCCAGAAGTTTGTAAAGTCATCGAAATATATATGTTAATATGCTTCAGAAAAAGTATGTGTGTTGTTTATCTGCTCCTCATCGTGCCATCGCGCAATTCAATAACTAACTTAGAGAGGAGGATGTGTTTTCTTAAAAAAAACATTAGAATATAAAAAAACAAGAAATAATTAATTAACTAATTCAATTTCGCAAAACGTTCTCATAGTATGACTATTGTTTATTAATAACAATAATCACACCAAATAGGCATTGTTCTCAAATATTAGTTAACAAAACGGTCGATTTTTTATATGACGGCTATAAAGCCATGTAGTCGCGTATCTTGCCTATCTATCAGCAATTAAATATTGCCTATTTCTTGCTATAGCAACGTAAAGTTGCTTTCATGGGTGGGAATAAAATAATTACTAAAATCTTATATTTTATGTACACTGTTAAATTAAATTCAAGGAAACTATTTGTCAAGAAATTCAATTAATCAAAAAAAAAAAGATATTTTTTTCTTTTTCATATCCGTTCCATATTCGGGTTGAGCTGCCCCTTAGGACAAAAAAGCCTCGGGTGCTTCAGGTTTTCTTATATGATTTCATTAAAAAAAAAAACGATTTACCTTTAGGTGCCGCTATTGTTTTAAGCATTGTTCCTTAAGAAGTGTCAAAAATCCATGGAAAAATAAAATAATGATATTTTTATTTTTATAATTATTATTATTTTATACATGTATGTACACACCTATATCATTTTTTTATTATAACCCTATAAACCCTTTTGTTACGACTCGATGGAATACAAATTATACTGTCAATATGGTGTGAATTTTTCAAACCATTTTTTTTATTAAAACTAGTATTTGAAGCACAAATGTACTTATCTGACCTATTTTCATATATCACATTGGTTCTTGTATCCTTCAGGTATCAGACGATGCATAAAAAACTATTATATTTAATAAACGTTAATTATGTAACTCCATACATGTGGTGGCATTGACATATGTGAATAACTTCTTAGGTTTTCACGGCCAGATTTAATATTGTGTTATTTGGGTTTAGCTGTGTGTGGGGAACTTCTTTCAACCAATATTTCGACCGCGATTGACCAATATTGACATATGTAGTTTACAAAAAAATCGTTCTTGTGACGAAACCTAACGATATTTATTTACATGCTTTACAGATTCATATGTGACATATCTGTAGAAGAGACGACGGTCGATGGGAAAGAAAAGTGTTGAAGTATATATATAATCGTGTCGGAAACAACAGGGTCAGATCCTGTCTGCCCAGAAGTGGGCGACGTCGATGGCGTTACTTCTGGCCATCATCAGGTCTTCCTGGGTGCAGCCACTCGGGCACAGCGCACACTCCAGAAGGTGTGACAGGGTCTGCTCCACGCCGCAGTCACATTCAGTCGGTCCGCTGTAAAACTGCCAGGCCCTCATTTGTGTCCTCATCTTGCATACTCCAGTCCGAAGTCTGTTGGAGGTCCCCTAACAGACTTTGGACCGGAGTATGCGGTGTTGAAGTGACGTGATAGAACTGGCAAATGAAGTGATGGCCGATACGATGCAAAATGAAGTGACATTAGAAGAATAGCGGGATTGGTCTTGATATCCTCCTCTTCCATTTAGGCCATCGATTAACTGGATGAAGGATGCAGGATCAGGTTCACATTATAAACAACTTCTTTCTGTTTCACGCACACGTTTATTTGTCAATAACGTCGCCCGTTAAAGGGGCCGCCCTTAAGGGCGGTCCTATAACGATGACGGGCGAGTTGCGACTACTTGCCCGCTCTCACATTTCAGCGGTACCAACCGCCAAGATGACAGTTGTACCAACTGACAATGGGCCAACTGTCATAACAATTATTTTTGGCGTGTGCAAACACCGATTAACATTCGATGTAGATGTCACGCAAGCGAACCAAAATAATAGACAAAAGATCGTTTGTTGAGGTTTTACGGCATCGGCCTTCAGGAGCTATATCAAGCTGATATCAGTCTATATGCGAAAAGAAGAGGATTGAAGAGGATGAAGACTTATGCGGGAGGCCTAGGTTCTATAGTCGACTCAGAGGTTGATGATGATGCAAAAAGCATATTATTCACCTCGGTTGAGTTCAATCGTGAATTTTCCACTTGAAATATTCGCTTCTGATGGCTGCAACAATTATTTCCGAAGGGAATAACATTATTAATTGCTCTGGATGTGACTTTATTGTCTTCTCTAAAATATCACGGCCGTGGGAAAGGCTTTGGGAATCCTTGGATTGTTCTCGTTTCCGTATTGTCGGTTCCATGTGGATGACGATTACTATGTCACTTGAAGTGTGAAATGTATGAAGACGCAGTGACTCTCAAACAGTTGATATTTGTAAAATGTAAGAAAAAAATAAACAAAATACTTATTTAATAGACAAATACTAATATCCCCGTTACTGAGAGAAAACGACTTCACGTTGCCGGGATAGTTATCAAAACGCGCGATGGAGGGGTGAGGAACAGATGAAGAACACGAAGACTTTTTCAGAAGAATATTGACATATATATTTAAGATAATTTTCTCTTATTTTTGTTTGTTAGGTTAATTTCGGTGACATTACACATTCGGTAATAACAGTGACAGAATGTTCCGTCCCGGGTAGACGACCAAATTTCGTCAATTCTTTTATTTAAAATAAATGTGTTTTCTCAAAAAATTCTTTGTTTTCGTGACCTGCTCCTCATGCATTCACCACGCGTCCCGATGACGATCCCAGTGATCAGGAATCGACATTTTTTTACGGGAGATGTCAATATATATTACTGATAAACGTTCAAATTAATACATTTTATTGTGTAGCAGTTATTGAATATTTCTTCTAAATTTTCAATGCTAACATTGTAAATTGGAAAGCTCTGTACGTAGATTAATATTATGTTCAAATATATCTTTATTAAGCTGTTCACAGCGATTTTTGTCCACGCTAATAAATCGCTCGAAAGAAATCCTTGAGCGAAGAGATTAAGGCAACACCTTTGGTGGAACGAACCAAGGTTCAAATCTTTTCACAGAAAGAAAGATAGTGAAACAGCAATCACTTATAACTGGAATAAACCAGACCAACAAATTCACATATGACATTAACCTGATTTTCCAAAGTAAATATGAGTATTAGTCACTTTAATAGATCTTTAACCCTTTTATTACGGCTCGGTTTGAATACAAACTATACTGTAAATTATAAAACTAGTATTTGAAGCATAAATGTACTTATCTGGTCTATTTTCATATATTGCATTGGTTTTTGTGCCCTTTCGCTGTCAGATGATGAATAAAAATTCTATTATAAGAAAGTAGCAAAACAGTATATCACGTCAACCGATGTCAACTTATGACGGCATATATCGACAACCGATACGAAAAGGTTAAAACTATTAAAATGAACGTTGCTCCATAGCTGAATAATTTTTTTATTTCAGTACAGATCACTGTAAACAGAATTCTACGTAATGTTTTCACTTGCCTTGGAAATGCTTGTGTATCTTTTAATTATGTGCGCAATATCTGAGACTCGCAGCTGACGCTTTTTAAAGCCTTCTGTCAATCTTTTTACACGTGCGGCCTGTGGGCTGGCTATACTCATAAGGTTGTACACTCCGGGTCCAGTATAACAACGCCTTCCGAATGTTGGTGGGTCTATCGCGATACTGCAGTGCCTCAAGCATGTTGACGGAGGCGCGAGTAGACGGCTTCCATGCCACAATAATTAAGCGTTGCGCTTCTCTGTGGGCGCGGCAGTCCCAACGCAATGGTCGCTGTGTGGGCGGATAGATACTGGGATAGATAAAGTAGAGTAAAGATACAATGGCTTGACTTCGTGTGGAATGACGATGTAAGTTAGTGTACAAGACAACCTTTCATACTACGTTCGGTCAAGAAGTGAAGGCTTACACTATTGGGATATGTATTAAGGATGCTGCAGAAGAGTAAAAACTACAGTTGCCTTTACTCAAGTCCCTGGACTCTTGCCTCTGTTAGAAACTATACATTAAATGTACGCGGAATGCAGAACTGGTATGGGACAAGGCAAAAAATAATGCGACTGACATATGTTTTTGGCGGCAGTTTGTGAATGCCATATGCTCCAGTTACTCGAGCGGACGTGGTTATTATTATTACGGAGCATTTGGTCTCAAGGGCTGACTCAGCACAACTTGTAGCCCATTAAACTTATCGAGTGTTTATAAGCATATTTCGAAATCGCATAATAACCACTACCTTCATGACCTTTTGAACCAAAGTGATCGATAATCGTTACCCAAATCCAATACAATTACTTTCGTTGTCCCATTTTATTTGGATCAATTCGCATTTTTCTCACGAATATTGACCGATCGTGTGCCCAAGTATCTTTAATAACTCCTAATGTTATACAATCAATAAAGAATCGGGCGAATATTGCGATACCAGTGATAAACAAATTTCACTTTTGTTATTACCCCAAGGCCAACATCAAACTAAAACGGGAACGAATTGTTTCAAAGTATTCGTATAAAATTGTTTTTAGATACGTTTTTAGATACATTGAAAATGAGCATTTTGTATTGAGACTCATAATTCGGCAGGTGTATATCCGATCAGGTTGAAATAAATTTTCCAAGAAAGCTAAACCCCTAGGCTGCAAACAGAAGTCCAATTGTGTAAAGATGTTTTTTTCCGGAATTTTAAACTTGGCTGAGTTCGTGGCACATATAATATTAATAGAAACATACGGCGACAATGCTCTTTCAGAACAAACATGCAGAAGATGGTTTCAACAATTCAAGGGTAGGGATTTTGACTTCGAAGATGAAGAGCATCCTAGTGCTGAGAAAAAGTTTGAAGAAACAGAATTGGAGGCATTAAATTTGGGATGACACTATTGCTTTATAGTATTCATAAAAAAATGACTGCAGGATACAAACATCGAACTTAGCGCAGCCCAAGAAAGAAGATTAAAGCGTTTGCATACTTAGAGGACATGCCTTTGATAATGGTATAAATAGTGATAACATTGATTTTACGCAAAATCCAATGCATGGGGAGTCAGGGTTTTCATTCCTTTAGATATTTCGCTTTTCACGGGGCCAAATATTCGTCTTTATTATATCTAGTAGTAGGCATACTGATAGTATTTCTGATACAGCGAAGTTATGTGCGGCATATTTTCCACATTAACTCGTTATTATTGATGTGTACTAGCTGAAATGAATATGAATTTTAAACGTGGATATCTAATATGGTCGGATGATTAGCATTAAAAGTTTCGAAGGGTTCATTTACCCGCCAAGGGTAATACCACTTGGCAGAACTATGAGTCTGCTTACTTTATTGCCTCGAAAAATGATATTCCGCGCAAGTGAAGCCCAATTCAGGAAGAGAGTGTTTATTTATTGCATATTTATATCAATTAACAGAATGTGATATTTTAGAATTTGAAGAAATTATTTTTATGTGAACAATATTTCACATAACTTTTACTTCTTGATTTATTTACTTTAACTTTACTGTTGTATAATTTTGTTAATTTCTTCTTTATGCCTGTAGTATGTCATTAACCAACGACACGCGATGTCCACTCGACCAGTTTCACCGCCTTATCGAGCCAAAAAATTAACACAAATTAAATGATAATTTATGATTTGTATACTATTTGTATTATTCATCATCATCATCATTTCCACTCCCTTGTTGTCATCGCAAAGCTGTATCAGCTGCCATGGCTCTTGCGTCATCGCAAATCAGTTCTGCCTCTCATGAGAAAATTATATGTATAGTTTCAGACGGCTTTTAATGACGGCGCGTGAAGAAAAGGAAGCTTGTAGTTTATGCTCTCCTGTGTCATCCAAAGTATATATACCATGTCAGAAATTTACTTCTTGACCAACTGTAGTATAGAAGGCTCCAATGTCAACTCCTGCACTTCTTTATTCCTCACAAAATCAAAACATCGTATCCCCATTAATCTACACAGAAATATGCTTTCGAAATCTATTATACGGCAGCATTGGATTTTGGTGAGATACCAAGACTCATAACACACGCAGGTGATAAAGCTTCTGTCTAGTCAGCACTTTAATTTTTATCTAGTTAGGCTACGAGTCTCAGATATTGCGCATAGAATCAAAAGACGAATCAGCGTTCCTAAATTTACTACAAACTGTATGGAAGCAACTTGAAGGACTAACCCTGTATTTTAACAAGCTATTTACTCATTACTTAAATATACATATACTATACATAAAATTCTTTTTCAACGCGTCAATCCAAGCACAAAAATAACGGCAGAAGCGGGATGCGAACCGCGGACCTTGGAAACCAACTATGCCCAGGTATTCATACCGCTCGGCGAACTGCGCCATTGCTATGCCTATTATTATTCAATCAGTCTTCATTTATTCACAAGCTTAATATTATTACTTTCCGACAGTCTATTTATTTTAGTAAGTACCACTCGGGTCTCGAACCAAACTATAGACTGAATGGATGAGAAACGACTACTTATAGTTCCGACTCGGACTTTATAACCAATCATTTACCTGTGTTACTGATGAATAATTTTACCTTCTTGATATTGTCTCAAACAAAAAATATACATAGTTTGAATATACACTATAGCGACATCTATCGTACGATGATAACAATGATATAAATACTAGTTTCAACGCGAGTCGGTCTAGGCATAGCAATGGCTCAGTTCGCCGAGCGGTATGAATACCTGGGCATAGTTGGTTTCCAAGGTCCGCGGTTCGCATCCCGCTTCTGCCGTTATTTTTGTGCTTGGATTGACGCGTTGAAAAAAGAATTTTATGTATAGTATATGTATATTTAAGTAATAATAATATTGTAATATAGTCAATGATCTATAAAAGTAGATTAGAATATTGAAATAATAAAATAATATTCTAATAAAAATTAAAAAATTCATATAAAAAAAAAAAAAAAAATTCAGCTATTTACTTGTTTGCTGATGAATCTTATTTACCATATCTGCTGCATATTTGCAGCATATGGAAACCGTAAATTGCCGTTTTTACAGTTTTGTAAGCTCAGATTGTTAATATCTTGTCCCAAAACACCTGGTTAGCCGTATTTCCACATGGAAACATAAAAAGTTCTCGGGTACCTCCGGAGCAAGAGCCCGCGAACTTGTATAGGCTGCGGCGGTAGTTCCTGAGAAATATTTGAGTGGTCAATGATCAGGGATTTCTTAAAAGACATTAGCCCGACGCATCCGATTCGTCTGAGGATTTTTTTTGAGGGCTTTGGGAGTGGCTCAAACTTGTTGAGGGCATGTATAGAACTAAGATTTAATAAAATATACTTTAAAATAACAAACTCGGTCGGGTTTTGAATCGACAGCATACGAATGATAAACAAACGCCAAAATGAACGAAAAAACTATGAATATTACTTTATTCATTTGTTTGTAAATCAAGCTTAACAGTTCAACGAGTCGTACTGCCTGTATTACATTCTTTTGCATCGATCAAAAGCTCCGTGTGAAGTGTGAGAGCTGCGTTTTCGCATGCAAAACAGTCAAGGACTCTATGACGCTCTTCCGGGCGCCCGCTCGGTTGCAGAACTCTGTGACGCTCTGCGAAGATTCGTGTTCACTAATTGGGTACTAATAACGTAACAATCGCTAGAGTAATTGGAAGATTAAAACCATTGATAAGCATTGCTCTAGAATCTGAATCAGAGAGGAATTCAGATTTAAATAAAAATGATGCTATAAAACTTCGTGGCGTCGATAACTTTGATAATAATAGTTGACATCAGCATGATGTAGCCCTTGTTGACTAGTACCGAAAGCGTCGATATAAAATTGTTCGTCTCTTTTTTCTGTTCGTTTGTCAAGTCTGTTCACGAGTGTGGTAGTTATATACATCGCCACTCGAGCTGGGCAAGAGCCGCAGCGCCGACGACCCTGCGAAGCCAGTTGTGTCCCGCTCTTTGGCGAGAGCATATTGTAGTGTGGCTCGGCCTAATGTTGTGATGTCAATGTGCTTTAGAAAAAGTCTTTATGTTGCTGACCTGTGTGAAAAATTCACGCCTTATTGACAGTACAATTTGTAATCCACCGAACCGTAACGTAAGGGTAAAATTAAAACAGAGCGTTTTTTATAATGTTTTACTTGTCCGGAGCTGTTGCCGGAAAACTCTCAATTTCACAGTTCCATGGGAAAAAACTGGAATAATTGTATGCAACGACCGTGTGTTTGTGTGTGTCAACACTGAAGAGTTAACCGAATCAGCTGTTTCTGAAACTGACAGCTGACACTTCATTCGCGCCATTCAACTTACGAACGTCAAAAACTCGCGGGTTTTTTGACATATAACATGCATGAATTACTTCTTAGAAGAATATTTAAGACTTTTTTCAAGTTAATTATAAAAATTGCATTCACTTAGAGATTTATTGAGTTACAATTCCAAAATACTCTTTAGATACGAGTGTAAAATTTTAAAATCATTTTTAATCGATTTCTGAGCTCTAAAATACCCCCAGTTGGTGTGAATTTGATCTCTCACCCGTTAAAAGTGTCAAAGCCTATAAATCAAAATTGGTGGTAGAAGAAAGTCGTCCCGTGAAGACCTCATAGTAAACTCCTGTAATAATTAAGGATGATACGTGAATTTCGGGCTGTAGTCTATGAAGTTGGCGGATCAACACTCCACATGCAGCGCTTAGCTATATGCAGCATGGAAAGCGTCATAGAATTTCACGGATGAGACTTCGGAATTACTATCACCATCTGTCGGTATACTGTAAAATAAATCTTAGAAAAATA